>JAQISU010000400.1:1200000-1607500 GCA_029339505.1 Unio delphinus
GTACATGTACAGTCAGGCATAAAAAACTGAAGGATATCATCTAAGAATATTTATGGCATATATAGAGGTTTTCCATGTTATATAGGTTGGGTGGGGTGCTCCCAATATTATTTAAATTATTACAAAAGACCCCCTTGGCATGTTTTTGTGAGGAATTGAAGTAGTGATAGACAGATGCAATGCTCCGAGCCCCCAGTCAGTGGTGCCAACAGTTAAATTAATGAATACACAAAATCTGAAAGTCAAATAAACAACAATTTAATCTCATTAAATAACAGTCATCTCTCAAATGAAATACTATGCTGTGGAATTCGAAACAATGTTGTTAAGCTCAATGCTGTTTTCTGATTTAATTCATTTTCATGAAAATACATACATACATACATACATACATACATACATACATACATGGATTGAAGTCATTTGCTCCAATGTACATTTTTTCTTCTTCAAAGTATCCTAGAAATCTTTCTGACTGCAATTTTACACAAAACATGTAGAAATTAAAATTATTAAAAGGTACTTTATTATGCAATAATACCGACTTGCAATTACACGATTTTAATCTTGTTACTCCTATAAGATTAAATGAATTACAATGAATAGTTTCTGCTGTTCTTTTTTTTAATACATCATATGGCCAAAATACACTGCATTTACTTCAATCTAAACATACATAGAAGACAAGTATAAATGCAATGGGTATGAAAAGTTTGAAAAGGTCCTACATCTTGTGGTTCAAATGCATGTTTTTTTAAAAGCATTAAGAACATAATCAACAGTGGTCTGAAGATAAACTGAATCTTGGAAATCAAACAGTTGCTGGACTTTGGCTCATAATAGACACTTCAAGAAAGTCAAAGTCTATATGGGTCCATGGTAGGGATCATTTGTTATCATACAATCACTAGTATAGTCTCTCCATAACAATTTGATATCAATAGGTGTTACCTGACTAAAAGGCCTAAATCATTTTAACTTAAAATGAGATTTCTGTTTTGTAACAATCTCTTCTGCAGGTGGTGGTGGTATTGGAGCAAGTACATCAGATATTCACCTATGATCATTTATGACCAAAACAACTGGCTGGTTCATTCCAACTCTATCATCTAACCTCATTTTCAATATCAGCTTTCTTTGGGTTTGCAGACCATCTCTCACTTTTTTGTTGAATGACCTTTGATATCTGACAAGAAAATGCAAACATTTCACTGACAATGTCATTTTATATTTTTTTTAATTCTCAAAAGTCCAAATAAAAACTACATTCAATTACATGTAACAAATCATTTTGCTACAGATGAAAATGTAAATATAGCAAACCTGTATCTAACCCATATATCATAAAAATGTTTAGATTATTTACAGAATTTTCTAATTACATTAGACTAATTCTAACCAATATTGGTTTATGAAATTTATTTTAAAAAATTTCTTCTGTAAAGATTAAATTGTACCACAAACAGATGGTTTATCAACTTTCAGGTAAAGCATTAATATTTTAACGTAAATGAATTATTATGTTAACAAACAAGAAACTTCCAATCCCCAATTTATCCTACTTCTGAAAATGTTTATCTGTCTGTGTATAGCTCAGACCGATATGAATTAGACTGCAAGCAAAAAAGTAAAAATTCCGGAAACAAAATCTGATTCCAACAATGGGCATGTGCACGAAAATCGGGTAAAGCTTGACCCCTCCCTCCCTTTACACATGCATACTTTATTTTTTTACACACACCCCATCTGCGTACATGCAATTTCCCTCCCCATTCTGTAGAAGAGCCTATATTTAATCCACACAGAAAAGATCAAGGATTAATAATATTATGTATTTAATATAACAGATAGTCCACCAATGTTGAATGTCTGGCTGCATCAAATAAATAAGCTCTGTAACTTTAAAAAGTTTGTAGATTGTCCACTAAAACTCAAACACCAACTGAACCCAGTCAAGCAGGTTACATATTAGACAAATTACTATCGAGGTATATGTGTAAATACATAATCAGCAGACCTCCCACCCCCATACACAAGCATATGCATTTGGGTAACCCCCCCCCCCCTTACCCTCTCCAAGTGTACTAAACGGACAAACCATAACTATGGCCTTAGTGTGGTTTGTATTTATAATACAATGTATTCATATTCTTACAATGATAACCAGTATATCTTCATTTTTTCAATTACGCATCAATACTATATTTAAGATATATTGTAATTACACATTTTTAACTTGTATGTTCATACACTGCAAAGAAAGCTTTTGTGGGAGTAATTTTCTGGTTTATACACTAATACCATCCACAAATACCAATACAATACTATACATGTATATATATGGTTGTTTTTAGTATACTTAACACGAATATTCTCCTTTTTGTATGTATCACAATTATTTTTGTTAGTACACTTTCTCAAATGGGTTGATAAAACTTTTAGACTTTTCCATCATAACACTTTCCTTCTCCTTAAGTTTTTCAACTTCAGACAAGACTGAATCCCTTAAAATAAAAATTTTGAAATGTGTAAATACTAATGTTGAACTTGGAAATCTTTAGTTTTGTATCAAAAGAAAGCATTTTCATTTATCTTGATTATTATAATGGGAATGATAATGCCTCAAGAAATAATAATAATAATAATAATAATAATAATAATAATAATAATAATAATAATAATAATAATAATAATAATTTATTTAAAGGGGTGACTCATTTAGTCAAAGACTATTCTCACTTGAGACTAACTAAAATACAAACAGCATGATGAGGAACATATCAATAACAAAAATGACATGTGCCAACAATTTACAACAAAAATATTATTCTAAATAAAACAAATCATATTTTAACAAAATGTACAATCTTTTCCAACTGCAAAATATTAAACTAGTATAGAATGATACATTTCCAGGTGCATCTACCAAAATATTTGTAAACTAGTAAAAATACATAAAATTTAATAAAATGTAGTACTACTTACATAGATGTCATATCTGATTCTGATGTGGTTATATCAGAGACAGCAGGAATTTGTATCCGATGAATTGTTGGCCCAGGTGTGGAAGTTGTGGCCATGTCTTCTTTGACAATCCTCTGTTTCTGATGTTTTCCTTGCACTGGCATTAAATTCATAACTAATATAGCAAGGGAAAATAAATATTTCATTAGACACAAAAATTTATATATATTTTACAAATAATAGTGAATGACTGAATGTTAAATTAAAGTGAACCGACCACGGTGGGACATTATTCACTGTTTTATCTTTCAAAAGAAAGTTATTTAATTTTTCCTGTGGGGTAAGGAATGATGCCACATCCCCACGGGCATTTATGCACACATAGTGTGCTATTTAATTTGGTCATGAACAAAATATACTTAACTGTATTGCATTACTTTTATTTACAGCCATCACTATTTACATTATAAATAATTTGTATTAAAAAAAAAAAAAAACAGTAGTGTCTGAACAGTAGTGTCTGCTTGCCCCTAAATAGTCTTATGGTTGCATGCGAAAATGAGGATGATCATTAATACCCCTTCGGAGCCTCAATAAACAGCTGCTGTATGTCATGTACATGCTGATTTCAGCGATATTGTTGCAGGGCTGTGGCATTTTATTTCAAGCTAAATGGAATAATGCCAGTTTATATAAAATATGTTATTTTAAGTTGTTTGATAAAGAGTTAACAATACAAAAATAAAACAGCGGTATAAAAACTTGACTGTTTATTGCAAAATTGAGACTCACCAGTATCCAGCAAGAATTTGGCGACCTCTGGATTATTTTCTAGGCTCAAAGTGGACTTCTTTTTATTCCATCGTTCATGCTGGTCACCAATACATATGCGTGTGCTGACATAATTTGCCCAAACAGCTTTTTTTCCCTCCTCCTTTCAGAATCTAAGTGTTGGCTTCGATCTAGTTACGGACACGCCATTATTTTTGTAAACACGTGTTTGCGCATGGCTAAAATTCTTTATCTTCGGGAGAGGTCAACACAGAGTTTACATGAATATAGGCGTGGCAAATAGCGAATTTTTGTCTGCAGACAATAATTGAAAATCGCGTATTTTATCACAAAATTTACCGATACTAGCCTGATTTCGGCCTCAGTAACAGCCTGACTCGTAATTTTTCAACTTAATAAGTAATCACGAACTGAAAAAAGAACAAAATAATTTCATTCGTTTTAACTTAGGTTGTATGCCTTTAACAACTGGATTCAACATTGGATGACTTTATACTTACGCATGATTTTACAATAACTAACATAAGAGCTTCTAACTGATATAGTCAAGTACGTAGATGTCCAATCTACTCTCTCTCTCTCTCTCTCTCTCTCTCTCTCTCTCTCTCTCTCTCTCTCTCTCTCTCTCTCTCTCTCTCTCTCTCTCTCTCTCTCTCTCTCTCTCTCTCTCTCTCTCTCTGTCTATCTCTCTCTCTCTCTGTCTATCTCTCTCTCTCTCTCTCTCTCTCTCTCTCTCTCTCTCTCTCTCTCTCTCTCTCTCTCTTACAGCTGAACAAAAATTATAGATGGCAGATTTGAGATTATCTTTGCATATGCAGTCAGAAACACACGTATTTCACATGCTTACTAACTTACTTATGATAAAATATCAGATTACGTTAAATCTAATTTCATCGAAAATGGTTTGACACAATTCGCTAAATGCCAGTAATACATTTATAAAAAAAAAGAAATATTGCATTTTTGTCTCTATGTCTATATATTCATATATCATATTCTAGTTCCATTAGATACAAATCTAATCATTGTGTAATTGTATATAATACAAATCTAATCACTGTGTAATTGTATATAATACAAATCTAATCATTGTGTAATTGTATATAATACAAATCTAATCATTGTGTAATTGTATATAATACAAATCTAATCATTGTGTAATTGTTAATAATACAAATCTAATCATTGTGTAATTGTTAATAATACAAATCTAATCATTGTGTAATTGTTTATAATACAAATCTAATCATTGTGTAATTGTTTATAATACAAATCTAATCATTGTGTAATTGTTAATAATACAAATCTAATCATTGTGTAATTGTTTATAATACAAATCTAATCACTGTGTAATTGTTTATAATACAAATTTAATCATTGTGTAATTGTTTATAATACAAATCTAATCATTGTGTAATTATTTATAATACAAATCTAATCATTGTGTAATTGTTAAAAATACAAATCTAATCATTGTGTAATTGTTTATAATACAAATCTAATCATTGTGTAATTGTTTATAATACAAATCTAATCATTGTGTAATTGTTTATAATACAAATCTAATCATTGTGTAATTGTTTATAATACAAATCTAATCATTGTGTAATTGTTTATAATACAAATCTAATCATTGTGTAATTGTTTATAATACAAATCTAATCATTGTGTAATTGTTTATAATACAAATCTAATCACTGTGTAATTGTTTATAATACAAATCTAATCATTGTGTAATTGTTTATAATACAAATCTAATCACTGTGTAATTGTTTATAATACAAATCTAATCATTGTGTAATTGTTAATAATACCAATCTAATCACTGTGTAATTGTTTATAATACAAATCTAATCATTGTGTAATTGTTTATAATACAAATCTAATCATTGTGTAATTGTTTATAATACAAATCTAATCACTGTGTAATTGTTTATAATACAAATCTAATCACTGTGTAATTGTTTATAATACAAATCTAATCATTGTGTAATTGTTTATAATACAAATCTAATCATTGTGTAATTGTTTATAATACAAATCTAATCATTGTGTAATTGTTTATAATACAAATCTAATCATTGTGTAATTGTTTATAATACATATCTAATCATTGTGTAATTGTTTATAATACAAATATAATCATTGTGTAATTGTTTATAATACAAATCTAATCATTGTGTAATTGTTTATAATACAAATCTAATCACTGTGTAATTGTTTATAATACAAATCTAATCATTGTGTAATTGTTTATAATACAAATCTAATCATTGTGTAATTATTTATAATACAAATCTAATCATTGTGTAATTGTTTATAATACAAATCTAATCATTGTGTAATTGTTTATAATACAAATCTAATCACTGTGTAATTGTTTATAATACAAATCTAATCACTGTGTAATTGTTTATAATACAAATCTAATCATTGTGTAATTGTTTATAATACAAATCTAATCATTGTGTAATTGTTTATAATACAAATCTAATCATTGTGTAATTGTTTATAATACAAATCTAATCACTGTGTAATTGTTTATAATACAAATCTAATCACTGTGTAATTGTTTATAATACAAATCTAATCACTGTGTAATTGTTTATAATACAAATCTAATCATTGTGTAATTGTTTATAATACAAATCTAATCATTGTGTAATTGTTTATAATACAAATCTAATCATTGTGTAATTGTTTATAATACAAATCTAGTCATTGTGTAATTGTTTATAATACAAATCTAATCATTGTGTAATTGTTTATAATACAAATCTAATCATTGTGTAATTGTTTATAATACAAATCTAATCATTGTGTAATTGTTTATAATACAAATCTAATCATTGTGTAATTGTTTATAATACAAATCTAATCATTGTGTAATTGTTTATAATACAAATCTAATCATTGTGTAATTGTTTATAATACAAATCTAATCATTGTGTAATTGTTTATAATACAAATCTAAGCATTGTGTAATTGTTTATAATACAAATCTAATCATTGTGTAATTGTTTATAATACAAATCTAATCACTGTGTAATTGTTTATAATACAAATCTAATCACTGTGTAATTGTTTATAATACAAATCTAATCACTGTGTAATTGTTTATAATACAAATCTAATCACTGTGTAATTGTTTATAATACAAATCTACTCACTGTGTAATTGTTTATAATACAAATCTAATCATTGTGTAATTGTTTATAATACAAATCTAATCACTGTGTAATTGTTTATAATACAAATCTAATCACTGTGTAATTGTTTATAATACAAATCTAATCATTGTGTAATTGTTTATAATACAAATCTAATCATTGTGTAATTGTTTATAATACAAATCTAATCATTGTGTAATTGTTTATAATACAAATCTAATCACTGTGTAATTGTTTATAATACAAATCTAATCACTGTGTAATTGTTTATAATACAAATCTAATCATTGTGTAATTGTTTATAATACAAATCTAATCATTGTGTAATTGTTTATAATACAAATCTAATCATTGTGTAATTGTTTATAATACAAATCTAATCACTGTGTAATTGTTTATAATACAAATCTAATCACTGTGTAATTGTTTATAATACAAATCTAATCACTGTCTAATTGTTTATAACACAAATCTAATCACTGTGTAATTGTTTATAATACAAATCTAATCATTGTGTAATTGTTTATAATGCAAATCTAATCATTGTGTAATTGTTTATAATACAAATCTAATCACTGTGTAATTGTTTATAATACAAATCTAATCACTGTGTAATTGTTTATAATACAAATCTAATCACTGTGTAATTGTTTATAATACAAATGCATGATGATATATCACGTATTAGTAACATTAAAGGCATAGTGTTAACACTCTAGTTGTAAACTATTTAACATAAAATAACTCAAATCAACAATAACGAAATACATAATTATAGTGATGGTCTACAGAATACAAAGTGAAAATTCAGAACATTATATAAAACATAAATAGGTCATCATGTATCACGTTAAACATGCTTTACACGAAACAAGAAATAAAAAGGCGATCATGTATCACATTATATAAGACATAAATAGGCAATCATGTACCACAGTAAACAAGAAATAAATAGGCGATCATGTTTCATATTATACAAGAAATAAATAGCTATCATGTATCACATTAAACAAGAAATATATAGCGGTCCTGCACCACATTAAACAAGAAATAAATAGGCGATCATGTATAACAATATATAAGACATATAAAGACGAGCATATTTAATGCACTGAGATAAGCTACATAAATATATTTTATTTCACCAAGTTGTTTCTAGAGAACGTGATGATCTGTATAATCTAGAGATAGTATGTCAACGTGTTATGAGAACATCATGGTCAGTATAATCTAGAGATTATATGTCGACGTGTTATGAGAACGTCATGGTCTGTATAATCTAGAGATATTATGTCGACGTGTTACGAGAACATCAGGATCTGTATAATCAAGAGATAATATGTCGACGTGTTATGAGAACATCATGGTCAGTATAATCTAGAGATAGTATGTCGACGTGTTATGAGAACGTCATGGTCTGTATAATCTAGAGATAGTATGTCGACGTGTTATGAGAACGTCATAATCTGTATAATCAAGAGATATTATGTCGACGTGTTATGAGAACGTCATGATCTGTATAATCTAGAGATATCATGTCAACGTGTTATGAGAACTTCGACGTGTTATGAGAACGTCATGATCTGTATAATCTAGAGATATTATGTCAACGTGTTATGAGAACTTCGACGTGTTATGAGAACGTCATGATCTGTATAATCAAGAGATATTATGTCGACGTGTTATGAGAACGTCATGATCTTTATAATCTAGAGATATCATGTCGACGTGTTATGACGCTGTAAATGCCTGGTGCTTTATCACTGTATTCTTTCCATCTTACTTTAATCAGGTAAACCTATTTCTATTCTCGTTTGGAGTGACAATACGTTTATTTTCATATCGAACCATATAGCATCTCTCTCTCTCTCTCTCTCTCTCTCTCTCTCTCACGAACGAACGAACGAACGAACAAACGAATATTTATATAGTGATTTATTTGTGCACAGTTTATAACAAGGTGAATTCCCAGCCCTGGTATCTCTTACAACGTGACTGGGCCAGACGTGTATTCGATACATGTGTCTGAAATATACTTGTATGGGATTACACGTGTCTGGAATAGACGTATATGGGATTACACGTGTCTGGGATAGACGTATATGGGATTACACGTGTCTGGGATAGACGTATATGGGATTACAAGTGTCTGGGATAGACGTATATGGGATTACACGTGTCTGGGATAGACGTATATGGTATTACACGTGTCTAGGATAGACGTATATGGTATTACACGTGTCTGGGATAGACGTATATGGGATTACACGTGTCTGGGATAGACGTATATGGTATTACACGTGTCTGGGATAGACGTATATGGGATTACACGTGTCACCTCCAATTTAAACAAATATGAGTAATATATATTAAGTAGGATGGTATTGATAGAGACGTCTTCTGAGTTTTATTCACGTTCTTGCAATCAAATTGACAGGGGATGAAATCAGAGATATATGTAATGGAGAGCACACTGAAGATCAATAAATAAATCTTTTGGATCAATATACAGTTTGCAATCTCAATGCAGAAGAATTTACAGTTTGCAATCTCAAGCTGGAAGATTTTACATTTGACAGTCTCAAGCTGGACGAAAATACAGTTTGCAATCTCAAGCAAGAGGAATTTACATTTATTTGACAGTCTCAAGCTGGAAGAAAATACAGTTTGCAATCTCAAGCTAGAAGAACATACAGTTTGTAATCTCAAGCTGGAAGAACATACAGTTTGTAATCTCAAGCTAGAAGAATATACAGTTTGCAATCTCAAGCTAGAAGAAAATACAGTTTGCAATCTCAGGCTAGAAAAATATACAGTTTTCAATCTCAAGCTGGAAGAATATACAGTTTGAAATCTCAACCTAGAAGAATATACATTTTGCAATCTCAAGCTGGAAGAAGATACAGTTTGTAATCACAAGCTAGAAGAAAATACAGTTCGTGATTTGAATTATAATGATCCACAAAACTATTAAAAGATCAAAATGTTGAAGAATGTAATCAGTACCATCATCAAATTAAATCCTAGACATAAGCAAGAAACTTGATACCTAATGATGAATTAAATCGTCGACATTATACCAAAATGAAATGATCTCAACCCTAGGTACATATAGTTATACTTTACATGGATATCCTTTAAATAAAGAAGGTTACGGACTCGAAAAATGGACGTTTTGTTTCAAGCCTAACCGGACAACTGGGCATATATATATATATATATATATATATATATATATATATATATATATATATATATATATATATATATATATATATATATATATATATATATATATATATATATATATATATATATATGTATGTATAATTACTGGAAAAGCAATAATAGTGCTATCTCTTGTCTGATTTTGCTTTGAGTTGTTGAATCCCATCTTCAGTACTGAACTAACATCAATACAATTTATATTCGATAATTGAATATAATTGAATCACGATTTGGTCGGCTTTGATACAAATCAATTCACCCAATGAAATCAAAATTCCAAATAGTGAGCTGATTATAATGCAGCCATGTAACAGGAATTGCATTGTATGCGTAAAACTCAGAATGTGTATCGTCTGCAATAAAGCAAAAGGAAACTTTGTTAACCCAACCTTCCGGAATGTTTGATTTCGAATGACCATTTTCGGGTGCCATGTTTAAACTGGACTCTAAAGTAAATTGAGGAAAACTTATCTCAGCTATCTGAATATATATATATGTTACCACCTCAAAGGTTTGTTATGTCATGTAAAACAATATCATAAAAATGGTATAAACCTATAAGACAAGAACAGCAATAAGAAGTAAAACTAAAGGTATTGCTTATTTCATGGCGGGGTAGGGGAGAGAGAGAGAAGTATAACTTTAACAAAAATATATAATCCACCGTATATACAAGCGTGGCTTAAATGTTAACTTACAATAGTAAATAACCTCACCTCTATTTACAGAAGAATTTAGACATAAATGGGTCTCCTAACTAACAGAACGTTATCAAATCATATCGTCTTTACGCAGTTTTTCATTTTTCAAGTCCAATGTAATGTTGTGTTGTTACTATGGATAATCACGCACTTGTCAATGCATATATTACAATAGTTTGAAAGATATTGGTCATATCGTGTGTTTGTGTGTGTGTGTGTGTGTGTATGTGTGTGTATATGTGTGTGTGTGTGTGTGTGTGTGTGTGTGTGTGTGTTAAAGCTTTAGCACAGTTTTAACTAGACGCAATTGTGTTTCCTCATTATGATTCGCCAGGCAGAATAGTGAGATTCTCCAAGTGACTGTTATGCTAGGAGTAATGATTGATTGTAGATTAAAATGTTGGGATTAGAACTTTAGCATTGAACACAATTCATGTAAAGTGTGCAGATGATACTGATTAAGCTAATATGTTTATCAATGACATTTTATTTATACGCTGTTCTGTGATGAGATTCCAACGAGGTTGCAGGTTTTCCAGGTGAATGACCAGATCACATACAGAAACATTGCCAACTTGTCGTTGCAAGACGAGTTTCAACTATATCCTGTTTATGATTTTTACTAGGTTAGTTACCGAGTTATTAACACAAATATGAAAACAAGGAAAGGTATTAGAAGTATCATTAATAGTGGATATTTACAGGTAACAGTACAAGGAATGCAAACAGACCATATTACATTTCTCTCACATCACTTTGTTTATGAGGTATTTCATGGGGTTATCCTAGGAGGTTTAGTTATTGAACACATCAACATTCAACTGACAAAGAATCTTGGTCACAGACAGAAAATGTTCATCGTGGAAGACGAGGTGGTAGTTTTAAAAAATTTGCTAGACCTATAATAGTAAACAACACTACAACTGGTGAAGAAATAGCATTTCCTTCAATATCATCAACATCAAAATATTTTAATACTTGTCCATGATCAGTAAAAGTTGTTGCTGGAGGAGTCTATAAATCTGAAATATCAAAAACAATCGGAGATAGAATCGTCTTTTGATCAACTGCTACTTAAAATATTGTACAGTCGAGCAGCAGTTGAAGTATTTGTTTAAAGTTTCATTATTGTATTCGACTTGGATTCTGCTGTATAGACTTGAAAATTGCTGAGCATGATAAAGTATATTCTCGTCTTTCTTCATAACTTTGCTATCGCTGTGAAATAAGATTTTTGTCGCTGATAAGGATTCAGAAATTAGCTCGAATAATAAATCTATTATCGTAACAATAAGCACAAAATTGATGTTTAGAGATCAATTGTCAGAAAGCTCTCTTTTCAAATTGCAGTGGGACCATTTCATCACGGTGCTCTATCATATCTAACAAATATTGTTTTTAAAACTTTCTCAAGATCGGATATCGGAATCGGTCAGTAACACATTAAATGCACAGTACGCATCGTAATTAACGATAACATTCACATACTTTTTTCTGTTTTCATTGCTTATAAACATCTTAACAGCGTCGAGTAACACGTTCATATTTAAGATTTTTCTCTGGCATTTTAAAACAGTAATATTTATATAAGAGCTTTTTGTATAGGATGCTTAAAGAACTTTTTTGTTCTAGAAATGACTGCCAGATCTTTACTCTGATCTCGATATTGATATTACAGGGAACAAACACTCCAAGTGCAAGCATTCCGAATGTGATTTACATCAGGATTCGAGGAAATCAGATACAACTAGCAGAGCCAAAACTATTAACAGTTCAAAATTCGATCTAGAAACATATATATTTCCTGTAGATCTAGAAACATATCTATTTCCTGTAGGTCAAGGACAAACATATATATTTCCTGTAGGTCAAGGACAAATTTGCCGATGAACCCAGTATCATACCTCAAGACGAGCACCTTTATGTAGAATAAAAAAAATCTCGGTACAATGTAATATAGGATCTTGTTTAGAAGATAAAACTGTTTGATTTTACTATCTCTTAAATCTGATATTCTCGGACATGTTAAAGTCTTTAACGACTCTTATATAGTATGAGGTTTATGGTCGTCAAATAATATAAAATTTGATTTTCTGTTCGTTAAGATTTTTAACCTGAAGACCGATCTAACAAGTACGCGAAAACAACATTTAATATCTTTGTACACTGTAGATCCGTCCTTGTGAAAGATGAAATGATTTACCGTGATTAGATCGCTAGTGATTACAGATTTTGGATTTAACTAGTTGGTATCAAGCTATTACAACTCCTACTATAACCTCTCTATGTTACCAAACTTCGCTTACCTTTTCATGCCAAAACTAAAATATCGTGTTCTGTCTGCTCCAGCCACTGTTTGTAGAAACTTCCATTAATTTGATCAGCGTGTTCCCGAGTCAGATATTTTAGCTTTTATGTAACATGTTATGTCCTTAAACGTTTATCCACAACAAATTCTTCCTATGACCAATTACGAGTAAATCCTTTTCGAATATTTTTTTTTCACTAACGAAGTTCGATTCCAATCGCCTATATAAAATTTATGTTTTCTAACGTTGCATTAGTTGACTTATACAAACAATTAGGAGATATTTCATTTTCATGTCTAGCACTGGCGCATCATGCCGCATACATGTAGCATGATTTCCAACCCAGTCAGATTATCATGACGCCAGACCAACGGTCCTAACACTAACCTCTTAACGCTGAGCGCCAAGCGAGGCAGCTATTAGTACCATTTTTGTAAGTCTTTGGTGTGACTCGGCTGGGAGGTTTGGTGGTATTCTGGATAAAGTTGTCATTATATCTTGGATTCTTTGTGGTTCTCAGAAGAGCAATATCTTCCATTTTGGGTAACATGACTAAGGACAAGAGTTTTGCTAGAAGATTTTATTTATCATTAAGGTCTTATCATTAATCTTTACTATGTCTCATACAATCACATGGCATTAATAGAACCAACAGCTTGACAGGAAAAAAATACGTTGTTCTTAGTTGACCTACAATTTACCATGAGAAAGACTTTAACTTCCTAACCTCTACGTTCCAGTAAACTTGAATCCAGGTCTTTACTATGTGACTGTTTTGTCAGCTTGAATTAGGTGTGTTAAAGTTCCGACATTTGTATTGCCTCATTTACTGCACATTAGAATTTCGACTAGAAAGCTATGTCGGTATTAACATGCCCTGATGATGATGTCTGGTTGATATTATATAGGGTTCTGAAACGGAAACTTGTAAAGGACATTTAATCCGCTTTATGCAAATTAACATTACTGTAACTTAAAATAAGATATTGGTAGTTCCATTGCAATTACCGTAATCAGAGCCTGTGTTCATGTGCATACATTGAACAATATGCAGTGGCATGACGTATCGAAATACCAATATTCAAATCCTCTCAATATCAGTAACTACTAGTTGATTTTACATTTTAGGCAGCAATGACAGAGGTCCTCGACCGCATACTGTCCTTACTAGCAACTACATTTTAACTCAACTGTCACTTTCTTATAACATTTTCTAACATTATTTGCGTAATTTGACCTTCGTAGTTCATCAGGTCATTCTTAAAATTAATGCTACAATCATCACATATTCATTCAACTTGTCTCGTGCAGAGACGAGAGTTGAGACGTGAGTTCACATATCTGTATATCTGGGGACCTCAGAAACATAATACTCTTAAAAAGCATGAAAGGTTTACGTGAAATGTTCGGTAAGATTTTTCTACCTCTCACTAACAGTGTATTAATTGAAGAATAACGTTCAGTAGACGTGTAATGTATTTATTACAAATAAAGATTGAATGCATTTCAGATGATACATTTTAATGAAAATTGACTACTCAAATATTTAAATAAATATTCGATGAGAGTAAATTTGATAATCCAAATACATGCGTCTATAAAGATCTAATAAATATTAAATTACCAATGGAACTTGGTGACATGCATTTGACTGATTCATCAAGTTTGTTTCCATTTTATAACGTTTCAAAAAACTATTTACAGCAAGTGCAGTCTCAATAAATCATTACCAAGAGGCACATTTATCACCGTCTTTTCATTAAAACGACTTCAACCGTAAACATCAATTACAATTAATTGTGTTCTACTTCATGCTGCTTAGTTGAATTTTATGTTGTCATTTAATAATAATATAGTCAATTTCAAAGGTTTCTATTTGACTATCAGACATTCACTCTAAGCCCCAGCACTGTCAGTATGATGGATTCAGCGAGTTTACGAAATAAATTCGAATATTTAAACGGAGAGAAAAATACGTTCTAAAATATATTGTACCATTATGGTGCAAAATGCGGGAGGGGGGGGGGGAGAATCTATATAGGATAACATTATGGAAGGTCTTTGACATGTTTTTTTTTTATAGATGTATCTTATAATGCGTCGATAAAAGGCGTCGACTAGGTATACAAGTAAATATTTTGCTGAAGATTTTATTATGTGGAATATTGTGCACCTCGTCGCAGTTTGTCTATTTAGTTTCACATAATTTCTTATCATGTCTAACAACATCTGAAGAGTTACATATTTTATTTCTAGTGTTTAGCAGTGTAGACGGATGGACCACCCTGCGGCCTCGTTTTTATATGTATTATTGTAGCACTACTGCTTATATAGACTGTCTGCTTTTTGATCTCGAGACAGCTATGCCGTCAGCCTGCCCGCCCCCTACACCCTAACCCTCGCTGCTATGGTAACACCAATCCTCCAACCGTGAGTCCAATCAAATGCTGTGTACGGCGAATTAAACAATTCGATCCCTGGGATTCATTGGCTGCCAAGTGGAGAGAGAAAGCTAGTTTCAACTGCAGTCGACTGCGCGTTTGTTATTGTTTATATATTTCAAGTGCAGGCGACAACTCCCTCCTTAAATTGATTTGTGTTTGTTGTGGTTATTGTAGAGAGTGAACGGAGGATATAACAAATGTCGTTAATTGTCTCAACCAAACATGTTATCGACAACAATATGATACCTCAGTGTCTAGTCATTTAAATTTATCTTAAAAAATCGACGTAGGAGTGGCCTGAGAGGGTGAGAAATAATGTTTGAATTTGTTTATAACCATGCCACTGGAGCACCAAGTCTGACGAATATGTTTCAGCTTGTGGGAATTAATGCCATTATCACCGCCAGCAGATTGCAGTTATCTTTGATGGCATTAGATATTTAAGTATAACGCTGAGTAGCATATATAATATCGGTGCTTTTATGTCTGCCTCGAGAAAATATCCGAGCTGGCTTTGTTGTTAGTCTAACATCACGATGTCGTACACTACGAGATCATTGATATCTCCGTCAAGATCATCGTCCGACGGAATCTCAACGATATTAGTAATAAAGTCAATGATATCACCTCAGACCGATTTATTTGCCTTGATCTCCTTCTCATTATTGTAAAAGTCATTCAACTCCCTGTAGCATCGTTGATCATCTACGGATGTTCCCACTAAATATAACTTTTCCGACTTAGGCAATTTCATTGTCAGGTTGACTAATAATTGAATCTTTCAACTCTCAGATGATCATATAAGTGTTGCTCATATAGAGTTTGGAAATGCTGGATAGTGCTTGACGGATTATATTTCTTGTGTCACTCAAAAGTCAAAGACATCTATATTAGTGCCAATATAACAAACATTATGAAATTATATTGTGTTCCGTGCAAGGGATTCACTAGTACGAGTGTATTAGCAACAATAACGACGATTAACAAATGGTGTGAACATAAAAGGAAATGTAGCACCAAAAATACAAGTTTAGTTTGAGTCGTGTGAACTTAGGCGGTGATATCGCTGATTAGAAAATTACCAGGGACTCCATGGGCTACGTATACAGGCGAGAAACATCTATATGTTATAGGTATTGTGTCTCTGGAACCCTACTTGATATCTGACTCGATAAGCGAGATCAACCCAAATCAGAAGAGTCTGCAATGAATGCGATATTTCAGGCGTATCATGTTCTTGTTGTCGCATATGAAAGTCCAGATCTACAACAACGACATATTGCAGAGTGTATAAACACCTTAAAGACAGTAACAAAAACAAATCAGCGAGAGTCACTAGCTAATAGGGTAGAAAGATATTTTTGAATGGTAATTTATTGTTAAGGGTTAGCTTATTACTCGGCGGATTGTTACCATAATAATGGATCCAATTTATTATAACCATATAATAATAATGATGGGTAAAGCTAATTTTATAATCGTGCTAACGCTGTCATGGTTACAAGTGATGCAGCTGAAAGATTGGTTAGGACGAGAAGCAATATAGCAGATTTATTTTAATGTCAGTATCCCAAGTGAAGTTCATCGGTCGATATTTTGCTTTCACTCCATGATCTCGCACATCCAAATATGCATTATATGTTAGTGACGTTGAAATTAGATACAAAGAAGCAGAACCATTATTCGCGTAAACAGCCACCAAAGTTGCATCTATATTTGAACCAATGTATCGACAAGTGCCCTTGCAATGGCCACATTTACTACAGGTTGATCCTGGAAAAGAATTTCTTGTTTCAGTAACATCGATGATGAAAAAATAAATCATCACAATCGGCCTAGTACACAATGCATTATATCGTGATCAGGCAATCGTCGATATCAATACGCTCAAGAAAGTTCCACAAACACGAGATCTCGTAAATAGTTTACAAGACTTCCTATTGTGATAGCTGCATTCATTAACGCACATACATGTAAAATTTCTATAAAACTCGTCAATGCAATCAAAAACACACATACCAGATCAACGACATGATTCTTTCTCAAAACAACCATTACTAAGTAATGCGAATGTCAGACAATTTTATGAGCCCATGGAACGTGAAGGAGCGGGTAAAAATAAAAAGCGACTGACCCAATCTGGAGTGTAACAGCACATGCAATTTTCAGCGTGGTAAGATCTAAGGGTGGACCTGCAAGCTACAAATTAGACTCAACTGTTCCTCAACGTGGATTTATTCGCGACCTATTACAAGCAATTACTGAAGATATTCAATTACCACCGCCTTCCCAAAGTGAAGGTTCATTGACCCTTCAGGAAACTAACGCCCTGATGTCGATTGCACTCCTGACATGTCAGCATCACGTTTATACTTGTACGGCTACGACTAGTACTTATTCTAACCACGGTAAATTGTATTGGGCTATTATTCGAATATTGCTGTCATAACATTAATGCATTACATCTCGGACTGTAATTATTGTGTCGTTGTTTCCGTGTCGTGATCGTCGATACATCCAGATCAAGTCATTCTTGTTTTTGTGACACAATGTTGATACATAGCTAATTTATTTCTTAAAATTATAATATTATTCTTATATTATGTTACACACTGCTCCATAGATCGATACATCAATATTTTGTGTACGTGTATTGGCCTGGCGATAACATCATGGGAGACGTAGACTTAGATATTACTATCGATTAAGCAGAAATACTCGCTACTGAAGAACATATCTCTGTGATGCAAATATCAGATCACCAGGATGTCAAAAATCACATAATCCTCGAAAAATATTTTATGAATTTTTTCTTCATTATCAAGCACTAGATGTTATATATAATTATTCTTGGAGATTTCAACTTTCACTTTGACTGTCCTGGTAAAGCATACATGTCAAAACTCCTAGATTCCATTCATGTTTTCAATCTTAAACAGTCAGTTAACCAACCTACCCATAAACATGGTCACATTTTAGACTGGTTTCTTTATAGACCTGATGATAATATTCTGCAATCCACCCTAGTATCCCACGAACTTGCATCGGATCACCTCTGCATTGTATGCCATCTCGACGTATCAGTCCCTAACCCTCCACCTCTATTTGCTACTAAGAGAAACCTCCGTATGATAAATTGAACCAAATTCATGCATGGCATCCAAGAAAAAACTTAAAATCTTTCTTACATCCAACAGCGGAACAACTTGACAACTGCCTGCGTTCATTGCTTGAAAAGCATGCCCCAAGCACCAAATGCAGAGTATCAATAAAAAAAAAAGTGTCCTCCATGGTATAGCAGGGTTAGGGACCAGCTTCGCACTGCTAAAAAAACATAGCCGAAAAGCTGAGAGGCTTTGGCATTCCACCAAACTCACTCTTCATAAACAGATCTACGAAGCCGCTAAGAAGAACGTCACAAACATAGTCCATTTAGCCAAATCATCCCACTACAGTACTAAGATCACGGAGAGTTCCAGCTGCAAAGAGCTCCTCGAGATAACTAACAAACTAATGTCAAGGAACAAATATACACCACTTCCAACAACCTTCTCTCCACTAGACCTACCAGACCAATTTGCAAATTTCTTCGATGACAAAGTACAAACAATTAGAGATTCACTTGACAGCACAATTTCAACTGACTCGTCACCATACAGTTATGATGCAGAATTTCAGCGACAACCGTTAGGAACATTTGAACCTGTTTCTATTGATTTATTACGGACAGTTGTGATGAAAAGTGCACCAATGTCTTGTGAACTTGATTCAATTCCGACATCACTGATGCTTGAGTGCTTAGACCCAATATTGCCTTCACTAACTGATGTTGTTAATATCTCTCTCTCTCTCTCTCTCTCTCTCTCTCTCTCTCTCTCTCTCTCTCTCTCTCTCTCTATCTCTCTCTCTCTCTCTCTCTCTCTCTCTCTCATCAAGGGAATTCCCATCATGTTTCAAACATGCCATCGTAAAGCCACTGCTGAAGAAACCAACACTGGACCAAAACGATTGAAAGAACTGCCGCCCAGTTTCTAATCTCCCATTCATATGAAAAATCTTAGAAACGGTTGTTCTAACTCAACTTGTATCTCATTTGAATTCAAACAGTCTTTTTAGCAATGTACAGTCTGCATATCGCCCATGCCACAGTACGGAAACTACTCTTCTTAAAGTATTTAGTGACATTCTCTCTGCTTTGGACAGTGGAAATATTACAGTCCTCACTCTCCTGGATTTATCTGCAGCATTTGACACAATAGACCATGATATATTACTTCACCGTCTCCAGCATGCATTTGGCATTCAGAATACAGCCTTAAAGTGGTTCAAGTCCTACTTAGTCAACAGGACACAAATTATATCTGCAAATACAATACACTCCAGCCCAGTTGACGTATGTTGTGATGTTCGACAGGGATCTGTTCTTGGACCTGTTGTCTTCATTCTGTATACTCAGCCGCTCTCAGGTGTAATAGATCATCACCCAGTGTCGCACCAATTGTATGCTGATGACACCCAAATATACAAGTCTAGCCACCCAACTGAAGTTGATGTTACCATCCATGGAGTAGAGAAGTACATTTCTGATGTGAAATCATGGATGACATGTAACAAGCTGCAGATGAATAATGATAAAACTGAGTCTATTCTGATCACAGCACAAAGACTTTCTCATCCACATCCTTTACCTCAGACAATAAATATCAGCAACACCAACATTAAATTCTCACAGTCATTACGGAACCTAGGCGTTACTCTAGACAGTACTCTCACATTGCACCAACATGTCATGAACATATACAAGGCTGCATATCTTGAATTGAGACGCATAAGTTCCATTCGTAAATATCTTTCAGTTGATGCCACTAAAGCACTTGTGTGTTCATTAATACTTTCAAGACTGGACTATTGTAACTCAATTCTGTCTGGTTCGTCACAATATTTACTCCAGAAACTTCAAAAAGATCAACACAGAGCTGCACGGATCATCGTTAGAGTACCTCGATCAGAGCACACCACACCACTGCTCTGTACCCTACATTGGCTATCAATTCGATACAGAATCAAACACAAAATTTGTTCTCTGTGCTATGTTTCAAGGACAGACTCCAGTCCAACATACCTATCCAGCCTCACCCATGTTTATACACCAGCTAGATCCTTACGCTCTTCTTCTGATAATCGTGTACTCATTATCCCCAAGGTGAAAACAAAGTCATATGGACAACGTTCGTTTGCACACCAGGGCCCGGCGACGTGGAACGAATTGCCCATTGGAATTAGACACAAAGACACAGTGGTCCCTTTTAAAGTGCTCTTTAGACTCACCTGTTTTCGACTCCAGGGACAAACTTTCATTGTTTTTCACATTTGTTGTTCTGTAGTGTATTCATATCATTATTGATGGTGTAAAGCGCTTAGAGTTTCAAAAGATTAAGCGCTATACAAAGACCTCATTATTATTATTATTATTATTATTATTATTATTATTATTATTATTATTATTATTATTATTATATGGCTTTAGTCGCATTAACGTTTAAAATTCTTTAAACGACTCATCGATTGCAATATAGTCTTCAAGCATTGACTCAAAATAGAAAGTATTCAACATATTTCTTTAACTCATGTTTTGCACAGTACTCGTTGAGATTCATCGCCTGATTAGGTTTATTAAAAAGTAGACTAAACCAGCTATAATAACAAGATGCATTCAATGACTCAACGAATGCAAATCATGTCAGGTCAATGTCAGGTAGAGGTCCATTTATCGGTACACTAGTCATCTCATTGGTAAGATGCCCCAGTTGTTTAAAATAAGGTGTACACTCACCTATCCCCACAAAAGCTTCCAGGACAAGATGCTGCCATACTAACGGAGATAACGTCGACGATATCATATTTGGTATTACACAACCCTGCGTGCGAATACCGACACACCATCACTGAATATCTTCGAGAAATTATTTTGATGTTGGTCTTCATATAATCTTTTCCTCGGGCAAAATGAGCGACCACAGACGGAACAGTGACATAATTACCCGGTAATCTCTCCATATCTCCGTTGTCATCGGTTTATGCTCGTGCGTCGTTAGCAATCGTTGTACGAATATATTCAGCACGATAATGATAATCGCACGGTCGCATACACTGATCGAATTGTCGTTGCGCATAATCACTATGAAACAACCGGACAGACTCGGGCATGGTTTAACTGATCTCAAGATCTAGCGGCGCCACCTTGGGAGCCATTCTTGTAAATAACCCCGCAATGGTATTGCCGAAACCATCTCCGTAATATGCTCTATAAACAGGCAATCGTGAGTTCACCACGTAGACGCTTACGGGTTTATCATGGTTGTAGTGTATAATCATCTTGTTATAAAACTAGTAGTTTTTCAATTAGTGATCAATCGCTAAGATCCATAGGATTTTCATCATAACCATGGGCGTCTCTGTAATTTTCAACTAATTCAGCAATGAGTTCTCGATATACAGCAATGTCCATGATACCACCGGCAAATAATCGTCTACAGATATCAGCTGCTTAATTAATTATCTCGACGAAGTTGTTTCCGGCTCGTTTTCCACGCATAAGTACTTCTAACCGTGATATATCACTTAGGATGTTACCGGGACAAGTAACTAGACCACTACCTGAAATTACTGGCAATTTCTGAGAGTTAGAAAATCCCTTCCCACTACTATAATCAGGTGCTTCCTCCGGTTTTTCTAAATCCCTACTTTGTAAAAAACTAAGAGGATCATCATCATCTCGATCAGATGGTCCAGGCGAAAGTCCAAGCGAAGCTTGGGGTGGTAGTTGTTGTTGAGATTCTTCTTGTTTAGCAGGTGAAAAAGATATTTTTTTTGCAGGATGTCGTCGCTGCCGCTGCAGTCTTTGTGGTTTTCTTTGTGATTTTTTTCTTCATATTGTTTATACACTATACCCACCGCATTGATATATTCAATGTATGATGCACTATCTGTCTTAATTTGACTTTTTCAGTTTTAATTTTGTAAAATATATCAGCCCAATGTTGTATACCTCTTACATACTTGTGCTGTTCTGGTTTTAACATTTTTTTTCAGTTTTCATACGTTGTAACAACAAGTGCAGGAAACTCTGCTGCTTCAGTCTTATCAATTTCTGCTAACCCTTCTTCGTTAAATCGCGCGCGTAATTCATCTACTATTTCATCATTGGTCTTTTTCGGATCAGGTGGTTTTTTTTGTAACAACGCTGATGTCTTTTCAGTTTCCGCTGCTATCTTTTCAAGCACACCAAGAACAGGCACTTCTCGTCGCTTGCCTTCCTCAGGAATATCCCCAAATATTGCTCGTTCAGTTGCTGTTTTCACATCGCTGGTCGCCTTAGTTACTGGGGCGAACAGTTGTTCACTTGACACAGAAAAGTCAGTCTGCGCTTGTTGTCGTTGTTGAAATTTCTCGCGAAGTCTGTCTCGAACCGGTATAAACTTTTTAATTGCTGCTAGCTGCTCTCGGGCTAATTTAGTTGTAAGCGATTCACCTACCTTATAGTGTTTGTGAACTGAGTTTTCAAATGTGAAACTATCACAATTAAAAGCTGAGTTATTAAATAAATGTACCATCAAGCTAACGTATCCATCTCGGACAAGGTTAAACTGTACGACGCTATACGCGAGTGTTTCAGAAATAACATCGCTGGGGGTTTCAAAATTGTAATATCTGAGAACGGCGATGAACGATTTTTGTTAACGACGCGGCAACAACAACAACCACGTGAAAATGGAGGCGTCGCGGTGATTACTTGCTACCACAACCAGATCATCCAGTACGCACATAACTGCATGAGCAAGCCCAAACTGCTGAGTATCCTTTCAGGAGAAAATCCCATGTGAGTGTTACAAAAAAACGCTTTAAAAAAAATAAATTTTAAATTATTTACTGAAAGCCTTTTTTTTAGTAACGCTCACGTGGTTAAGATACTGGTTTTTCCTCGTTTAATATTTTTCTAAGATCACGAACTTTAGAACTAATTTCAGCTTGTTTTTGATACTCTTGACGTATTGCTTCAACGGTGCTAAATAGCGTTATAAATACATCAATATCGTTACCGTACAAACAAGCATAGATGGACTTTTGAATTCCTTTCACGAGTCTGTACATCTTAGGTAAAATATAACGACCCTTACTAGACTGATACTCAATGTCTTCATATTCCGAGGTAATCCTGTCGCAGTCGAGATCTTTAGATAATATAATTCCTCGATCTTTCAAATTTGAAATTTCAGCAATTATAGCATTTATATCTTTGATATCCATATTTTTATGAAAATATAATATAATACATTTTATCTTTAATTTAAAAAAGTAACACTTATTTGGCAATCTTGCTGGCGCCCTATGACGTCAGAGAGACCCAGAGGTTACTTTATTAACTTAATTAAGTATCCTTAAAGGATTTATTTCCCTTCAATCGTTTCAGATGTATACGAATTTTATTTTATGGCCATTTTTCTTTGAGATGGCTGTTTGACAAATTCCTTCTGCTACTCTTTGTACTGAAGGCCCACAAATGTCAAAATATTTTGCAACCGCATACATTGATTGAAATACCCTTTCTTCGTTAGTTTCTGTATCAAATGATTTCACACTCTTGGGGTGTTTTGCGTGTTTGCCGGTTCCACCTAATTTTGTATTCTGACTTTGAGTAACAACTCGTAAGTTATCCAATTTGTTATTTTGAGGGAATCCATCAACGTGATCAATCACAAATCCGTCTTCGATTAATCCGTTGTGACATTCGTATGCGTATCGATGACAATAATATTTCTTCTTCCCGGCACCAAACGTCAAATATAACATATTATTTACCCTTCCAACCGGTTTTTTTACTCTGCAATTTCTAACAACACCATCACGGGATGCATCGTAATTAACAAGCACTGGATGGGGTCTGAAATCTTGGCTCATTTGTATAATAATACTATTTGTCTAATTTATATCTGCATTAATTATAAACCTCTTGATATAATCTTGAGGGTTTTTTATGATTTTATCATCGTTAGAGTCAATGACGGTATTTTTTATTCGTTTGTCATAATAGCGTTTTAGTTCCCTGTATCGTTTGCCGCCGCAACTGAGACATAATTGTGATTTTCCTCTAACGCCCACCCCACATCGGAGACATGTGAGAGGGCCGAAAGAACCGTTGCGAACGCTTTGTAAATGATACCCACAGAATTCGCTTCTGCGTGATTTGTTACACGGGGTTGTTGATCCAATCATAAGCCACTTGCAGTGATTCATTATACTATATTTTTCTATTTAAATACTTGTTTTAATTATAACATGGAGGAGTTCAAGAGATTATCGAAAATTAAGCCCTGGAAAAATACTAAATTCATTGATTATACCATGAAAGAATTCCAAAGATTATCGAAAATTAAGCCCTGGAAAAATACTAAATTCAATCTTGATAAGGAGTTCCAAAGATTATCGAAAATTAAGCCTTGGAAAAATAATAAATTCAATCTCGATAGAGTCTCTGATACACCAAAACGTCTAATCGGTGATAGAACTATACTGGGTAAAATCAGGTAGTGTTTTAATGAATTCTAACGAGACGGTGCCGTATACTGTTGGTCGACATTTCGAATTATTCATGAAGATGTCAATGTACCCAACATCGATGCTACTATGAGCGATGAAAGAGCAGCTGAGATAATTTCACACCTTGGCCCGCCAAGGGGCTGGAAATCCAAGGGTGTAAAATCCAAAGGATTTTCATTGCAAAGCAATTCCCAACAGAAGTATTTTTTCAGAATAAAATTCATTATCGAAGTCGAAGGCAAATGGATTATCAGGGATAAATTTGAACCAATCCTCAAGGATAAAAAAAAAACTGTCATTGTAAGTAGAGATTCCAAACCAGGAATTCTAACTGGAATTGACAAACCATACTACGAAAGATCTTATCCTGTAACAGCAATTGTTTATGGGATATATCCGTTAAATGATAAACCCGATATTGCAAAACTAGCTCCTATGAAATATTCTAGTTCACTGAATTATGTAGCAACACGGGTAATGGAACACTTCACAAATGCATCCCGAGGAAATAAACTAACTGATTTGCGACGTAGGAAAATAACCGAATGGGAACTGACAGTGAAACAGCACGGTGCAAAAATTTCTGATATAGCTAAATTAGAAGCATCATTAAAATTCCCAATATCAGTAACGACAATAACCGAAGAAGTATTATACGAACCGAAATATCAATCGCGAGGAGCTCCAATTAAAATTATTGATCATAACGAACACGCGTGGACACCTGCAGTAACAATATTTCCACGAGATAGAACCGTGAGATATATCCCCCGGAATTTTCCGGGGAGTTCGTCGGAGGTGTTTTCTATGAAGATAAATCATTTGATGCTATTTATGCGTTGTGTAAAGATAATCCTGTGTCAGTGTGGTTACTTAGAAGTGATGAAGATCCCGAAATAGGATTTGATCAATTTGTAAGACCAAATGGTGAATTATATCGCGTTGAAGAATTAGATAACAGAATGAGAAAAATCGCTAGTGATTTTTCACCAGAGAGTTCCCATGAAAAACTATTAACGGATAGTTTTACTATTCCATCAGTGGTAGCTCACTTCGCAAGAGAAAAAAACTCATGGCGTCCATCACGAAGTGATTTTCTCGAGGACGTTAAATTGAGTTGCATCGAATTTGGTCATGGAGGACTGTGGAATACGAAATACCATCCTGGCGGTATGATTTCAATTGATATATCCGCGTGTTATCCTGGAAGTTTCCTCTGGTATGGAGAATGTAGTAACTATTTTAAACGATTTGGACACCCCACGCATGAAATGACTCGTGTTGCGATTAATGGTCCATTGCCTGATTTTGATTTAACTGGATTCGCTCGTGTGCTATCATTCGAATTCGCTACAGGGTTACATCCGTGTAGTTATCTTTGGCTTGGTAGACATATATCTGAAAAGGTCTGGATGCCAATAGTGTTACTACGATATATGATTGATTGTGGTATGCTAATATCGTTGATTGTTTCCGAAGCTATTATATGCTATCGAGCTCAGAAAGAAGTTTGGCTACCACAACCCGATCTAGATCGTATAATTAGCGAACAGCGAGAACAGTTTCAAGATTTCAATGAAGAACAAATCATGAATTGGTCTAAGAAGTTATTTGAAATTAAAAAAGAACAAGCAAAAGATTTTGGACGAAGAATAATCGGTAAATTTACCCAGGGTGGAAGATACGACAATGCAAAATATTCTTCGCGGTTGATCATAGACATCGCTGAATACGATTTTATTTTAACGGATTTAACGAAACAGGGAAAACTTGTAAATCGCAAAGACGCTTTCCTATCCGATGGAAGACGATTAGGTACAATTGTTACCTAATGTGATGGATATATTAAACAATATACGCATTTGAGAAGTTCTATGCTAGCTTATGCTTCTATCAATTTATTTTCGATGATAAATAGATTTCCTAATACCGCAGTTAGAGTAGCCACTGATTCTATGTATATCCACGAGAAATACAAATCAGATGTAGCTAAATTCACAGATCCGGAGGCAAATTGGGGATGTTGGAGATTTAAAAAGGAAACGCTACATGAGTATTGTGAATCGGCAGATGTTACCATGGATGAAAAGTGTGATGAGATTCAATCCGAATTTTCTAATGCACCACCGGTATCTGATCTAATATGTAGATACAAGACAGTTTATTTAAACGGTTTTGGTGGGTCAGGAAAGACAACTCGTGCAATTGAATTATATCATGGGAAAAATCCTACGGATTTTCACGCTAGCGTTTCAAAATCAAACATGATTGTGTTAACACCAACTCACAGACTCGCCAGAGAGATGAAACAACGAGGGGTAAATGCCTGTACTTATCATAGTTTCTTTCGATGGAAAGGCGATGAATGGACTCCTGATCGAATGGGCGATAAATTCATTCCTGAAATCATAATTTGGGATGAAATATGCACAGTATCGTTGAAAATATTACAAACATTTCTCGAGTGGTTGTTATTGAAAAATTCAAAAGTCGTCATGTGCGGTGATTACGGCCAACCCCCACCATTTATCGGTGCATCCCCACATGAATGGCTAAAGGGTTTTGTAGACTATTATGAAGAAATTAACACTGATTATAGATCACTTGATGAACAATTAC
The DNA here is from genome assembly GCA_029339505.1 of Unio delphinus. Taxonomy (NCBI): domain Eukaryota; kingdom Metazoa; phylum Mollusca; class Bivalvia; order Unionida; family Unionidae; genus Unio; species Unio delphinus. Next base: position 1,227,825 of record JAQISU010000400.1, read on the forward strand.
GCGAGTTCAAAGCGCTAATTAGATTACAGCCTGATAAAATCCAATGTGAAATAGCGCGTGAAATAATTTCAGAAACTCCCATGAATGATTTTTGGGAAACGTGGAGACCAAACGATTTGATAATTGCAAGTAGAAAAATAGTCAGAGACACACTTCAGATGAAGTTATTTGAAACGCATAAAGAAAAATTTGCAACACTTCCAGTACCGTTGTGTTATAGGCCTTCGGATACACGAAAGCAGAATATCGAAGTTGATATTCCAGGGAAGAGTGAAAAGCAGATTCTCGTGTTAAATGATATTGTGCTGGTTGATATCAGCGTCGTCGAAGATGCATTGCGTGCTGATAAATCCCCATGGACGTTAGGTTACGCAACGACAATACACTCTTCACAGGGATTGACTATATCAGATACAATTGTTTGGATGGTGGATAATCACATCGAATGGTCGAATTTAGTCTATCTTGCAGTATCCAGAGTACGAAGAATAAATCAACTTCGAAGAGTTGTCCTGGATGATAATGACACTACAATGGATGATGCTAGCATCGTTGATGTTAAAATTATTGATAAAAAACTCTCCGGTTACAAACAACAAGACAAAAAAAAACAACGAGAATTTGACATTGATGCTGAATTAATAATTACGCTGAAACAACAACAGAATAATCACTGCGCGAGTTGCAATTGTATAATGCGTTGGCAGTATTCGGATAAAGATCCTCGCCAATTTACCGTAGACAGAAAGAATAGCAGCATTGGTCATATCAGAGATAACGTTATGCTGACTTGTCTTGAGTGCAACAGACGAAGGCGTGCTAGTTAAGACCACGCGGTGGTAATTGAGTATCCTCGGGAATTAACTGTAGTTGTTGTCGAGTAAATCCTCGCTGAGGAGCAGTTGAATCCAGTTTATAGATTGGAGGTCTACCAGTAGATCGTGTTATACCGGATATCTTATGCGTAGTGACGCTCCAAATAGGATCGGTAGCTCTTTTTTTACCACCCTCAAGCTCTCCTGGTTCATATAAATACCTAACAGTGACATTACTACCAAGAATTGGTTCTTTGAAATCTTTTTGTGAAATTCCTTGGATTTCCATTTTTGGTATAGACGCTTTCTTAATCGCGTTGACAGGTTTCATGTTAATTGTTCGAGTAATCTCGTTATTGAGTGCGGTAATCACAGCTGGTAACCTTTTGACCCATTCACGAGATCTTTTTTTCTTGGATGAATTCTTTTGCGTATTGATATCCAAATAACCGCTCAGCAATCGTCCGATTAAATCGTTCAACAATTGCCTGATCGCGATGTAGTGCAGTATGCCCTCGTCTGATGGTGACATTGTGATCTTTCATCGCTGATAAAACAGCGCCTTGAAATTCCTTGCCAGGATCGACTTGTAACAGATTTGGCCAGCGTAGTGGGCCTCGTCGATAAATCTTTTCAAATGCAGAAGCAACTTCAGGTGATGATTTTGTTTTTAGCGGTTCTGCTTGTTTGTATCGATTCGCAACGTCAACTACGGTTAGCGCGTATTTGTAACCGTTGTCATATGGTAAAAACAATAAATCAGCTTGATGAACTTCATTGGGTCCGGTAACATCAAAATGCGAGAAATTGATTTGTTGAGGACGCGGTAGATAAATTTGCCATATAGCCTGTTTGGATAATCAATGAGCCGCAGTGGCCTTTTTCACTTTTGCGGCGCTGGCGAGTTTACTGATTGCTGCTTTACCCTTCCAGTATCCTCTCGGAGAATAATAAATAGATTCCATATTATTAATTACCAGCACCTAACATCAATTTGCCTTTCATAGCCGATTTTACCAATAACGAAGCCAATTTTTCTTTCAAAGATTTATCAGGAATAGCATTTAACGCATGAATTAATTTCACATCTGCGAGATGCCTGTGTTGCAGATTGCTGCTTTTATATGCACCATCATGAGCATGACACGCCTTATCAATAGCGTTTATCGGATACTCGCCGGGTCGGGGTTGATTTTGATCATCAAGTCTGATATCTAATCGTGTTCCGGGGCCACAGTAGCTATATCCTGGAAGGTGCTTTTCTCCTGGATACTTTGCCCACGGCGTTCCTGGGAGTTTTACTAACTTGGCTGCAATATCACCTCCTCGTTTTTTTTAAAACATCTCCGGATTTCATAGAAACAAATCTAAATTTTTTTGTACCACATGTTGCACATCTACCAGTAAGTGCTGATCTGTTATTTTTAGTTGTAACCGTCGTCACATCATTTGTGCTAGTACGCGTTTTACACTTCACACAATATAGATCCATAATTTATGTATAGAGATATGGATATAATTGATTTTTCAGCGACTAAAACAAGAGAACCAGTTAAGCATCATGCAGCGCTACCAAGCTCTATCCGCGCAATTATAATCGGGCCATCTGGATCCGGCAAGATACAATTGTTGCTCAATTTAATAATGAGATGGATGAAGTGGGATAAGTTGTATTTAGTTGCTCCTAGCGTAGATGATCAACGATGCTATGAAGTGCTAAAAGATTTTAATGAAAACGCTTCAGAGATTGCCGGTGAGAACGTCGTTGATTTTATAACTGATATTGACGAGGCACCATCCGTGGATGACCTTGATGGGAACACTAACAATTTAGTCGTATACGACGATGTGATGTTAGACAATCAAAAAAAAACCAGCTAGGATCTTTTCCAGAGGCAGGCATAAAAACACCGACGTGATATATGTCACTCAACGCTACACTCAGATTCCAAAAGTGATCAGAGATAACTGTAATATTTTTGCTGTGTTTAACGGCGTTGATACACATACGCTACGAAATATTTGGCAGACATGGTGCTCTGATATGGACTTCAATCAATTAAAAAATTTCTTTAGTAACGCTCAGTCGACTCCGCACGGATTTATAACAATAAATTTACATGATCCTCGGAAACGATATCGTATCGGACTCAATCAAATATTTGGTTGAAATCATTTATTATTTTTGTTAACTTGTAGCAGCAGAGAGTGTGAATGACCACATCGTTGCGACCGAAATTGATTGAAAAATCGTAAAGTCTCCGTTTGCTAAATGGAGACTTATTTTTTTTTTTGGTTAAAATATGAGATTTCGTAGGAAGCCTTATTTTATGTTTTAAAGATTCAATCAAAATTTTGTCTGAAAAGTGTGGTCTGTTCACACTCTCTGCTGCTCAATAAATACAGATGAAACATAACACACGTGACATATTCAAAAAAATATACAATTCATACAGACAGAACATAACCCATGTGACATATTCAAAAACATATACAATTAATACAGATTAAACATAACACACGTGACATATTCAAAAAATATACAATTAATACAGATAAAACATAACCCATGTGACATATTCAAAAACATATACAATTAATACAGACAAAACATAACACACGTGACATATTCAAAAACATACAATTAATACAGATAAAACATAACACACGTGACATATTCAAAAAAATATACAATTCATACAGAGAAGACGTAACCTGACATATTCATCAACCGTGAACAATGTATACAGAGAAAACATAACGCAAGAGACATATTCAGAAGTTATCGTTTCCACAAAGAAATGGTGAAAGGCTGACACCTTCAATAACATTGAAAAAAACTTCCCCTCAAAAAATTAGAAGGCGTGTCATTTGAAATCGAAGAGATATAGGACAAAAGTACCTGTGGCTGAAAATAGCCGTTAGGGACGTTTCGTATATATATATATATATATATATATATATATATATATATATATATATATATATATATATATATATATATATATATATAATCTCAATCATGAAGTGTTCTTGAAAACAAAAAGCGGTTCTACTTCATGACCTTTAAAGACGTTTCTGGAATAAATTTGAATATACATAAGGTCTTAAACAAAATATAATTAAATTATAAAACTTAACTTTCAGCAACGCAGCTTTCTCCAATTGGACTTATATCCAAGGTGACATCACGGAAAACTCCAATCGAAGGTTAATTCAATGCAAATGATATGGAGGCATATTTAACCATTTAGTAGCGGATTTAAGCAAACATTTTTAACATATTGCGGAATGTATGTGTTTGCTGAAAAGCATCTATTGTTTGAACAAATGTTTGAAATATTTCAAAATCATTAAATTTATTTTTAAGTACTAAAACTTTCAGTTTTACTCTGGATTTACTTTTGATGCAATACCGAATTTCTTTTGCGTTTCCCAAAGATATTAAAATAGATTTTACTTATTACTTTTTTCATGAGATTTAATATTGTGCTGATATACTTTCACTGCCGATCGCAGAAATCAGAGGTTTGTTTTACTTCTATACACTAGTTCATGAGTATGTCCCTGATCAATATACAAAGCTAATTTAGGAAGGATATTGCCAGTGGCAATAACGTCCTGATTCCACTTTGTATTCCGTGACTGGGTTATTTTCATGATTGAAATCTTGACCCTGGAATGAATGTGATGTCATTGTTTTAGAATTCTTGGTCTTGGAATATAATTGTACTGTATAAATCATATTTTTATCATGTGTCTCTATATTTATCAGAGGTATACATAACTGTGATATCGTTTTGGGGTGATGTACTTTTGACTTTCTACTATGGTCGTTTTACAAAAAGAATTTTGAAAAAATTGGCACCTTAGCAAATTTTCGTAGCTACTGTAGTATCATCAATATTCGTGGGGGATCAATTTTCGTGGTTTTCGCGGTTGCCACAAACCACGAATTTAAATCCCCAACGAAAAATGAGCCACATAGGCTGATGATTCCCCCCCCCCCCAATTCCCGACCCGTTTTTTTTTACAGTGTTTCATTTAAGTAGGGATAGAGAGAAAATATAGAAAAAGCATAACATATTCAAACAATAGTAATACTAAACAGAAAGACAGAAAGAAAAAATACTAGTAATACAAACTAACTGCATATGAAAATTAGATTTAATACTTATTCAAGTCGATCCTTCAATCTAGTGCAGCTGTTGTTTAAACATTCAAATCCTTCTGAAAGCACATTTCATTTTATCCATGCATTTTAAACAACAATCCTGTAAAAAAAATATATATTTCTTGAAACACTAAAGCAGATTATTAAAGCTCACACTGCACAGATTGTTTAACAAAGCCACTGTTTCAACTGATTGATCTGGTTTTGTTGGCGGCGTCGGCTTCCTTTGATCTTGAATACTCAAACGAAAACATGGCGAAACTGATTAATCCTGACGGGTGTTTGATATGTGCTCACATAGGTGGAAGTATTGTTTTAGTGTTGTTGGCTGAGTCTGCTTTGACAGATGTTAATCACTTGGTCAAAAACACGTTGTAAGACTTTCAAGTTTTGAACTTGCCGGGTCTTAGATATGTACTCATACAGGTGGTAGTATTGTTTTAAACATTAATGTGACCGCCGTTTGCGTCGGCATCGTTTTATTCTTTTGTATTCTTTATTTGGGGTACTTGTAGAGGTTAAACCATGAAATTAACTACTTTATAATATGCAAAATTTGACAGGCAAAACCACGAATTTACGTCCCCACGAAAATGCCTTTTTTTTTACAAAACCACGAAAATTGAGCCCAACGAAAATAAATGATACTACAGTAATCTACACTATATTCTTTACTTTCATAGCAATGTTGAAAAATATCCTACAATTCATTTGAGTTCAAGGGCATTTTGTTAAATAATTGAGCACATATCATAAGTTAAACGTACAGCGCAACATTGAAAGAAAAAAAAATTGAAAGCAAACAAAATTAGAAGTCAGTAGTATTATTAATATATTCGTTCATTTAAAATATTTTTTCCCCATTATGCACACTTACACAATAATATAAATAATGTATTCAATAGCATGTGAACAAAGTGTGAAGTGTAATAAAGCGCTTCCAAAGAAACAAAATTGTACAAACACCTCAGAAAATATAAAAATAGCTGTATATTGTCTGCCGCTTCAACTTGTATATTTTCACAAACTAAATGAATTAGCCCTTTTTGCGTTATGGTGAAATAATTACCCACTAAGTTATCTCTCCCGAAAATAACATAAATTGATTTCACTGTATTGTTGTGGACGTTCGCTGTTAATGAATGTATTGAGTTTTTAAAACCTTCAATTTATTCATCTTTTTAAAAATATCATACCAGCATCAAAGCTTGGAAGATGAGCTCACTATGTTCATGTTAATATTCAAAGCATTTGCTTTCATAATCAGCATATTCTGGTAATTTCTCAGTTAGTTACTTGAATGTGACTAAAGTTTTTACATAACAACAGGATATCATATACAAAATGTATTTCATGAATGCAGAAAAATCAATCCTACGAAGACTTTTAAATAAGTTTGGTTAAAAACTTTTTTCAGAGTTTGCTTGTTTGCTATTTTCAAGAAGCCTAAGGTCCGTCATGGAAGTTAAACTTTATTCATCATCGCACTACGGAAAAAACAATTTCCAATGTAACGTTTTTAAAAAGAAGCGTGCGACATCCAATAACTCTGAATCATTCCCGCTTTAAAATATATTTCTTCAATATTCAAGCCATACAACATTAGAGTAAGAGGTTATTAAGGACAAATACACATCACTCTTTGAGTATTAATTCCTATAAAAGCCTGCTATGTTTCCATTCTCTAAATGACGATAGACATATATGCAAATTCCAAGTGTTATTTTAAGAATGGCTAATACAGGGTCCTAGTTGCCAATTTTTTCTAACTTAAAAACCGAATCTAAACCAATACATATTAATGATATTAAGCTGCGTGCAAATCACAAATAAGGATGATAGTTTTGTATTTGCATCATGCCTGCTACACGATTTGACCGTTAAGGTAATTCAATTTATTTTAGTAACATCTTTTACGTAATCCTCTGTTATCTCAATTACACTATAGTTTAAAGAAAGCGCACAACGATTAAGGGAATTCATACCAGGCGGCTAACACTGACATTAGTCAATAACGCAAGTGACATTTTCAGACGTTCGTGAACTGCCTTTAAAACGGCTGAGTACACTAAAATTAGTACCGCAGATCCCAAGATTGAGGCGAAATCAGATTGAAAAGAATCTTTTGTAAAATGCATATTAGTTTTACTTTCTGAAAGTAGTGATTACGCTCTCAACAATATTCGCCCACGAGAATGATTAGCAGATACAATGTTTGTACTGAAGGAAACGTCTAATGTATAACAAAATAATGCCCTAAATACAGACACGTGCATGTGTTCCAGGCTTTAGACATACATATATTAGACACAATATATACACTTAAAGACATTGTTACCCTTACGCTATGATACAATTCGAATTAGAAGTGGTAAATATTTCAGCATCGTAAATAATGTAAAATGTTAAGACAAAAGCAAATGGGACTCTTGCTACATTACATTTGCATATTTTCCTGATTGTTGCGTGTTTGTTAAGTAACAAAATGTACATCATGATCAAGCAATGGTAAGTTAACGTATTAGAGAAACGGTACAATCTCTCACCATTGCCAATACATTCACTGGTGGTTTCAGTTTCGTTGCCTTAAATATGACAGATTTGTATGGCATAGAAGCAAGAGAAACACGGGCTTTTTGGATCAACTGTCAATTGATTGCTCACAGAAAGCGTTAGTTTTCCTTCAGAATATTGTTTATATTGCTCAATCGGCTAATTCAATAAAGGACTTTGAATGTAATTCATTTTATTAACAGAACTAGTCTTGATTCATTGGATTTTAAATTACCAATTGCTTGTCGAATGTCACTTTTATATTTATATTGTCTGATTGGCACTTGCAAGTAATTGGGGGTATTAGTTTGAGACTGGCTGACTAGTGTCATTTTGCAAAACTATATTTACTCGATTTTGAGGTCAGGTCATTGGGTTTTTTCCCCATGCTATAATCTTACTAATATTTGCCAGATTGTTTAATAAAATATAGGTAAACATACCTGGTCTTCTTAACGAATTTTGGTGCAAAGATTTAATAAAAATAGTCTGGGCCTAGCTTTTTTGTTAAATTATGCTTCACCTTGTTTTCTAAGAAACAAACTTTTTTTGCTTTTTCTTTTGCTTAATTTAAAACAGTAGAGTCGTACGAATTTTGGAAAACAATAAAATGATATGATTGTATTATATTATTGCATCAAAATGGAAAGGTTTGAATGATAGGTTAAGGTATATTGTAAAATGTTCTGAATAGAAACTCTCTTTATAAATAAAATTTATTCCTCCTCGTGCATCAATTTTTATTCGAAACTGATTCAAAATAAATTAACAATCACTGCCCTAATAAATTGTCAGACGTTATTTTGTGGTGCCCGAAAATATATATATATATATATATATATATATATATATATATATATATATATATATATATATATATATATATATGAAGAGATTATATATAAAATATAAATATAAGAGATGCACTACTTGGGTATATTTTAGGTACTGACATTGTATGATAATTGTTTTGACTGAGTATACGGTGTCAATGCGTATGGAACCGGATTGTATATTATATGTACTAAAGCAAAAAGAGTACCATCATCTTTTAGATTACCTCGATCAGAGCACACCTCACCACTGCTCTGTACCCTACACTGGCTATCGATTCGATACAGAATCAAACACAAAATTTGTTCTCTCTGCTATGTTTCAATGACAGACTACAGTCCAACATACCTATCCAGCCTCACCCATGTTTATACACCAGCTAGATACTTACGCTCTTCTTCTGATAATCTTATGCTCATTGTTCCCACGGTGAAAACAAAGTCGTATGGACAACGTTCAATTGCATACCAGGGCCCGGCGACGTGGAACGAATTGCCCATTTTAATTAGATACAAAGACACAGTGGTTCCTTTTAAGAGTGCTGTTAAAACTCACCTGTTTCGACTGCAGGGACAAACTTAGAGACCTAATCGTGTTTTGTATCTTATATGTTTTCAGCATGTTTTTATGTTTTCCAATTTCATTGTTTTTGTCATTTGTTGTTGTATAGTGTAGTCATATCATTATAGATGTTGTACAGCGCTTAGAGCTTCGAAAGATTAGGCACTATACAAAGTCCCCATTATTATTATTATTATTATTATTATTATCAACCGAAAATCATGAACAGATCAACCTGTCCGTAATGTTATGGAGTCGAAACGAAAAATGTTTGTGGTAACGAATACACGCCCATTCTGTAACTACATGAAAGGTTAAGTTTCTAAGTCTGACTTCTGATAAGTTGGTGATATGATATTAACCAGCCGACATGATCATCGAGCGATATGATAATATTCGAAAGACACTTGTACTAAATAATTTCACATTATCCAATATACATTGACATTCAGTGAGCTGACATTAGCCAATATACATTGACATTCAGTGAGCTGACATTAGCCAATAGGCACTGACGTTCAGTAAGTTGATATTAGCCAATATACAGTGACATTTAGTGAGTTGATATCTGCCAATAGACACTGACATTCAGTAAGCTGACATTAGGCAATAGACACTGATATTCAGTAAGTTGACATTAGCCAATATTCACTGATGGTCAGTAAGTTGACATTAGCCAATATTCACTGATATTCAGTAAGTTGATATTAGCCAATAGACACTGATATTCAGTAAGTTGATATTAGCCAATAGACACTGACATTCAGTGAGCTGACATTAGCCAATAGACATTGTATTTGTATTCGAATCTGAGTCTGAATATGGGAAAACATTTACAATCTTGAGCCTAGATAACGGCACCGACTAAACAATTCTTTATTTTAACCGGACACATCACCACAAGTCTTTATTTTAACCGGACACATCACCACAAGTCTTTTTGTTAAACCGGACACATCACCACAAGTCTTTATTTTAACCATACACATCACCACAAGTCATTTGCTGTAACCATTGTGGAAGATTTACTCACTCCTCATATACACAGTTATATATAATTTGAGTTTTCAAGAGAAACGGCCAGGCACATATACTGAGTAACTGCTAACTAAAACTTAATTATGGATATTAAGTTATGGTAATCCATAGATTATTGTACATTTTGCACAAATGTACATATTATATGTCCTTGCCTTTTGTAAAGAAACTGGGCCTATCAGGGAAAATATGACAACGACCTCAAACTATATTTAAAATATCAACACCGATTATATTGTATTTTTCCCCTTTGCGATTTTCAAGATTCGATGGTAGCATAATAATACAATATTGATAACTGAAGCCATTATATCTGAGATAGGAAATGCTGAGACGTTTATTAAACCTGGTTTCGTAAATCAGAAGTCAACGTTCTGTCTTGCCAACCATAGTACCAGCAATAAGTAAATAAAAAACACCCGATACACATACCATAAAAGGTGCAGCCCTTTCTTTATATGGCTAGTTTTCACCATTTGCCCCTAGAACTAACACATTTGAGAGTGTCTGTATCTCTTTAAAAATTACAAAAGGGATTTTGTACAAGTCCTTAAGCTATTGCCTCCACCATATACATCCAAGTTCATATCTCCTACTGGGATACAGTCAGGGCCATTCCAATTCGCGGTAAAATGTTTGATAACAGAACTTCCTCTCATGGGTTTAGGAATTAAATATTGATTGTTTGCTAAGTTTGGAGTACGTCTTGCTCTTGCTGAAGACCTTTCGCTTCAAGTGCAGTTGTAAAGAATGTTTCCCTGGATACCAATTTGCGGTTCACTGTAATTATTACTCTGTGTTACTACATCATGATGCATATAGAACGCTGAGCCAACGAATTGGAATCAACGAGTGGTTGACGATCGGAAGCGAAAGGTATGGTGCGTTACGGAGTCAAACTGTTAGCAACACAATATATATACAATCAAGATCCAAATATGCAGCACACTCTTCAACTTCTCGTGTAAGTAAGCGGCAAAGGAGAAAAAGGTGGGAAAATGGCCTGGTCCCGATCTCAACAGATCGATATACATCACAATTAATTTTACTATATGTTCTATGCATTTATTTCTCAGTACTGACCTTTCCACTGTGTTACAATCAATACAAATCATATGTTAAAATGTCAAACATGCCTTCAAAGATTACTTCACGGTGAAGTTTTTGTCAATGGTTCACCAGCATTTTTTACCTAACAAGGTGAACTATTCCAGAAACTTTAAGGCAAGAGTGCATTCAACAATATACAGACTCTATAACAGTCTGGTATCATCACTGAAAACAAAAGTGACACACTTGAGAGTTTTCTAGAGTAACGGCCAGACACATATACAGAGTAACCGCTAATTAAAACTTAACTGTGGATATTAAGTTAGGATAACCCATAGATTATTGTACATTTTGTACAAATGTATATATTCTATGTCCTTGTATTTTGTAACGAAACGGGGCCTATCAAGGGAAAATATGACAACGACCTCAAACTATATTTAAAATATCAGCACCGATTATATTGTATTTTTCCCCTTTGCGATTTTCAAGATTCGATGGTAGCATAATAATACGATATTGACAACTGAAGCCATTATATCTGAGATAGGAAATGCTGAGAGGTTTATTAAACCTGGTTACGTAAATCAGAAGTCAACGTTCTGTCTTGCCAACCATAGTACCAACAATAAGTAAATAAAAAACACCTGATACACATACCATAAAAGGTGCAGCCCTTTCTTTATATGGCTAGTTTTCACCATTTGCCCCTAGAATTAACACATTTGAGAGTATCTGTATCTCTTTAAAAATTACAAAAGGGATTTTGTACAAGTCCTTAAGCTATTGCCTCCACCATATACATCCAAGTTCATATCTCCTATTGAGATACAGTCAGGGCCATTCCAAATTCGCGGTAAAAAGTTTGATAACAGAACTTCCTCTCATGGGTTTAGGAATTAAATATTGATTGTTTGGAATTGCCTGTGAAAATGTTACAGAGAAGCAATACATTGTGGGGACTACATTATACAACAAGCTGTGTCAGGCTGGAGCATGGCTGAAGGGGGAATATTTTGATGTGCAATGTCCAGGAGGCCATGTTGACTACACAGCAAATCTGTCACCAGTTGCACCACAATCAGAGCATGAAATGGCAAGACAAATGGGAAAAATGTTGTGCTGCAAGAAATTCTGATTAGACATGCAACAACATATGGGGATGCAGATGGTGATGTTGGCTTCCAAGATGCTTACAACATTTTGCATCCATTGTGGGAAGTAGAAAGACAGTCGGACACCATTCATATGGGTCGTTTACAGTTCAAATGGTGCAACTCTGCAATATTTAGTGAAAATACGTCTCCTGGCAAATATAATAAAAAAAGAGAAAAAGGCTCAAATAGAAAAGTGTGAGCCAAGACATTAAAGTACCCTGCAATGTGATCATCAAGTACTTGATAGATGCCAATAGAGGTGATGTTATACAAATTAAATATCAACTTCCTCATGTACTGGATGCTAATGTGCTGTCATTTAGGGTACAGCTCAAAATGCCCGGCATTATTCCAAGGTTTATGGGGATCAAGTACGTGGGATGAAGTACTAACAGGTGGTGGAAGTTCTCATAGGCCCTCATCAAGTGACTCATCTTAACATGACAGAAAATGATAAGAATATCCTACTAGAAGTTCTGAAAATGAAACTCTCATGTGATGCTGTACAAAGACCGTGACTTAACATAAACACAGCGAAATATGAAGCTGTAAACAGATCAATCAGTGTTTCATTACCTAAAAATGGGAACTATTCCAGAAACTTTAAGGCAAGAGTGCATTCAACAATATACAGGCTCAGTAACAGCATGTTATCATCGCTGAAAACAAAAGTGAAACACTTTAAAGTAAACTTTCATCAAAGACTGGAGACAATAGATAAACGATGCACTTACCATCAGCAAGACGAGGAAATATGATACAGGCCCATCTGAGGTACAGGACGCAGCAAGGTAATAGGAAGACTGACTACTCCTAAAAACATCTAGACACCAAGGACGATCACTCCTATGCACAGGTTTAGCAGGTGCCAATGGCCACTGCAGATCGAAAAGATTATTTTAATTACATCATAATGACTGTGTTCAAAGAAACTAAGAAGAACATTTAGTACAGAAGAGAAAACTGTAGTGGGTAAATTCGTAGGATACACAACATATGTTATGTGCAGTTGTGTTGCTTGGTATCGACTCATGAGACCTATGGAGAGGTCGAAACAGTTTTGGCTGAATAAGAAGACACAAATAAAGAAAGCAAAAACCAAAATAAAGAAGGAAGGAAGGAACGATGGGAGGAAGGGAGGAAGGAATCTAAGACAGCACTTTCATACCAGCATGGCCTACTAAAATAAAGACTGCACTTTTTTCTCCTTCTTACTCAATCGATCCATCCATCCGTTCTTCCTACCATCCCATACATAATTCATAACGGATGTGATTGGGTGTATAGGATACATCATGATAGCTGTATTATTCATTGCTATAATTTGAACTGTATCATGCAGTCTGGAAAGTCAACATGGCTATTGCAATTCCCATAACCTTTGTAGCAATGCTTGTTACTGTTAACGGAATCAGGTTCTATAATCAGGTGATCCACATTCACATGCAAACCTTATGGCATAAATGGGATGCATCAAGCTCCTTTGCAATAGTCAAGACTTCTCAACTTGACCATTAATGCCAGTCTGACGACTTGCTTTTTCTTCGATGTGTTTCTCGTATGATTCCTATATGACAATAGGCCTTATAATTTATTGGAAGTAACATTTCCTGTCCATATTCTACAATCACAAGTTTGTGATAGCACATAATTCAAAAAGAGTTTCGTTGACAGGCTTTAACAAAATCCTCCGTTGTAGCTTGTATATGGTGTTGGAATACCTTGATATTAGTAATAATTAGTCTTGTCGCCAACAGACACCATTTCTGTGAATTTATGGGGTACAAATTCATCGTTGTTTTTAAAAAAAGTCAAATGAATTAAACTTTATTAAAATTGAATGTTTAAATTGTAATTCTATTTTCTAATTGCTACAGTCAATATATATAAGTTGTGAAAATGTCATATGTCTATCATTGATAATAAACATTATAGCAATTTAAAATTTAATCAATACTGCCCAGACAAGACATACACCACAATTAATTTTACTCTGTCTTCTCTACTTTTTTCTCATTACTGACCTTTTCACGTGTGACAATCAATACAAATCACACGTTATCTAAAATAACCTTAAAGGATGACTTCACGGTGAAGTTCTTGTCAAACGTTCACCAGCAATTTTTGAGAGGCTACATTGTACTGTGTCATGAATTCGATTATGAGCAGTACACGACGATGATGTATTTCTAACGGACTTTACCGTCATAGTTCACAATTGGATCAATCTAGTAAATTTGGTAAAAAAAACCTGTTCTGTCTTGGACCATTGACTTTGGTGAAGCCACATTTTAGCTGCAGCAGCGATGACTAAAGAAACAATGACTTAGTCCCTGCCGCTAGAGTGTTGATTTAGACGCGGTTTTCATCATGTCATCAACAAATGAAGTACAGTTGTTAAATAATGTTTGGCGGCATCGTAATGAAAGACAAAGGAGAGGTAGTAGAAAGAAGAGGAGCAGGGTTTTTTCAGTAATTTTATTCGTCCGTGCGGAAGAACCTCGCATTCTTACAAATTTGTTTATTGGAACATTCTTCTTCTTGCGGCTTTTAGTTTCATTTTGTGAAATTTCAGCACCATCACCATTTTTCTTTGGATTTCCTACATTCTATTTGGATTTCAGTTTTCTGTTGTTAGTATATGTGGCATTATGATCCCATTTTAAACGGAAACGCTTCCGCCAGGTTTAAAGACAATTTGTTTATCAATCTTCAATCTGCCAATTGTAACAAAGCTGATGTTTTCTTTTTCAAGAAAGCATTTGTTGTCACGTGGTATGTGAATAATCCCTTCGATTAATTGTCGTGATGTCAATTGATGCTCTACACGAATTGAAATGACAGGAAGATGCTATGACTGAAAAGAAGTCACTGTGTAACAAATCTCACATTATCAGTTTTTAGACGATGAGTAAATATGAGGAGGTGCATCGGCATGCGCATAATTCAGTCAAGGTATTCCTAACTGTTTGACTTGAGATTTGAGTCATGATTTGTAAACATTATCCCATACTAGGCAATGAGACGGATATTACTTTTATAATGCAATTTTACTGATGAAATGATTGTCACATTACAATGATGTTCGTTTCTTGTAAACCAAAATTTAGTTTTCTTTTCCGTATTTTTCTAACGTGCCATGGAATATGATACGATATATTTGATTAACATCAAACACGATCACATTGTCAAAGCCTTCTACAAAAGATATGGAATCCTTGTATTTTGTTATATAATGTTCAATCCTACTGCACTCTTTGCAGCACCATAAGATATGTTTGACTAGACAATCAAACAAGTGTGATTTCTGTTCGATCAACTTTGTGTTCGATCCACTTGCTGTTTACAAGCATTCTTTCTAATACTGTTTAATAATATCTAATATCATTACATTACCTGGCTTCAACAAAACATCATGGCACTTTAAAAGAATAAAATGTCAGCAAAACAAGTTTTCTCCAATTATAATTATATACAAGGGACTTCAAAACAAATCTCGAATTACAGGTTAATTGAATAAACACAAAACCGGAAGCAATATATTATTAAAAGCGTCAAAATGCGAGGTCATATTTAACGACTAAATGATTGATCACATAATTCGTTTTAGCTCATTGTGGCGGGTATAGGTGGTTTGTTGGACAATTGAATATTTTAAGATCTTAAAGTCCAACCACATTTAATATATTATTAAATACCACTACTACAACTTACTTTAATAATCTTTATTCACTTTTGATGCTATATCGGATTTATTTCTTGGTTCGAGTAAAAACGTACTAATGCAGACTTGGAATGTCACATGCTTTCATGAGATTCAATATTATACTGAAAAATGAGCACTACTACTCAAATACATTACAGTGTTTTGCCTTGCATGGTTTATTTCCTGAATATTCTTTGTCTTCATGATTAATAGACAAAAGCACCGCTCCAGTGGCTTAGTGGTTAGAGCGTCCTCCGCGGAAGCGGGAGGTCGTGGGATCAAACCCTGGCCGAGTCATACCAAAGACTTACAAAAATGGTACTTACAGTTGCCTCGCTTGGCGCTCAGCATTAAGAGGTTAGTGTTAGGACTGGTCGGCCTGGAGTCAGGATAATGTGACTGGGTGGGACATCATGCTAAATGTCTCCGGCATGATGCCCCAGTGCTATACATCATTATAAACAGCCTCATTGCAGACATCATACCGAAATGACTGGAAGAGGTTTAAAGCTACGTTAAAGATCCTACTCACACACCCACACAATAGACAAAGTAGAAAGTAGATCTCGGAAGGAGATCATCAGTGATAATATATATTCTTAGACTCAGGTATATTCTTCTCGTACAAATCTTGAAATATGATGCCATTGTTTAATGATATCTAGTCATGGAATGTGTCGTCATCATTTAAATCATTTCGTTATTGTGTCTCTCTATACTTTCCAGGGAAATACATTACTAAGGTATATGTTCTTTACCCAGGGATGTTACGTTTAAATGTCTTCTTTGGACTTCGTAAACAAAATCTCCAAAAAATAGATACTTGATCACATTTTCGAAGTTAACCTACACTATATTCTTTAACTTCATAACAGTGTTGAACACAAAGCCTACAGTAAAGATCAACTGCACGTTGTTACAGATATGAGTAGAACGCAAAACGAATACAAAGAAACAAAATTAGAAGTCAGCTACACTAGTAATATATTCGTTCAATTAAAAGGTGTAATCATCATATAAACATACATAAGAGCATATATATTGTATTCACTATCAATACTTACAAGCGTAAAACAAAGTTATTCAAATGAAACAAATATACCAACAGTTCAAAAAGTACCAAATAATAGAAAAATGTCAAGCCTGCTCATGTAACAGACCATTTTCATTTCTGCAACATATTCTGTATTTTCAAAAAGCTAATTAACTTGCCATTTTGCGTTACTGTGAAATCATTACCAACTACTTTATGTCTCCTGAAAATAACATAAAATGATTTTGCAGATCTTAATTATTATTGAAGCTAGAAATGTAAGAAGTCATCGTTTGTTTAAAAAACTAAACGTTTATAAATTGTATAAAATGTCTCGTGTGTTAGAATTTAAATTCATGAGTTAAAATTACTTCTCCTTCCGTTATCAAAACAATCGGTGAAAACTTAGGCAAAGACCGAAAGAACATCATCACCTTCTCTTTAACAATGTGATTGCTAGAGCAACAGGTTCAGGCATAACAAAATCTTTTCAAATGTTTTAATGAACACTGATCACATGTATTTGATAGTCAATCACAACGTATTGTATAATCTTACAAGGAGTGCCAATGCTGCAAGAAAGTCAAGCGGAATTCCTTTGATTTATAAACAGCATTCCTTGCACAGATGATTGGATAGAACCTTGCTTTAGTCAAACACATCTTCATTGATATATTAGAAGAAAAGATAAACGCAATTACCCGAAAACTAAATCATCGTAATTCTAGTACAAGTTGCATAGCTCAAACTTTATGTCAACTATGTAAAGCACATAACACCTAAAGGATTATCGCCCACTAAAAAAGATAGTTTTGTAAAGTGCAACAGCTGAATTTTAAATGCACGTGCTCACCAAAATGTGCGGGACAACTTGACATTTAACGTATACGCATTTGCACATCGATTTAAAACCAACCTCTACTGATATTATGTGATTTTGTACCAATTTGTTTTGACATTGGTCTCAGCCAGCCACGCGGCCTTGACTAATATCAGATCTCTTTGTGTGTATCTGATAAAGCAAAAAATCCGAACACTTATTTCTAACAGTATTCAATATGACATCGTCTCAATCTCATTTTCTTAAAGAAACGTCTTGGAATACTTTTAAATCTAGTTGCGAAACAAATACACAAGTATAGTCACATTTGATAGAAGTGTTGCGATGGTTTACATTGATGGTCAATTACGTCAAAGCATCGCTCACATACCACATCAAACAACATAGAATAGCTTTGTTACAACTAGCTGATCCACGAATCGATGTATAAATCAAAAGCACAACTGAATTTAAAGCCAGCTGGAAAAGCTAAAACAAAGATAGGGACCATAAGTGCATCTTCTAAAATGATATCTCGAAAGAAAACAACATCTTCAAAATTCATGGTGCTGCCACTGTCGGTCACTAGAATGCACGCTTACTATCTAAAGGATTGATCTGTATTTGGCCCGCCTTCAATTAGTTCCTGATGATCCTTGCTGTGTTTTCCTCATTTGATGAAAACATGGAAACCAGCCTAAAGAGAAACGTTTACTCCAACGAAAATGA
Organism: Unio delphinus; assembly: GCA_029339505.1. NCBI lineage: Eukaryota > Metazoa > Mollusca > Bivalvia > Unionida > Unionidae > Unio > Unio delphinus. Next base: position 1,246,295 of record JAQISU010000400.1, read on the forward strand.
CGTCATCTAGCAGCTATTGAATCCATAACAAGAAGAGTCTCCTAAAACAAAAGTAAAAGACAGAATAGAAATGTTACAAAGTTTACTAAATTCGCTCAGACAAATATTGGCACGCTTTATGTCATCAAGAAAAACAATAATAGTTAAAATAAGGTTTATGCGGCAATTATTGGATATAAATTCCAACATCGTTGAAAATGTGTTGAATAAGATAAAGAGTTTTCATCACGAACAACTATCCCACCAACTTCACGCCGTCCAACGAGTCCTTCAAATAAAGAAAAAGTGGTCTCCCACCTTCTCCTTCTCTACTTTACAAGTTTATTGGTTTGTCACTACGCACCAAATCCAGTTCTCTGATGTGAAAGCAAGTCATGACAAAATGCTCCAAAGAATCATTGATACCGTGTGTGAACGCTGTTTGACTTTATCAAGAGGAACACTGCCTTCGACGCAGAGACAAAACTAGCATTTAAGTCGACATTGCTATGTTCTTCTACAAATGATGAAAAATAAATTCCCAATTAGTCACAAGAAAAGAAGCGCGTTCAAAGATGGGAATTTCTCCTCATACCGTTACAACTAGCTGCTCTTCATTTAAAAGCGAGTTTTGGATATTTGGATGATATGGAAGGACGAAATCACAATCACTGATGTATTGAACCGATATATCAGAAATGGAACAAAACACAGATTGCAGATACGTATTGCAAGGTCTTTATCAACTTCAGCACAACATTTTAAGGAGACAGCAAAACCTACTATGTATGAGTTCAAAACTATTACCAAGAACTTCGAAAAGAAAACAATACATACGATAACAGGCTTATCCAAGGAAGATGAAGATGAAGTACAAATAGAACAGGAACGTTTCATTTGTACTCTGACCATCCGTTTCAATCAGTGAAATGACAACCTCTTTATTGACATCGTCAACTACTCCCAGATGGAAAGAAATGAAGGCTTCGGTCAGATGTACACATTTTGCTTCAACAAAAGACACAGAAATCACAGGAATAGAGAATTGAAAATTTAGCCACGAACCATATAGCTACTTGTACTCCTATACCTCGTCTGATACGTCAGGCATTATAATCAACAATACAAAAACGAACCGAAGGGCAGTATAGAACAGTTGGTGATTTGGTCTGGAACAAAAGCAGCAACTACAGCAAAGCAACATCATAGAGACACTCTTACCTCGGACTTACTACAATCCTACGCATATTGCTATTACGAACGACTTTAGGTATTATTTTATTCTGCTGAACCCAAACTCGAAATGCGCGGTTGCCAGGTGGCAAAGGTTAAAATATGAATCGACGTAAGTTACTCAAATTCATTCAACGAAAATGTTCAAGTAGAGAAACCAAAGTAGTTGGCATTGATCATCAATGTCAAAAACATTGCACTTATGTATTGTATTTAGCGGCCTTTTAATTGGAGGTACAGTTATTATATATATATCAATAGCGTGTTTTTAAAATCAGCTACAGTAGTTTATTTTGCTTGCAGGCAAGTTCAAAGTATGTGCAAGCTTTAAGACTGGTTTTATAACAGGGTTAAACACTGGAACTTGGGTTCTCATTTAAAACTCAAGGGCAAGTTTGACAAAGGTTATTTACCTAACTCTAAAAGCGAATTTGTTTTAACAACTGGACACAAAGTATTGAACGGGATTCTTTTGTATATACTTTGGAAGACATGAACGGAGAATTGTAAGAAAGGAACCATTACTTGAATTGAGTTATAACGAGTTACCAACAAAAGAAGACAACGGGTTGTGTTATCGGAATTATCCAGTGATTATACGAAAAGTGTACTGTGTATATCGAGGAATCGCATAGGTGATATGTTACAATCAACTTTTTTTGCGATAGCGCAAATTTGAGCCTGTTGTCACTCAAGCACCGCCTGATTTGATAGATGCAAAAGACGTTTTCAAAACCATACTTATTGACCAACAAAGTTCTAAAGAAGAGTTCAAAAAAGCTAGAAATATGTGTTGCTTTAAACTGGGAAAGTGCTGTTGTATTTCCGAGATGCACCAACAAATTTGCTTCACACTTCTGGCATTGATTCATCCTCAACACCACAGCAAGAACACGAATAACAGAGAAGCCAAAAGCTTTTCAAACCTCACAAACACGCTGTGAATAAGAAAGAAAAACAGGAACAGTCAGGATAAATTATGCAACCAGAAACTTGCCAACGTATCAAGTCATAACTGTTTGCCACCAACTATGATGACAATGCAAGCATCTCAATGTGGATTATTTCATACTGTGTTTTCTTGGACCACTTCATCTCATGTCGAATTTAAAAATCAAACAAAATACATATAGTCACGTCCATCTTAATGGCATTTACTTGCACCTGAAAGTCTACGTTCTCACTATGCCAATAAAGAGTGGATTCAGTCAACAATGGCGTTGTGGAGAGAAGTAGATTAATAAGTGATTAACATCCAGCATGGACTGTTACTCGAAAATTTCTGCATGTGATCTATATTATAGGACACCAATTGTTTCCAGTAACATAAGCTTTTATCAAATGTCTTAAAAAGAGATAAAATAAAAATGAAATTTGAGAGCCCGGAACTTATGTTTGTATTTATCGAGGAGCAGCATACCAAATTTAATCATTTCTCTGACAGCAACGATCATAGAACTTAGTTAAGAACCGCCATGTTTCGTATTTCTAAAAATGTCCACAATACATCATGTATACTTAATTAACTTTACTTCATACTAATTGTGCCAGATTGCAATTAATTAATGTTGCAAATATATTAAAACTTTACACCTATCGAGTCGGGTAAAATATTTGAATATTATGTGTGTGATTGGATATTTCTAAATATTTTGGTGTGATATGGAAACCATCAGTAATTAGAAAAAGACTTAAGCCAAATAAAAGAAACAGGATAAATAAGCATAAATACATAACACAACATTTGCTTAATTAAAACAATTAGTATTAGAACAATATAATGGCAAGAAATGAGGAATCATTAAAATTGAACACAAGCAATATGAAATTCAAAGACGAATACAAATATATGTACACACACAAAACAATATTGCATACATATATTAAGTTTACGGTAGACTTCTCGGACGACATAATAAACATTTAGTTGTATTAAAGAGTTTAATGTTAAAATAGTCTTTAAATTTAAAACTTTAAATCGATGGGAAAATTGCTGAAGAAAAGTCGCTGATTTTATACATTTCTTTCATATAGGTAATGCATATTAATAATAATAATAATAATAATAATAATAATAATAATAATAATAATAATATGACAATGTATTTTATTGCAGCCAGCAAAATCAGTGAATGACTAGACGACATATGAATGTATTTTATTGCAACCAGCAAAATCAGAGATGGTTAAAAGACATGTGGATGCATTTTACTACAACCCGTAAAATCAGTGATGGCTAGACGACATGTGGATGCATTTTATTGCAACCAGTCAAATTAGCAATGGCTGAACGACATGTGGATACATTTTATTACAAGCATTAAAATCTTTGATGGCTAGACGACATGTGGATTTTTTTACAACCCGCAAAATCAGTGATTGGTAGACGACATGTGGATGCATTTTATTACAACCATCAAAAATCAGTGATTGGTAGACGACATGTGGATGCATTTTATTACAACCATTAAAATCAGAGTTTGGTAGACAAAATGTGGATCTATTTTATTATAACCATTAACGTCAGTGATTGGTAGACGACATGCAGATGTATTTTGACAAATCTGATTCCGATTCACAATGATTGAGCTTTCATTAGCTGGTGTTTGATTCATTAACATACTTGTTTAAATTAGAACGAAAATACCGAACTAATTATTTTAAACTCAAAATGCACATTTTTATCATTTACATCAAATCACATCCAAACAAACTTAAATTCATTCTTTAAAAAATCAGTAAATTGCTCCGCATCCAGATCAACGCCATTTATATCTGGAGACAATAAAGGTCTGAGAGTGGACATTTCATTTTTTCGATAATAGTTGCCTAATTTCTTCTTTTTAAAACAAAATATTCAGTGAATAAAGATGAATTACCAAACAGCTTAGCAATAATAGCACATTAACATGTAGGTTGTCATTATGTAATAACAAACTTGTGTTGTTTTTTTTAAACAACAAAATGCAAGAAACAAAGCCATAATTTTTTGCATACTGTGGTTTCCATTAATAACGTGGGTAATTACAAAACATTTTATCTCATTTGACAGTATGCATAACACTTACAGCAAGAAAGTCTTTGTTCGACATTTGATCAGTTGTGCAGAAATATTTGCTTACCAATCACCAAAATCCATTTAACTTGTTTGTATGTTTTTTTTAATTTATTCACGATGTAGCATTCACGTACATCACAACTAAAGTTATGATTGCTCGATCAGTTAGAAGTGAAATCTACATGTAGACTGAACTAGCGTTATACAACATATATCACAGCCTTGCACTCGTCTTAACATGCTTGTATTATAAGAACTTAAAACTTCTCTAAGTTTTGTCCGATTAAGATGTTTTATGTTCAGTACGTTGCCAAATTAAGTAGTCCAACTATAACCTTTCAAAGATTTTAGAACGGTCTTCTGACAAATCTATTGAATATTGCAATCTGATTATGACATCAGGAAAAATAGAAATCTGACGGACATCTGCAAGCTGTGTTACGTTTTCTTGACCGTTCGATTCACCAAGCATAGTATAGCCTTCAAGTGTACGAAAGTGTAAATGTTCATTCGAAAAGTACATCGTTTCTAACAATAACACACCCGAACATGTTTAATAAGCCGCTACAAATGATTTGAACGGAAAATCCAAACATCGGCAGAAAATGAACCTTTATTCGTGCCTGTCACATTTACTTACTACCAGAAGTTCTGACTTTAGTCATACTTTAGAATAATTCATATTATAAAATTTGGCAAATGAGGACATTAATGTCGTTACACCTTACAATACAACGCAAGACAGGCAATCTTATTCTATTTGAAATAGTAAAAGCGTTTTCGTGAATTAGGTGGACCCCTATATTTAATTTCCGCATTACAACTGCAAATAAATGCACTATGTACTTCAGCTCTCTAGAAATTGGACGTTATATATACGTAATATATATCTGTGCAAATGTTATATTATAAAGATGTATCTGTTTTACAAAGCCCTCTTCAAACTCAACTGTTATGTAATTGTCATGTAGGTATACTTTTCAAACTCAACTAGTATATAGCTGTTACGTAGGTAAGCTTTTCAAAACTCAACTAATATATAGCTGCCATGTAGGTATACTTTTCAAATTCAACTAGTATATAGCTGTTATGTAGGTAAGCTTTTCAAAACTCAACTAATATATAGCTGTTATGTAGGTAAGCTTTTCAAACTTCGAAATCCTGTTGAAATTTGACTACATAGAGTGTGTACATGAATTTATACAGACACGTTGAATTTGGAATTATTACAGAGCAATTTTCGTCAAAGAAATGTCGTGCCAACTTCCTTTACGTATCTTTGAATTTGCTGGACGATATAATGAGCTTTGATTTAGACGCTCTATCGTTTTTCCACATTTCGTTGATTTTTTTGATCTTCGGCTGCAGTTGCTGTGATCTGAAACTATATAAATGTATATTTCTATTTTTGTTCCTTGTAGTGTTTTACATTCTTGAGTCATCACATCCAAAATAAATTGTATTATTGGTATGTTTCTTTTGCTTTTATAATTGAAAATTAGAATAATTTATGAATATGATCTAGTAACTGGCATATCAATGCTCCTTGCCTTTTTAAAAATAGTATCGTTTCAATAAACATCGGACATGTATATAGTTTGCATCGTTTACAGCATGTGACGAGTATACAATTAATAATGACAAACAGATGTCTCTGTCTGCATTCAGACACAACCTTACCAATGAAAGTACTAATGCTAAACTATTTCTAAACCAGTAAAATTAAACTATCCGAAGACATATAATATGATTAAGCTAGCGATAGGTCACTCCTCTCATTCCCCGTTTTAGTTTATATGTTAGATAGTTGCAACTAAGACGTCAACGCATTCTTTGACAGCATTTTGTATTCATCTTTCTGACTTGAACACATTTGTTAAGGAAAGTAATATCCCGCGTATACAGAATGAAACGGATATACGATTCGAAATTGTTAATAGTATATCTGAGAGAGAGAGAGAGAGAGAGAGAGAGAGAGAGAGAGAGAGAGAGAGAGAGAGAGAGAGAGAGGGGGAGGGAGGGAGGGAGGCTTACAGCATTTGGTATAACTATTTTCTTTGGTGCTTTCTGTTTTAGTATCAGTAAAACTATAACTATCACCAACAGTTACGTAATTCTCTCTGTCATTATTATCCATCTCTGAAGTGTCACGATTCGGATCACTTCTAATTATACACAGCTAGTAACAGAGTTTCCCTGGTTGACAAGGCTAGCATCATTAGCGATATCAATGTTAGCGTCCAAGTTAATTTGCTGCATCTGCCAGGGCTTAAATGTCTTATGTGGACTAAAGTCGCAGTCATTTGTCAGTCAAGACATATATGCTTGTACAATTGTCCATCAATCATTAGTTAAGCGGGATATTTGATCAGAATCTTGTATATAGCTGGTTTTCTTCTGGGGCAATAAACGTAACATAGTATGGTTCAGAAAGAAGAATTGGATAATGTTTACAGCAGCAGAAAGAAACAGAACAAGCTTTTCTCCTTCAAAAACAACAGCAAGAAGACTATGTAAGAAGACGTAAACAACAGCAAGAAGACTATGTAAGAAGACGTAAACAACAGCAAGAAGAATATGTAAGAAGACAGGAAGAAAAACAGAGAAGAATAAACAATCTCTAGGACACGAAAGTGAAATGGTGACGATGCTATTTGACATTTTAGCTGAGTTAAGGAATCTTAAACAAATGTATCAGACTTCTTTAATACGGTCTTAGAGGAACAGACCGTCCCGTGCCAGACAGTCCAATCCCGTTACTACGCCTGAGATACCAACCCTTACTGATTTCTACTCAATCAACGACAGCAACCAGTCCAGAAGCAGGCCTTGGCTGTGACCAAGGGATACTGCAGTTATAGCTTATTTCGTCCTATTCCTATGTTTTGATTCTTTAAATAAACAGCAAGCATTCAACGGTCCTTTTCAGGGCCACCCATTTCCTTAGAAAAGAGAGTGCATTCATTTTGCCCAAATAATTTTAAACTCCTTATCCCTTTCTAACCCCATGATATACGTATGTGAGTGCGTGAGTGTAGGTCCTTATTCTAAAGATACACGTGTTTCTGTCTGCTTTATTCTGGTACACATGTTACAATTTAATTTACAACACAACACTTTAAAAGGTATAGATATTTCTTCTGTGTTTATGTTCACTCTCACTCTCTGTTTTTTAAATAAAATGTGTTCACTGTCACAGGTGCTACCTTCGCGTCTTCCAAACTTTTGTCTCGTCGTATTTATATGTCAATCTGGACGTGTTGTCAGGGTTCTTTCTTTGAGGCGGGTACCAATTTGTTGTCATGATATGAATTCCTCTCTTCCTCCTATTCCTGTTGTTGTTTTAGGGCAGTCTGGAGACCAATGTCCGCTGCCTTTACAACGATAACAGGTATCTTGATGGTTGTCTCTTCTGGCACATGTTTTGAATCTCTCACGGTGTGGACATTCTAAAGACCAAGGCCCTTTCGTCTTACTGATATAGCAAGTATCTTGACGTTTATCTTCAAAGGAAGGGGAGTATTCCTTTGACTTGTCTGAAGAAAACGTTCGTATGACACCTCGCAAAGCTCGGATCAAAAGTGAGAACTTTGTGAGTTCTTCCATCGTTCTGGCCAGTTTGAGAGTGAAATGAATACTGGCAGAGAAGACACTAACCATTTATATAAACACTGGTCTGACATGGATAAAAAGTGACACCCGGTGTTTAACATGTAGGCCTTTGACTTTTTTCAGTCAAGATGAAACGATCGCTTCATATCGTGGGGAGAAAAGAAGAAAGTAAGAGTCAGATCTCGGATTTATCGCATAGCACAGTAGTTTGAGTTTTGGCTCAAATTCATTCCAGCGACTTTGAAGATGACATGAGTGAGCCAGAATCGATCCCCACATAGTCTACACCCAAAGTCCACCATTAACTCCTCAAACGTACTACCACATCTGACAGATAGAAAAGCGCTCTTCTAGAAACGTTAGAACTACGGCTTACACGTACACGGTGAAGTGTAAAGATTTCAAGTCGGAAGTACCGTTCGGATAAAGCAGAAGGGTTTAGAAGGGATTCTTTGGTAGTCACACTAAAACGGCATTGAGAAGACAAAGAAGACTATCGCTTGAGACTTGCCATTCATCACAAGAGTTTGAAGTCCCCCGTTTGTATCGAGTTTAGCAGACCACCAGCATTGACACCTTCCAGTCATCTAAAATATTCAAGACGCGCAACAATACAATGACAAGTTTCACATCACCAATCGAAGCGCGACATTGTTCATTACCCATGTGTCTTTCTCCCAAGGGACAGAACACAAAAAGGTGTTATTGGTGGACGACCTTCGCAACACCAAAACGAGTCTCGACCGAATTAATAACCCTCAAGACCATATGTGTTTCGCCCGTGTCATCGTCATACGACACGGCTAAAGGGAAAAGAGACTGGGAAAATATTCGAAAATCAACAAAGAGAAGGAGAACTCATATTGCAACAATCGGGGCATTTCTGAAATGCAAAACCTGCAAGACGTCTTTGGCTTCACGCTACATCATGAAACTACATACTCAAGAAGTGCGCGGCCCTCTGTTGTTTCGATGCAAAGATGTCAAAGACGGAAAGCACATTTACTTCTATTATCACGATGAACACTTTGATACCATTAATTGTATCACCTCATTCATGAAATACAGTTATTATTGCGGGAAATATGACAATGGTTATACGAGTCGAGAGCAGCGCAAGAATTGTGGATAGAAATGCTCCAGATGTTTGGCTTCTCTATCCTAACCAGACGAAAAACAAGAACGAGTGTATTGCCCATCTTCTCAGCGCACATTTGGCATCTCTGTCTGTTGCCAACTACATCGGAAGACGCAAATTTCAAAGCAAAATATTGCTTGTCAATTCCTGAGATTGTTCCCTATTTGTGGACAAGGCATATTACCAAATAAAGCCACAGAACACTAATGCTACAGTTAAATATATCATTCCAAACATCAAGATGAAGACGACGATAACCAAAAGAAAGAGAATTCATTTTTTTTATTTCGACTGCATGGAAGAGACCTGCATTCTCGTTCATAATTTTTGTTGATCATCGTGCGTGTGAGAAGTACATCTTAAAGTATATCTTTAGTCATTACCCTAACTGTAGCAAGATGCACGGAGGACGCGAAAAAATTATGTCGCGGACCTGACACGCTAGCCGACTTTGCACAATGGATCTTAGGCCCCATCGGCGAGACGTGAAGACAAGAGGACATCGACCTTTATGGAGATTGTCATCGCCATACCACGGTAATGGTACACATTATCGGGATACTAGGGACTGTATCCTTTGAGATACTATAGGAAACAAAGTACCAAACGTCCTAAAGTAACCTTGACTCGAGCCAAAATCATAAGCCTTTGACGCTTGGTGCCAGACTCACGCCTCGGATACCTTCACGTTTTAAGAAGGAATGTTAAAGTATTGTAGCTCGCCGTTGCTGTGGAAAATGTTGAGAACTGTTCATTGAACATGAATTTCAATCCTTTGAAAGAAGCCTCATCCTACGCGTGCTACAATACTTCTACGAGACGGAAGACAAATGGATTCAGCACCCCCGAAACGGTGGAGACAAATAGACCATAGGAAACTGTTCGGAGGATGGTTGGGATGTACGAGTTTAACGGCTGCTTATTTCACGGGTGTCCTCTTTGGTAGCCTCATTTTGACACAAAAATCAGTTTTTATAATGGACAATGTAAGTACGAAGCTACTTGTCAGCGACGTTTTAAGTTAGAACAGCACGGATACTAAGTGGTGGAGATGTGGGAACAAGGGTAGGATCACGGTTTGAAAACCGATCCGGAATTTAAACGCGTCGTGAAAAGTTACAAGCGGATGGACCCACTAAATCTGAGGGACAGTATGTACAGAGTATGAACGAATGCCACCTGTTTGTTTTGACAAGCCTACGAGGAGAAAGTAAAAAAAAATCAAATACTTGGACCTGTGTTCGCTATATCATTTCGTGTGCAAATATTGTCGTTTTTCCAAAGGCACCAGGAATTGATGACAGAACACATCCACGTGGACAACATTTGACAACACGAAGGCTTAGCTAGGTGCAAAGTTTTGGCCTCCACCGACTTGTATCATCCCGTTTTACCTCGCCATTGCCAAGGAAAACTGGTTTATCGTACTTTTTTCGAAACGTACTACCAACACCAGTCTTATCAACACACACAGGAAGAACGAGCCTTGACGAGAACCGTGGTCAGCGTGAGATTATTTTAAAGCTCTGAACCAAGGATAACAATTCTTCGACGTGTACAATAATTACCACTGTCCATTAACACAACAATACCACAAAGGCGACGAGACTCAGAAAGACATTTTCGCAGATTGCATGGATTTCTTTTTAAAACTAAAACAAGAAGTCAGTGGCTATTTTTCCTGGTGCCACTCTCCCGAACACCCAACGATTTAAAAGAGAAATATGGGAGCAGGAGGGCATCACCTAAGAACACGGGGAAAGAAAGGTAGAAATACAATTTTGCATAAGTGATGTTAAATTTTTTTTAGGGGTAAAATGGCACAACGACCGTCTTTACCCGAGACGGATTATTATATAGATCCTACAACACTATGGATGTCATACAGAAACGTGCAATCATCCTGAAAATTTCACCCTACTCTCATCGAAATGAGCCCGTGAATGACTAATATTCGTTCCCTGTGCATCTCCCTCAATACTATGACGTTGCAATTTGATTCCAAACCTTCAACGGAAAATGGCCAAAATATCTAGCCGAACCTACCCTAGAAGAATTAGCCAAACCCGGATTTCTGTACATGAGCGAAGTGGATAACGTCAAGTGTTTCCGATTCCGTTTACCTGGAACATGCTCGATTGTCTCCGAATTGTCACTACCAACGTTTAGTGGGACAATAGTTATTGAAGTGGCCTACAATGTCATTTAGGAAAAGCTTCGGCTAGGAGTCAAACATTAGACATCACCTAGAACAGTTTAATAACCCCATTTAAAAATAATATTCAATGATTACCAAACGAATCATAAGAGAAAAACAGACATTTAGTGAACAGCCGCAAGTTTCTCAAATTGCACAAGAAATTACGACAAGAACTTCTCAGAGCAAGATCTCAACTGTAAACGTTTCTGTCGAGAACTTCAAAAAAAAAAGAAAATTACAAAAGCCAACCAACGCGTCAGATTTCTCTGGATCAAGTGTGTGTTCTTCCTAACATTCCGCTTCAGACCGTTAAATCAGAAAATTGTATTAACATTCTTGACCGTTACTCGGAATGGCAGTGGTTAGAAATTAATCACTACGTCTGTCACTTTCGCTCTAGGCAAATATTCAAAATAAAAATCAAAAGAAGGTCAAGGTCATCCGGTAACTGTCACCACTACCCTCAACATCTACTCCTATGGCACATCGGACAGGAAAAACCGTTTCTAAACCATTTAGTCCCATCTAAAGTGGTATCAGTGAAGAGTATGTCACTTCTTAAGAAATGGAGAAGGTGTTCTCCTGCATTAATTACGATCCAGCTTATCTTGTAGGTTACAGAAGCATGTAGCATAATGTCCCACCCAGTCACACTATTCTGACACCAGGACGACCAGTCCTAACACTAACCTCTTAACGCTGAGCGCCAAGCGAGGCAGCTGTTAGTACCATTTTTGTAAGTCTTTGGTATGAATCGGCTGGAGATCGAACCCACGACCTCCTGAATCCGCGGCAGATGCTCTAAGCACTAGGACAGAGGAGCGATTATATGTATGTATGTATGTATGTATGTATGTATGTATGTATGTATGTATGTATGTATGTATGTCTCTACGTGTTGCCCAAGTCATACCCTATGCAAGACAGTCCCTGATGTTTTGCCCGATTCAGCTCAGTCGGTCTCTAGTAAAATTGATGCATACCTTCAATACCATAGCGTCACCTCACCTGCTCCATCGTGTTGTCTCTATACAAACCCTATGACACTATATAAGCCCAATATTCTCCATGTTCAAGTCCCACTGTCCCTAGCCATGCCCAGGGTGATTTGTATAACCTTGTCTTATCATCGTTCAGAGGGATCTGTAATGTATTTTCACATTGTCCCTAGGGTGCCCAACTCTATTACTAGTCGTGCTATGAGAGGCGCGCGTACGTTTATTACTGTCTGACTGTATGGAATTCAATGTAAACGCCAAAGCCCCAAGCTATGCAGATATGTACCATAATAGGCTCTAGGCACACCTTTTATTGTATGAATGCACCTACTATTTTGGACATAACCAAAGCACATAGCATTGTTCGGTCTCTGGCGAGACTCTTTATGAATCGACTAGTAACAGGATTTTGGTTCTTCAGTGTTAACTTCACTGTACTGGTTAGAGACCAATTCTCTCCGCGTACAAATTCTTGTCATAGTATTAATATCTCGTAACTGCACGCGAAGTTTTGGTTCCTGTTTAGAAAATAAGTATATTGATTTAAGCTGACAGGTCTGAGCGAAACTAAGCATCAGGTAAGTAGCTTAATTATAGAAAATAAGCATAATCCACACTTTAGCTCCTTACAACGTGTGGAGTTGCGTGGTACAATTAACATATATAGGTCCAGAAGAACTACGTCATAGAATCATACCTTGATGTAGGTCCCCGCTCTTGTAGCTAACTCTGTAAATGAAAATTACAACATTTCCAAATAACGTATCCTCAATTAAGCGTTGTTCTTTTTCCACACTTATTCATACGCAAACTGTAGAAACAACCTGCTATATTGTTTCTAGAAGCCTATCGTTAGTGGTTTTCCGTTCTTGAAAACAATCTTTGTTTTTCTTTTGAAGATACCAGCCAATGATATTAATTGAATTGTATTAACTTATTATATCATTGTGCTTTATACATTGAAATTATTTACATACCCTATCCTACGAACTCGCTATCTACGTGTATTTGTTATGATTGGTGTTACAAAGTGTCTGCTAACACATGTAGGCATTTTTTTTTAAAGATTCTTGAATGTCTGTACAAGCATTGCCAAGGCACACTCGGCATGATATGAAAACTGTACACGAATGGACGGATGGAATTAGCATGGTTTTTTGTACCTTTTTGAGCTTTTGATCACATTTGTTTTTACATCATGCGGGTGAATTGTGAGAAAAATTGCCTTTCCTCAAAACAAACCAAACTAACGGCTGCAAGGAGATTCTATTCATTTGACTATAGCAGGTAAACAAAATTACCAGTAAACGGTTATAAGACTTTTGCATTGAATACTATATTCATTTGACAAAGTCAGGTATATCAAAAATAACAGAATAGGGTGATAAGCCCTTTGCATTGAATAATATATTCAATTCACTAGATCAAGTAAAAAAATCACCAGAAGATTGTAATACGCCCTTTGGATAGATGACTCTATTCATTTGACTAAATCAAGTAACACAAATCATCAGAAGTGGATAAAAAGTCGTCTGCTTTGATTACTCTATTAATTTGACCAGATCAAGTAAACAAAATCACCAGAAAAGGGGAATAACCCATTTGCATTGATTACTCTGTTCATTGGACCTGATCAAGTAAAGAGCACCAAAAGCATAAGCCCTTTGCATTCATTACCCTATTATCTTCAATCATAAGATCATATGTGTATTATATTCTTTTATATAGCCATTCTCTTGTTCGAGGTAGTCGTGTAACAAAATATAAATATTACTATATGACGGTGTTATATTTGACAATCTTGTAATACTACTCATATAGGGTAGGACTATGCCCGGTTATGCTTGCGAAATTAGCTGTGAGAATTTCTGGTATTGTAATTTTCCGGTCCGTCTCATTCAGATACATCAGATACAAACGATCTGTATTAATTTTTCTTCGTAAAAACGACGACGCTTTTTCTTGTTCACTTAAGTATTAGATCTGTTCGAATGTCATGCTGTAAACTTTGATCACTTTAATATAAGTGTCCTAACATAGAATCATTTTGACAACTAATATAAGCAATATTAATTTAGAGGGGTAGCACCAACCCATCAGACGTGATAAAACTAATTGTTGGGATAGAGTTGTTGTCTATGTATCAGATAAGTTTGTATTCAAACATGTAACATGGATACCTGTACAAACTATTATGTAAAGTTCAAATGATATTTACATGTACTTATGTATAGTTCTCCATCTAAACAACGGTCTTTCTGGGAATCCTTCAAAATTTACATAGAATGAGCAGTCAGTATTTATGCAAACGTAATTGTCTAATTGCTACTTTCCAATCTGAAAACCTCAGTAACATCATATTATTAAATCAATTTAAATATTGAACCTCGAACCTTCCAGAGTAACCACCCGCTAATACTTTTGATCTCTCTCTCTCTCTCTCTCTCTCTCTCTCTCTCTCTCTCTCTCACACACACACACACACACACACACACACACACACAGGGGGAATGATTCACACTGACTACACAATGGAAAGATGGATATATCTTACTCACCTATCAAACATGGTAGTATTTTTATTCATATAGTAAAATGAATTTACTCATAGTGAAATTATATATTAAAAATGTAGCCCTATATTACTAATATAAATCCGTTACTAAGAGCAAAAGAGAATAGAAATATGTTAAATATTAAACTGCATAAACCAAAGCTACTTAGGAAACATATAAAATAGACGTGATAGTACAATAGTTATATCTTATTGACAAAAAAATAAGAAACTTACATACCTCTACAGCTGAAGATGTGCAAGTTCTTAAAGTAGATGATGACACCCTTCGGTCCTCCACAGCATATGATGCTGGATTGGTCATTAAGGTGATATCATTGTTTTCGAAAGATGTGTAGGTGTATAGGTGTCACGTTGTAAGGAACAATAACCAGATGTTTGTTTTGTTTTTTATGGTTTAATGCCATTTGTAAGCACAATATAGGCTATACATGGCGGCCAGTGTTAATGATGGAGGAAGAACCCGGAAAATCCCCAGAAAGAACCACCGACCCACGAGAACCTACCGGCAAGCTTTCTCACATAACTACATTAGCCGAATCTTAGACTCGAACCCGCGCAGACAGAGGGGAGATGGCAGTAATCTGCATTTGACAGCGCTTTAGACCACTCGGCCACTCGGGGCCCCTACAATAACCAGATTGCATCGTGTATATGTTAGAGCTGAGACTAATAATTCCGTTTTATAGATGTTACGAAGGTAATGCCTGCAAACAATGAGGTGTCAAAGCCAGTCAAAAGACACATCAAGTGGGGGTCGAAAGCAACCCTTAACAGACTGACGGGCAGGAGGCAGTGTCTGCTAATTATATAGGCTATAGATAAATCGACATCCACTAGAAACTGAGCAAACGTGGCCACCATTGGAATCGCAATCTTTAATCTAGTATCTTGAGAACTAAATAAACATCAGTAGTCGCTAAGCCATCTTGCGGACATTATAAGGGAATATAAGCTATTCCGACGTTATTCGAAATTGGCGGGACAATTTATTATTCAGGGATTTACAAAGGAGCTTCGAACATATCGGTGACTTATTTGCTCGAATGTTGTAACATATTACAGCAAAATAAATGTTTTTTAATTATGTGCGGTATGTATACTTCATTACTAGAATCGTTAGTACGTAAATAAATTTACCGTTTGTAGGGTTTGATACATTTGTATTATTTGCTCTAAATGCATATTTGGAGATATGAGCAATGTTTATGTAAGTAATTACTATTATAATTCGCTATTCGGTTAATTCGTAGTAACCTGGTGCATTTATTCAGGTGATATTCTAGATTTCCAAATGTTGAATTTAATTATAACTGTGTATAAAGGTTGGAATGTGCAACATTAGTTAATAGGGATTTGACTATTTGTGTATACTTTGTAGGAGTATCATGTGTAAAGATATATCAGCGAATGTATATATCTGTGTACACTTTGTAGAAGTGCAATATATTGAAATGCGTCTGATTATGTGATAATGTTCTGTATAATAAGATTGATGTGATGAAATATATCGATATATGTATTCAGTAATTTAGCCGTCAGTATCGTAGACCGGGTGTTCGGAGTTTTGGATCTCTCTAGCACTCATTTAATTTCTAACAAAAACGAGCCAAAGTAGGTCTTCTGTAAAAACTAAAAAAAATTTGGAACACCCCACTCTACCTAGTTAACGGGAACCTTTACCGTAGGTTTCCCTGTTTACCGTTTTGGATATATGTGTTTTTGTTTTGTGGGTTAGTACCATAAACTTTGTTAGGGCTACTGTTTGTTTTGTTCCTTAAGGATACTATTTTAGTTCTACTATCCGATACTGTAATGAGAAAAAATGCCCCCCTAAGGATAGTACTAGTGACCTCAGAAACTATATGTTACAAGGCCAGGTTCCAACCCTGATATTTATGTTTTACGAGCAGTGACTTTGCCAGAGTTAGGTTTGTCCTATTGGTGTATAATTAGTATTGTGTTTGGTTGTTGTGTATCATGTCCATGTTTTGGTGTTATCATCATCATCAGTCTCTTGACCTAGTGTGGTCATTGTGGCACGGTGCTGCTGAACATCTGAACAGCTCCCTCCACATGTTTCGATCATGTGCCAATGCCGGTGTCTCTGTAAAACGTTTCCTAGTCCATTCTGTGATGTTGTCAGTCTAAGTTTGTCTCTGTCTACCTCTCCTTCTGCCACCCTGGACACTGTCGTGCAGTACTGTTTTGGATAGACTGTAAGCTCTAGTGACATGGCCATACCATTTCAGCTTTGTCTTTTTGACAGTGGTGAGGAGGTCTTCGTAATGGCCTACAAAGAATATTTGCAATTTAAAAGAATATTTGCAATTTAAGCATCTTGCTGTTGTTGAGAAAGCAAATATGTTTGTTTTGGAGTATGGTATAATTGTGATGTTGAAAAAGCCTTTAAATCATTCTGTGTAAGGTAACATTCATTTGTAATTGGTAGATTGGTAAATTCTTTAAAGTATCATTGTCCTGGGCGTTTGTAGGTGTTATATATTTCCATAATAATATTACTATAGAAATACATTTAGTTATGTTTTTTGACTGGCGAAGTATGGTTTTGGGAGCGTGAGAGCTTCCCGTTTTCTTTGATGCCACATCATCATAAAGTGTCTTAACTCAGCTAACATAAAATAAAACAAAACGTTTTATTTTATTTTAAAGTTCTATTTCCCTGGCAGGAGTTTGAAAAGAAATCGACATGAATGTGTTCCACTGTTAGAGGAGACCAGTAGGATAAAAACCCTGGTTGATATTTATCTCCTGGACGGTATGCATGAGTTAGGTATGGGTGTCACTGATACTAACTCATCTCTGTGACTTTTTTAAAACAGTTAAATGATTTGCGTCTTGCTGTATTCTCTGCGGTAAAAGGTAGGGCTTTATCTGGTAACCTGCTCAGATCGGAGCTATAATATCGCTGGCGTCTTCAAAAAAGCACAATGTATTGGTAGCACAGCACCTCGTTAGCAATCTCTGAAATGACATTGATCTCATCTTTGTCATTTCCAAGTAGCTGCGAGCACCCAACACAGAACCGAAGACAACATTTTCTGTGTCGGTCGTATCCCAATTATTTTTGCAGTTTCTCATAGCTAATCTCTCCTTCCAGGATGTGAATGAAATGTTCTCCCCGATACCATTTTATATGGTTACTTACTGTATTGCTGCTTCCAACGACTTCCCGTGATACGCGGTACTAATTAAATGGAAAAATAGGAACCAGCCTGGAAATAGATGAACATAACGTTGATTATGAATAAGTTTGGGTGACAAGTATAAGTCGATCGTAAAAGTTATTTTGTATGAAACGTAATCTTTTGAGAGCTTATCCTAGTTGACACTTTAAAAACGGAGTCATTGTTTTCTTGATGGAATTTCGGTCTTTTTAATAACATGGTTTTTACATAGGTTTACTCAGGGAACTGAATTATTACCGTGAGACCTCAAGGCATAGTCGCAAGGGACACTCTTCTTTAATTTGTTTGTAGAAGAATATTAGAATCGCTTTTTGCACCAACGATAGCGACAATATGTAATTCACAACTGCCATAAATTATAACGGATACGTTAGTCCGATCAGGAATAGGTTTCAAATTTAAATATATTATTATTTCTGTCTGGCATGGTAGCTTTTACAATCTTGTAGTCTCTATCGTGCCCACTAATAATTTTCAATACAAAATCGTAGGAACATTTTCAGCGATAGTTCTTGTGTTTATTGTTCATCAAGCCTATAAAATATTTCATAGTGACGTAGTGACCGTCCTTGGTCTTGTCATGTACGTATTGCAAATCAACCTCGCTCTCACTTCCGACAGAAGAATTATGTAAATGATACATACTATCTTTCAAAATTGTAACGAAACATTTTTAATCTCAACTTTTGGCACAGCAAACACTTGCACATAAACATCTGTGAGTTCATTCAATAGGTTTTCATATGCGATATAGTTGCTTACCCAAATTTTTTTAAAGCAGGAAACAATGAAGATAGCACAGTCCAATTGAAAAATTTGCTGTAATTTTCTGTGACGTTCATACAGTTTTGGCTAACTTTAGTATTAGAATGCAGCTCTTAACATTACTTGTCGCTGAGTGGATTGTATTTTGATTTGCTTCCCACGCATCACGCCTAGTTGAATTAAAGAAGCCTGGTTTTGGAAGCTACAACATATCTGAAGTCTATGTTTTTGTCAAATGCGCGTATTGCTTTGAAATACAGTGTAGTTCGGTTGTATTATCATGTATCTTTGTAACCACGACGTTATATTTGGCTAATTGCACAGGTGGCTTACACATTATTGGTTGTTAGGCTGTCCATTAGTACAACTGGACTGAATTTGATGCATGAGCGCGTGCTTGGCTCTTCGCCTCCCTTGCTGCCTGCAGCAGTTAATTCACGTGCATGCACGCCCAATAACTATGCAGATACAGGCGATATGAGAAAACTATTTTTCTCTCGCTTTTCTTTACTGCTATTGCAGAGGTAGGCACATCCAATGAATACTGAATGGGTGGGTGTGTGTGGGTTCTATTCCTACCCACCCTGGCCTTCCAATCACACCGCGTCAGTACAATTATTGACCAGATGTGACGGCCAAATTAAATAGGGTTCTCTGAACCCATAAACGCCTGCAGGGTGCGCGGCACCATTCCCACCCTCAGGATAAACTAAATAACTGTCCATTGACAGATAAAACGTTGCTAAGAGCCCTCGGGACGAAGCAACTAAAGCCCATTATTCAATCAATCAACCACGACGTTAACACCGACAGAAAACTTCGTGCCACAATGCATACGCAACTCATCTGATGGAATCTTTATTGGCAACTTACTATACTGTCCTAACTAACAATGCCCAATATTAACTTGGCCAGCAAAGCCTCTTTAACTTAGTTCTCTAATTCATTGTTTTGATGGCAGTCATGTAGACAAATATTTGTTTTCTCTTCACGCAGATCACACTATTGATTCATCAGTAATCATATAAAAATCTTGACCAATAGATCGCAGCTGACATCATTGTTTCTATGTCAGTAAGACTTGCATAGTAAACTTCATGTGTTCCAGCTACGGATTTGGCAGCCTCAGAAGTTCAAACTTCCCCGTTGGCAAGACAGCGGTCAAACTTCAATGAAATGTCACATCATGGCCGTTACGATGGGATCAAGTATCATTTGTGGACGCTGCAGGTGAGACGTCTAAGATATAAACAATAGTAGCCGACATGTGTTATGACTCAATGGTCTTCAACTAAGTAACAGAAAAAACAAAATCAGCAAATTTAGTAAAATTCGACAAATAATTTATTTCTCTAAAATACAAAATAAAATTTTAGGTTAATCACATGTCCAAAGGTAGAGAGTATTCAGAATGACTTCCAGTAGTGTTCCAAATAGGTACCAACTGAATGTGATGATGTGCTCAAAAGAATTTGATGTATCACAACGATATAATCTACAATGTCATTAAATGAACTAACAATAATTCCAATATAGTGATTATTCCTGAAGTAACACTGAACAATTTGTAATTAAAATAATTAATTTAAATAAATAAATCCGTTCAACATTGAACTGAACACAACTAAAAGATTGATTCTATCTGTTAAGATAGGAATACATAATTCTAACGTAAGCAACCTTTATATAGAACAGTATGACAATAAGATGGCCAAAACAAGGGTCCAAACTTCATTTCTAAAACGATCTAATCTAATTTGTAAACAATGTCAGGTAGTTTACACAAACTTGAGAAAAGAACATGAAAACCATAAGGTAAACGAGGAATGTGTAATGCATTTCATGTGTAGTGACGTATTTATAACTTGATAAGTAAAGGTTGTAAGTTGAAATTTCGAATTTCCCATATAATAATAAAAACGAGGACTTTCTATAAAGCCTAATCATTAAAGTTCTAAGCGCTGTTGTTGATGTAATAGGGTTTAACGCCATTTTGCAGCACACGAAAGGCTATATATGGTGGCCAGTATTATTGGTGGAGGAAGAACCCGGGAAAACCCCCGGAAAGAACTACCGACCCACGAGAAGCTACTGGCAAGTTTTCTCACATAACTACAGTACCGGAGTCTTAGACTCGAACCCACGCAGACTGAGGTGAGATGGCAGTGATTCGTAACGGAGTACGCTTTAGATCTCTCGGCCACTCGGGGCCCCCGGCTCTAAGCGCTTTACAACAACTATAATGATATAACTACACTACAGAAAAACAAACAACAAAAACCATAAAAAGCAAAAGCATTAAAACATGCTGAAAACATATAAGATACAAAACATTATTAGTTCTCTAAGTTTGTTCCTGCAGTCGAAAAAGGTTGAGTTTTAAGAGCACTCTTAAAAAGGGACCACTGTATTGTTGTATCTAATTTCAATGGGCAATTCGTTCCATATCGCCGGGCCCTTGTATGCAAAAGAACGTTATCCATATGACTTCGTTTTCATATATATATATATATATATATATATATATATATATATATATATATATATATATATATATATATATATATATACATATATATATACATATATATATATATATATATATATATATATATATATATATATATATATATATATATATATAGATATATATATATATATATATATATATATATATATATATATATATATAAGATTCGGGTACTGTAGTTATGTGAGAAAACTTGCCAGTAGCTTCTTGTGGGTCGGTGTCAGTAGTTTTTTCGGGGGTTTTCCCGGGTTCTTCCTCCACCATATATATATATATATATATATATATATATATATATATATATATATATATATATATATATATATATATATATATATATATATATATATATATATGTGTGTGTGTGTGTTAATAGTTGGTATGTTGTAAACTCTGATATAGATTTTTTTTTGTAAGCATCTACTTGCATCTTCTATTATCTTTCATATCTAATTTAATTTTACAATGCTGAACTGAATGTTTTACTTGCTTCTAACCCTAGCCAGATTGTATCATTTTCCTGTGCTGTTACGTTCATAATATGAGATTAAATTTGGCAAGCACAGCACTTTGCAGTAAAGAAGAACACTCTGTTTTAGGTGTAATTGTTGACATTGTTTGGTAATTCTCACACCAAGGGAATGCGTATGTTGTTGTGACAGAGGTCACAAGTGTCTGCAATGAAAACCAGGGGATACGATGTATAACAAACCACCAAGGGTTCAGTCCAGTTTGTCTATACATCCATGTTTTAAACGTTGCCTACTACCAGTAAAGACAACACTTTGGAGAACGTCCAGAACAAGGCAATGAGTAACTAAAATGAGTAATTTGTCATTTGCTTTTGTTTTCATGATCTATGTATGACAGCATAGTATTGGGGTCATTAATACAGCAAATAAATAAATCTCTTTTCCCAGTCATTTTATGATTTCATGGATTGAATCCCTGTTCTGGAGACCTACACTGTCTAACCTTTATACCATGGTGATACTGATAAATCATTCAAAAAACATCACATATACATGTACAAATATTGCTTTATTTCATTTTTCTTTATTATTTTGCCACAGCGCACAATCATGACCTTTAAAAATAAATGAGGGTCAACATTAACAAATACTTTGCCTTTACGGTTTTAATTTAATTTAAAACACACTATATTGCTACTTACATTTTGGTTCAACATCTCTAAGTCATTTTTGTTTGTTTGTTTGTTTGATTAGGATTTTTAACGTAGCAAATTTAATTTTTAACAATTTTCAGTCGCATCGCTATGATGTCTGCTGTGAGGCAGTTTATAGTGATGTCTAGCACTGGGGCCTCATGCCGCAGACATGTAGCATGATGTTCCACCCAGTCACATTAATTTGTTCCTTCCTCCTCCTTAAAACATTGGTATTAGCAACCCTTGTTTAAAGAGGCACCAGTACTTCTCAGCCTCGTATACCTTTCTGAAATAATATCAGGTAAATGTACACTGCTTGAATTGACCGCAAACATTAGATGTTCCTTAACATGACCATCGGGACCGCATGCCTTACCTTTATTGAGAGCGCTAATTGCAATACTGATTTCTTCTCAAGTTGGAATTTTAACAACAACTTCATCAAAGTGGAAATAGGGATCTATAGTCTGTTTTCTAACCCCCGCTACGACCATGTGGTAATGACTCTCATCGTACAACTTAGCATTGTCAGGTAATGACAAACTGGAAACATGGTTTGCCCATAACTCTCTAATAGATTCATGATCGCGTAAAAAAAAATCCATTTGATTCAATCTCTTAATTTTAATCACGTTTATGTCTTTTATTCCGTACACATTTATAGAAAGTGGAAATATCGACCTCTGCAGCTTTTTCAAGCTCACTCAACTATTCTCTATCCTTCTGTAGCTTTCAATAATTATTTTGCAAACATTTTCTTTTCTTTCTTATAATTCGCGTATGATGTATTCCGATCCTCTTGGCCTACCATTAGAGATCCATATCCTACGTTTCAGCCGCACAACCGTTTGCAGGTTTAGTACTTTTAGAAAGGGGTTATTGTACTGGCAAAACCTCTTATTGGGCAGAAACCTAAAATATGTACCGTGTCTAATAACTCCACTACCGATATTAGTCAATTGTTCTGCCTTATACAGTTTTGATAAAAATATATTGCGAGCTGCTTCCTTATACCTATTTAAGTGTTCTTCCGAGGCTTTTTTTCCAATTTACGGAATGAATTATATGTTCGTCAGCCATTGTCTTATAATGTACAAAAGGTCTGACAATCTCAATTTTGACTGGATGATGATCTGAAATGTGTTCCACACAGCGAAATCCTGCATCGTGCAAATAACCACAGCGTGTTCTCCCTGCTAAACAAACGCCGCCTTCGATGAATGGGACACGTCCGACGCATGGAGGATGGGATGCTGCCAAAGGACATCCTATATGGACAGCTGGCCACTGGCATTAGAAGAGTCGGTCGTCCCTCACTCCGTTTCATTGATGCGTGCAAAAGGGACCTGAAGGCATGTGTCTTCGCAACTGATGGCTGGGAATTGCTGGCCGAGGAATGAGGCACCTGAAGACTGACAGTAAGTAAGGGTATATCAGTCGCTGATATGAGGAGAGGCCAGTTGCGGCAGAGAAACGTGTAAGAAAGGGCCACGTGGCAGCAACCACAGCAACTGAGGCTCCCCAGCATGTCTGCACAAACTGCAAGAGGGACTGCCACTCGCGCATAGGCCTGCACAGCTACAACAGACGATGCCAACAACCCAGAGACAGACGACACCCCAAGGGCGCTATCCGCATGGTCTCCCGAGACTAAGGCGCCAATGATGTATGTATGTATGTATGTATGTATGTATGTATGTATGTATGTATGTATGTATGTATGTATGTATGTATGTACGTACGTACGTACGTAATTTTATGGCCATTTTTGGTGCCATTTTTTTTGCCATTTTTGGTGTCAATGCAAGTTTATTTGATTACGTAAATTAAAACAAAATAAATCAAATTAAATCAAAATAAATTAAATTAAAACAAAATAACCCCAAAAAGAAAATAGTCCTTTGCGATGATTACTCTATTCATTTGACTGGAAAAAGTCATAAAATTACCTGAAAATGATATTAAGCCATTTGGATTGATTGCGATATTTATCTACGTACGTACGTACGTACGTACGTATGTATGTATGTATGTATGTATGTATGTATGTATGTATATATGTATGTATGTATGTATGTATGTTCCTACGTATGTATGTATGTGTTTTTAGTGAGTATATATTAGATATTCGTAGTGTATTGTTATTAGTTATATCTACCTCAAGACTAGTAATACTTACCGATCTGATGTGCACTAGATGTAAACTAGAGCGTCAATCATACCTACAATCTTGACTTTTTGTATATTTATGTGTCTTTTAATAATGTGTTTTAATTTCGTTCTGTTATTGCCATTTTTGGTGTCAATGTAAGTTTATTTGATTACGTAAATTAAAACAAAATAAATCAAATTAAATCAAAATAAATTAAATTAAAACAAAATAACCCCAAAAAGAAAATAGTCCTTTGCGATGATTACTCTATTCATTTGACTGGAAAAAGTCATAAAATTACCTGAAAATGATATTAAGCCATTTGGATTGATTGCGATATTTATCTAACTATATCAAGAATAAAAAAGCACCAGAAAAAGATAATAAGCTCTTTGCATTTACTACTCTATTCAATTCACCCGATCAAGTAAAAAAGAAATCACCAGAAGAGGGTATTCAGCCTTTTGCATTGATTACATTATTATCTTCAATCATAAGAGCATATGTGAATTTCGTTTAGTTTGACGTAGAACGCATTTAATTCTTTCTCTTCTCCGAGCTAGACTGTAATAAAACAAATATTTCTACATGGCGCTGTTATATTTTAAACTCTTGTAATACTGAAATAGATAAGTTTAGGTTTGCGAAATTATTTCTGAGAATTTCTCGTCATTTACTTTCCATGTCTGTTCCATTTCACTACATCAGATAAAATACAATCTAATTTCATTTTTTTCTTGCTAAGAACTAGGGTTTCTGAAAAACAGTCATTTTTGAAAAACAGCTGTTTACTGTTTTCAATTTTTAAAAAGCAGCTGTTAACAGCTGTTTTTACTGTTTTTTCTATTTTTTTCACTAATTTTACAGTCAATAGCTTCATTTTGTGATGAACACCGTTTTATTATATACCTTTTGTGATAAGTTCTAAATCAATATATTTTTACTTCTTATAATAATATTTCAAGAATACAAGTACATTAAAGAGACTTGTCTGAAAGACGTGATCTTAATTTTGTACAGAAATCCGTACAGACCGAAAAAACTTTCAACGTCCGTTGATGTCGGTTTAATGGATAGAATTGCATTGTACAATTTCTGGAGATTTTCAGTGCGCTGGCCAGAGTTCCTGAAGAACGTGAATTCGGACTTGAGCCATTTGAAACTGTTTTGCCCTCCGACTGCAATTGATGATCCATCTTTTCGAAGCAACAAATTCAATTCATCTTGAAGAGACAAGTTCACACTTTCAGCATCATTTGACGACTGTTCGACGACATCTTCTACATGTTGTCTCCAAATAGACGAGACGCTAGATTTCCTGCGAAATTTGGTTTTTGGTTTTTGGTTGGGGCGACAGATGTATCTTTGAGACTGCGCAAGAGGTTCATGACATCTTTGTTCTATCGCTCTTCAAAGCGACACTTAAAATTTGCCATGAGCTTGGTACTAATGTCATTATTCAGGTTAGAGAGCTTGTTGAACATGAATTCTAAAATTGTGTCAGCACTCATCAGCGTCGCGTCATCTTGACTTAGATTCTCAATAGCAAGTTTCACAGGTTCCACCACCTTCAAAAGAGTTTTGATAGTGTCAAAATCCAATGTCTCAATCATTTGCAGCGCCTTGAATTCGGTTAGTGTCTCGCAGATGGCGACTTCTGTCTTAACTAGCGGCTCTCACCTCAAGATGCAGTTCAATCTCGCGTCCGAACTCAGCTTTTACTTTGGATTGAAAGACATTATTTCGAACACTTGATTTTTTGATAAATTTGACAAGCTCGCGTAATTTCTTGCGCAGATCATGGTAATCGACGTCTCCTTCTAATGTATCATCGTTGATCACTTCAAAGTCCGTACCTGCTTCAAAATTGTCCATTTCATCAATATCGTCACTATCCAGGTTTAATTCGTCCATCTCAGTACTCTTCTTTTGCAATGCGTCACATACTCCAAGGTGCAGACCATGGTTCAAGCAGAACTGTCCAATGACATCGATGTGACTAATGCATTTCTTATTTACTGCAGCGCCATCCTGAGTAGACCCCACCAAATCCCTCTCCATTGTTATTCCAAAAACGCTCAAATGCTGTTTAAGTGATTTGACCATATCGAGAGCAGTGCACGAACCAAATATGCGAACAAGACCCGTCTTGATTGTTGTTTTATCGCCGCTATCATGAATGTTGACTCCAAAGAATCGACGTCCTCTCATGGTTTTGTATTCATCTACAGTCATGCTAAACTTTACTCCTCTCTCGAGTTTTTCCTTGATGTCGGCAATCGTTTTGTTTCTATTTTCTTCGTAATCATCATGCACCAGCTTCATCAAATCACTTTCGTTCGCTGGAAGTTTGAATCCGTCCCGAGAGATTGATTGCCGTATATACCTGTTTCTAGTGTTAGCTCTAATCGATATTCCATCAGTAGCCAGATTGGTGACAGTCTCCTTCAGACTCTATCGCCCCAGGGAATCGGCAATCGTTTTTGTTTTCTTGTAGTTCACGGGCTCTTCCTTGGATGAACACCCTCCAGAAGGTTTATCAAAATCAATTCCATGTATTTTCTGATGATTCTTCAACGTTGTCGTGGAGTTTCCAGAACATTTGATGATTTTATTGCATCGTTCACATTGACCTTCTCTTTTGTAATTGGATTCTTTTCTTTTGCGGCGTATTCCCAAACTGAAGACATGGCTGAAAAGAACATCAATAATTGTTGATGCCACAAGATCAATTTTATAATATCTTACCTAATTAAGAAAAATTGCTCTTTTATTTTAGTTTTTGGCTAATTTGATAAAATCATCATAACAAATTACTAACATATTCAAAAGAAATTTAAAAACTTTGTTTTCCGTTATATATTTCATACCCATAATTAACGTTGGAGCATCAGTTGTAGTATGTTTTATTTAAACATTTCCGTTAGAAACAGTAAAACAGCTTTTAAAAAAACAACTGTTAACTGTTTTTTTTATTTTGGGCGAAAAACAGCTGTTTTACTGTTACTGTTAAACAATTACCAGAAACCATACTAAGAACGCACGACGAACTTTTATTTGTTCACATAAATTAGAACTGTCAGAAATAAACGTGAATTTTATGCTATAATGCCCAAACGTAGATTCATTTTACAACTATTGTAAAGGATATTAATTTAGAGGTGTAACTAAGAATGTTAATTGTATTTGACAACCGCTAAATAACTTAATTGGATCTTATCATCCAACAATCATTATTTCGAAAACGGATGTAGCTGAATTGGGACAAAAACTGAGTTAAAAAGGGGGAAAGTCTTAGGAAATGCATATATGAAAAACAAGAAAACGAAAGGGATGAACGGACAAAGGAAAGGGATTTAGAAAAGGAACGATTGGAAAGGGAAATCCAGCTGGGACAGGAGAAAAGGAAACTGGAAAAGAAAATAGAAAGGTAAAGATTAGAAAGGGAACAACACAGCTCAAAAGATGAAAGGGAAAGACTGGAAAGATAACAATAACTAAAAAGGTAATCGTTAAAGGAACGATTGGTATTAGAAAGGGAATTAGAAAGAGAAGCACAGGAAAATAGGATTTTATTAGAAAACACAGGCAAGGTTAGAGAGTATAGAGTTAGAAGAAAGGATAAACAAATAGTAAGAGAACAATGAGAGTTTGCAAATGCAAGACAATGAGAACAAGATTCCGCCTCCAGCAAATTAAAAGGCTCTAAATTACCTTAGTGACAATGAAAAAGATAGCATGGATAATTAAAGTCCGTCATCTGTTAGAGCTGTATGACGATAATTAGAAATGGGTGCAAAATGAATTGGTTCTTCATCTCAGTGCTTTGAAAAAAAGGTAAGGCTCTCGACGTATATTCGCAACGTCCTAGTAGCGATGTGTTTAACTAAGGCGCTCTGAAGGAAGCCTTATTACAAAGGTATGAATTGACAGAGCAGGGTTTCCAGAAAAGTTTAGGCATAGTAAACCTGAGAATGGGAAAATCTTTGGGCAAATTACTTTTTGAAAAGATACAATTTCTAGTGCTGAATCGAATATGTTAAGATGCACCACACGTTTAAGAGTTTAGTTGATTTTTTTGCTCAGAGATCAGTTATTAAGTATATTAAGACGGGATTTGATTCAGTTTTTTAAGCAGATTGTACGCAGATGTTCCAGACATGGCTAAGCAAGTAGGTCATTTCTCCGAACCACACTCTGAGAGAGACAGCGGTATCAACTGAAATATGCACATCTGGTAGAGAAACAAGACGTCAAGGTGTACAATGCTATGCATGTAACAAAGGGGGCCATTTAAGATCACCTTGTCCTAAAACAAAGAGTCGCATGCATAAGGCAGCTGTAGCAATACATAACAAGAACGGTTATTATAGATTTATTCATGAATATATTCCTTTATTCGGTACGAGGATGTTTCCGCAAGCTCGGGTACCAACAGCGAACGCTACTGTTAACGGTTAGGCGGTCACAGTTTACGTGACACCATTGGCACAGTTGTGGTTATCAAACATAGTCTCCTGAAAGATAAGCAAATGCTGGGATATCGACTCCCTGCATGCTACTTGATCAGAGACGATTGATTGCATACCTGTTGAAAGAGTCAGGATTGAAACTTCTTTCCTGACTGGAATAACTGATGCGCTCTATATGAATAATCCAATTGAGGATTTGACAATCGGCAACGTTGACGGTTGTCGTCTTCCGGCTATGGAAGATTTTCAAACACCCCTCGGTCTAGCCATTGAAACGCGAGCGCAAACGCAGCGGAAGAAATGCGCGCTTCGGAAGTTAAACGTCTTTAAATCAATCAAAGGAATCTGACAAATTCCTCTTGGAGCAGTATCACGACGGATCAGCGAGTGTGATTCATGAGAACATCTCGTTTAACTACATGAGTTGCCTTAAAGAAAGGGGTAGTTAAATGTTTGTTAGAAGAAATGTTTTAATTCATACGACACAAAGGAATAAAATACTTGTAATCAGAATCACCTCAAAAATACCGGTCTCGTGTAATGAGGGTAGGCCATGGATCGAGTATTGCAGGTTTATAAACTAAACTAAAGATTCGTATGGCTGAAAAGACAATCCCGTTTATAACTTATATGAGTCAAATGAGAGCGAATACGATACGCTAGTTCTCCGTCATGAAATTATTACGATAAAACCAATGAACAACACACACATCAGAGTCTCTATCATCAGAATGTGTCACATGGTGCTTAATTCCCACAAATCTATTTATAAATATTGGGAATGTCTGATACCGAGAAATGTCATTTCAGATAAGTGAATGACTGAAAGTCGGATAACATAATCAAGAATCTAGAAGAATTATCAAGACAGACATATACGTTGTGTGGGGAAATAGAATAAGAAGACAATCAGCCAGTCTGTACAAGAAATATCGATTATGACGAAAGCGATAGTATTAGTTCAATATTTCACGCGGAGAACATACATGGAACCTACCTACATTCTCTCTTATGTTGTTGCTGATGATAAGATCAATTTTACTCGCTATTATGCAACTGCTGGTACGTTTTCTCTTTTGTAGACTCTGCATTAAGTTGTAGTGTGCTGTAGTGTATTATATTGTTGGTCTCTATTGTGTTCAGCACCTGAAACACACGTACGGTATTATGTATTATATATGCAGTCTTATATTTAACTGTATCTGTGCTTTTCGTATTTACACCATCTTCCAACATATCTCCGTCATCGTTGTAGCCAGAACAATATCGTTAAACCTGATTTTCTTTTTAAACATGATGGTCTGAATGATAGCTGTTTACGCTGGTAAATTGTTTTACACCAGAGAGGGCCTCCCGTAGTCATTATGTATAAGTATTGTTAACAACATATTTCTTTATACATTTGGACCGCTCTTCCAAGCCGTCATGAAATTGTCGTTAGTAGATTTCAGTTCTCAATACTAAGACTTCCTCAATCTCTGCAAGATGATCTTCGTTTAATTTGCTACGATTGTTTCAATTGCTAGCATCATAGTACATGCTATGCGGATGTTTCTTCCTTCTCTATATCAACCAGAAATATCAATATTGTCCTGAATCGCAATATATACATACTATTTTTCTTTGAAATTCTCAGGTGGCATCTAGTCAAAATTCATCCACAACAAACTGTGATAAAGTCATCCCTACATGTTTGTTGGCTTCAGTACATGTGAGATATTTTGTCACCTGCAATTTTGTTCTAGTCAAGCATATACATGCTTTTAGCCACAGCCTGTCGCTTTGTAATGACATAGGAGTGCTTTTCAAATAGAAGGATGCACGTCAATGTCAAAGAGATAGTTTAGTTGATTTTATTTTTCTCAGCTTGAGCGCTGTGTCCCATGTTAACTGTGGGGTATAATAATATCAAGTAGGATATAAGCTGTAAATAAAATGCAGCGAATATGACTGTTTTCAAAAATTATAACAAGCTGCAAGTACAAGAACTATCACGATTCTGGTAAAGAGTTGTGTGTCAAACATTGATCACATGGTTGCATTCTACATCTGAAATATTTGAGCCATCTATCTTGCTGTATAATTTCTTTTCTGCTAGCAGCGCGGTCTCCTCAATTTTTCCCCATGATGTAATAATGAAGTATGTTTTCAAAACGAGATGAGATGAGAACCATAGTTTCGGAATTTAGAAAAGACTACAGAAATTTATGGCGTCCTTTATTCCCGATTGCATTTATTATGCACTGCGCTAATATATCGACCTGTGAAATGATCTCGGACTATGTCTTTACCTAGTAGAAACTGCGCTAATATATCAACCTGTGAAATGATCTCGGACTATGTCTTTACCTAGTAGAAACTCCGCTAATATATCGACCTGTGAAATGATCTCGGACTATGTCTTTACCTAGTAGAAACTCCGCTAATATATCGACCTGTGAAATGATCTCAGACTATGTCTTTACCTAGTAGAAACTCCGCTAATATTTCGACCTGTGAAATGATCTCGGACTATGTCTTTACCTAGTAGAAACTCCGCTAATATATCGACCTGTGAAATGATCTCGGACTATGTCTTTACCTAGTAGAAACTCCGCTAATATATCGACCTGTGAAATGATCTCGGACTATGTCTTTACCTAGTAGAAACTCCGCTAATATATCGACCTGTGAAATGATCTCGGACTATGTCTTTACCTAGTAGAAACTCCGCTAATATATCGACCTGTGAAATGATCTCGGACTATGTTTTTACCAGTAGAGACTCCACGTTAGCCTATAAGTATATTAGCATCACACATTATCTTAGCATGTGGAATATGATTGACATAATTATATTCTATAGCAGGCTGTTCATAAAATGTTCGCTAGTTTTTTCCTCGATTTAATGTTATAGGCCAATTTAGCTTGTTGTTGGCATATAGGTCTCACGGACAGTTTTATTTGGCAAATTTCATCCGACGATGAAAATTGTTAATAAATTTACATTAAAATACAAACAAAAATAATGATTTTTGTTGACAGCATGCTTGTAAGATTTTGACCGAGTTAAGTTCTTATCCAACTAGTGACTTTAACCAACACAGCCACCAACCCCTCGTGTTTACAGTCGTGTTTGACAGGAAAGACCTATTTTGAATATTTGCCTGTGACAAGACAGCTAAAAGAATAAGAATGTCCCATTATGCATAAATAAAGTTCACTATTACTGTAACAAATTAGCATACTTTTCATCAACCCTCAACCATCTAAATCTTTATCAACCCTCAACCATCTAAATCTTTAGCATGTAAGCCAAGTCGGTTGTGTATTTGCAGCCCAAGTTACGCATTTAATCTCCAATGCTAGTCGAACTGTGACAGGCAGTCACAATCAGGTCAACCCATCTCCAAGCCTAACTCTAAAGTATATGCAAACCACATTACAGATTTAACTTATTTGTTAATTTCTACTTTAAAAATTAGGGAAGTGTCAAAATATGAAACTATCCAGTGAGACCAGAGGACGTTGCATAAGTAGTCCCATGGGATATTGTAACGATATTGTCTTGACTTACTAGGAGTGAAATTGTAAATGGAAACAATCAGCGACTAAAAATCAAAATATTTTCCATACGACTAAAGTTGTCAAATTTCGATATGTTATTTTAGTCTGGCATGATGGCTGTCGCGACGTTGGCATGATATGCCATATTCAGTAAGACATGCTTAAAAAAAAAAAAAAACACTTTGAGATATTTCTTGTACTAATATCTTGTGCAATTACGTCTGCTGCGTCGGCCTTTCATTAACCAGGCGAATTTGTTCGTTCAGTAGCAGCGGCCCTGTGTGGTGCCTTCGTATAATTTCTGCAAGTCAGCCATAGCATCATTGTTGCCATCCTCCGATGTCACTAAATAAATATGCAGAGATAATATTGCGCTTTCGCTGTCACTAACACCAACAAAGCTTACTGGAAAAATATTTAGTCTTTAAAATATTTAGACGCCTGGATATGGTATCCCATACAAAACTTCTAAGCGTTTTGTTGGGTGACGCAGTTGCTTACTATGTCTGGATTCTTTGTAGCATGTTACAGTGCAAACATCACATCATACATAATATATTTCATGTCATTAATTTTTAAGTTGATGCAACTTTGGCTGCTTTACATTTTGCAGGTTGTTTCAAGTATGATTGAGCATGCGGTATATTATATTATTCTTGGTCAGTCAAACAGAATTCAACCAGAGACATGGCATTGAAATGTATCCATCTTATCTCGGAGCGAGACAAACATAGTTTTATATCAGTTGTTCCTTTGTCAAATGCTCGCAATGGCTTAAAAACAAAATGTGTTTTTCGGTTTCAGTCTCGTCTATCCTGCAAACACCTTGCAGACCGTTCTCGACAGTTTCATCAATTCATAACAGTTCTCTTGGAATTACAGTTATCGACACTTCCATCAAATTCATAACAGTTCTCTTGGAATTACAGTTATCGACACTTCCATCACATTCATGACAGTTTTTCTGGCATTACAGTTATCGACACTGTCACAGAATTAGGCGAAAATAGAATTTATTTCTTCTTGAATTACATGTTAATTTCACCATTTTCTTTGTTTCGTCGTACATGCGTTACCTGGGGTGAATAAGTGGTTTTCTCCAAGGTAAGCGGCGTGTAACGATTTGCATGTGCCTGATTTCGAATTACATGAAGTCCGGAACATTAGAATCACGGGGTGCACGGTAATTTTGCCGTGATTTTTGCTCACCTATTTGAGGGTATATAAGGCAGAATATTACTGATAAATATTACGGGACCAAAAGTATCTTATCACAGGAAAGATAGCTCGTCATTCAATCTCCAGCCAAAGGGGTGAGTGTTAAATTTATATTTCGTTTTATTGTGAATTTTATTCAGTTTATCATTTCATATAATGATGCCTTTATTACAATGCAGATTTTAAACGTGGAATATTTGGAATTACTAGTCACTATTAGACTTTAAATGCAATAGCGTAATCTAAGGTTTAGATTATTTTTTGAGACAACTATTATTAGTCTGGTTTTCTTTATTGTAGCTGATAACGTCTTTGAGATCGTAGCTGAAATTGTAGATGATTTGTTGCGGAACATCTCTGATAACATCTCTGATAACATCTCTGATATCGTAGCTGAAATTGTAGCTGATATTGTAGCGGAGCATCTCTGTTTGTCGAATTGTCTGTCCGTCTACATCTGTCGTGACGTGTAAATATCCAGAAATCTAGAAGTCCGAGTGTCGGAGCTGTCTAGAGTTGTAAACATCAGGGGTGGCATATAGGGTATTGAGGAACGTTAGTTCTAGTAGATGTTGTATGCTGTCTGTACGCATAACTGTGGTGGATCAGTGAAGGGCAAACGGCCGATAATATTATTGGTCAACCCTAGGTATTCGGGAAAACTGGGCGGCGATTCAACAGCTGGTGAATCGTACGATTATACAGGGTCGAGACACATGTGTGTGTTGCAATTGTAGTACAATTGAATACATTGTTGTATTTACATGGTTACTTCAAATCACAATAGTATTTCAAGGCATTGCATGAATCTCAATAAAAGTTAGCAACTTGATTAAATACATGTTTATGTTCGTGCTAGTTGTCGCAATCCATACGTGCGATAGTATAGTTTGATGCTTGTGTTTATTATCGTAATTTATACTTGCGTTAATATAACGTTTGTAAAGGTTCCTTGGATCTGTGTATATTCCAAGAGATTCCTTTGTATCTGTGTTTTATTTTGTATTAATATTTCATTTATTTATGTATTGTGAATGGTTGTGAGTGTAATTGTGGGTTGAACGCATGAGTTATTGTGTTGATACATCATTATTTTTCATTAATAATTTATTTCATAAATTTATATTTTCTTTCACATATTGTGTTTGTGTTGTTCATTTAGTCCACCATCCTCTCGGTAACAATTCTGTTACAGACACTTCCATCAAATTCATGTTTTCCTGGCATTACAGTTCTCGACATTTCCTTCAAAATCATAATAGTTTTCCTGGCATTACAGTTCTTGACACTTCCATCAAATGCATAACAGGTTTCCTGGCATTGCAGTTTTGGACATTTCCATCTAATTCATAACATTTTTTTTGGCATTACAGTTCTTGACGCTTCCATTAAAATCATGACAGTTTTCCTGCCATTACAGTTCTCGACATTTCCATCAAAATCAATAGTTTTCTTCGCATTACAGTTCTAAACACATCCATCAAATTCATAACAGTTTTTTTTCTTCTGGCGTTACGTTTCTCGATATTTCCATCTAATTCATAGACCACGATAGAAAACAATAGATCTTCTTGTAGATATGTCACTTGATAGAGCTGATGTTGGATTACACTTTGGATCTGTGTAAAAATGGCTCTAGAACCCGATTTGTTGTTGTTATTGTTGTTGTATGGTTTAAAGCCATTTTTCAGCACACTATAGGCTATTCATGGTGGCCAATATTAATGTTGTAGTAAAAACCCGAAAGACAAAAACCCTGGAAAAAAATACCGACCCACGAGAAGCTACTGGCAAGCTTTCTCACATAGCCACATTAGCCGAATCTGAGACTCGAACCCACGCAGATAGAGGTGAGATAGCAGTGATCCGTAACAGAGAGCGCTTTAGACCACTCGGCCACTAGGATCCCTAGAACCTGATTTGAAGAGACCACAAAATGGCACCAGTTTCCCATTTTTCTTTCACAAAACATAACAGTTTGTTTTGACATGAATGTCCTACAAACAAATAATATCTACAAAGGTCTTTTCTCAGAAAATGAAACCTATGCATTTTTTTCTAAATCATCATTCAGGCTCACACGATTTTGCTACTATATAAAGATAACATCAGCCATGTTCAAATGCAATGTTTAGTTAACACACAAAATTTGACACCTCAATCCATTCAAAAACAACGTTAAGACAAATTATAAGAATGCGCACAAAACCCCAGAAAAGAATTGGAGATTAATTGAATAAAGTATTTATGATATAACGGTACCAATTGTATAAGCTCAGGTGGGAGGAGCTTAAGGTGTAGGGAACATTGCATTCAGAAATAAACAACAACACTAGCTGTGATTGGTACATTATGAAAGAGCTGTTAGGCTTAAAAATGTTAAGCCGCTTGGCAACATGTGAGATTGTATCAATTCATAATCATCTTTGTATTTTTCATGATTTGTTTAAAAAATGTGCTACATATGGCTAAAAATGTGTATGTTGTGTCTAGAGAATTTTTACAACTAGTCTAGTTCCAGCAGATTTATCTCCCTTAAATACAGTGCAGTACTTACTTTTGTCAAATGGACAATCTAACAGTGTGTGACATGCATGCTGAGGAAGGATAGAAAGTATAATTATTTCACACTAAATGAGATCGATGGAACAACAATTGATAACGTGATACCTATAGGGAAGAACGGTCTCACATTGTATCCAAAGAAGGGCGTACCTGTGGATCGCATTTATGAACTGACTAGTTTGATGTAGGAAACCAAATGGATGCTGAACATTTGTGGTCAAATATTAACAGTCATTTTAGAATAACATTTATGAAATCTTTAGAAAATGGCACAAGTTGGCAAGATGAGCATAGATGCAACGAAAAACGTTATGTATAAATAATAAAGTTGCTTTTGGCCAGATATTGACTATTTTACCTGAATAAAAAAGCATCTTGCTCTTGTAAGGCATATCATAGACGATGATGTCTTTTTGTAGATATATCACTCGTATCGTATAGAATATTCTGGTATGAGTAATTTGTGTTAATTTATTAAATATATGGTATTCCTTCCCACTTTGATTTCAATTGTCTTGCTCTATTTGTCCATTTTGGTACACTTTCCTGCCTTAAAATTGTTTATGCAGTGTAAGTTAAGTTCTCTTGCATTCCCTTTTGTTGCAGTAGCAGGGAACACCAATAGACAAGGGCAGTATCTTTAAATCAGCATTTCAATTTGATACATGTATTACAATATACTATTGACTTTCAATTAATTATATTTCTGTCCAGCTGTTCTTGTGCAATTTCCCTATTAGGTCGAACATTATTAAGTGATAGCCAGATTAGTCACAATGCCCACTCATTCAATTCAAGTCCACAACGTCCTTCAAACTTTGCATTCCATCGTAATAATAAAAAAATTGGCATGCGAACGTATCTGCATGTTTATGGAAGGCTGCACTCCACATTCCGGCATTGTAAAGAACATTAAGTGAGTGATGCAATACAGAGGAAATAAAAAGTACCACAACTTATGTGTATCATTAAGTTACCATATACCACACATAACAGTTCAAGAAACACAAACTCACATTTTCAGTGATTGGTTATCAAACTAAAGAGAAGATTTGTGAAGTATTATAATTGCCTTCATTTTTTATGTAAATGTAAGTAGAAGCAACTTAATAATATCTCACAATAAAGTTTACAAGTTTAAAAACTGATGAAGTATGTTTTGATTGATTTAGATATTTTTTCTGCCGAATTCAAGTCCATTATTGTTAATTTGTATGTAGACAAAATATAAAATATATGCGTCTATATTATCTACATTATTCACCCTTTTATATTAGATGGAAATGAACACCACTTCATCTGAAAATATGGTGCCTGTAAGGGATGTTAAAGCACCGGTGCCTTTGGAATGTCCTTGGACCTTGGGGCACTGCCTCCATATATTGTCCAAGGTAAGGTCATCAAACTTTGACTTCTCATTTTCTCATTGCTGTTTTTGTTTCCTTTAACTCCTTTATCATAAGCTACATCTCCTATTTAGATAAACACTTTCCTCCTGTTTTTTTTCTTCATTTGACTCACTATACGTATCGTTTATCTTTGGCATTTTTCTGTATTTTATACCCAAATTTCATCTCGATTTCAACATAACCGCTTGGAAAGCTGTGATCTACTATATTTGGTGTGAGAATGCTTATTCCATCAATTGTATTCACTACACAAAGGATGGGAAGCTTTCTATCTGTATGACAAAGAGGATGGGTAGGTTGACCTTTGTATCAGGACTGGGGATTAGTGACCTCATGCATCTGCAGATAGTGTAATGTGTTCAAAGCTTATACTTTATAATAAAACTGGGTCAGGTCCATCTGTATCTGATATTAATGTCTGCATCTACTAAGCATCTCGATTATTTTAGGTGAATTAGGAGATGTAAATGGTATTTAGTACATTGACCTTTGACCTTGTTATTACATAGTATGATATATAATGATTTATCCCATATCACCCATGTGAAGTTCAATACGTGCTAATATGAATAAAACACAACCCATAGTTATAACAATTCATTTTATTCCTAAAATGTAGTTTGGTAGTAAAGCAAAAACATGAAAACAGCAGCTAAAATAGTTCAAAGACCATTGCATACACATTAATATAAGACACAACTTGGAAGCACGCCAGGCGGGTGAAGCTTAAGGTATAGGGAACAATACATTCAGAAATCAATAACACTAGCTGTGATTGGTGCATTATGTAAGAGCTGTACTTTCGGTTATCTTTTTAAAAAAGTTAGCCTCTTGGCAACATGTGAGTTTATGTTAAATCATATCATATTTTGTATTTTTTGTTTTGTTTAATATGTGGTACAGATGGTTGAAAATGTATGTGGTGACTAGATAATTCTTACCCCGTCTAATTCCTGCAGAGTTATCTCTCTTAAATGCAATGTAGTACCTGTTTTTTTTTTGTCAAATTCACAATCTAACATTGTTTACTATGACCATGTGTGACATGCTCGCTGAGGTATGATATAGAAAGTATATTTATTTCACAAAACATTAACAATGGTAAAACCATTGGTACCGTGATACCTCATATTTCGGTTGAATATAGGGCTTATACATAATTACTAAATGTCTACTTCTTTGTTAAACAGAACAGTATATACAGCCTCGAAATACCAACACTTAAGCCAAAACGTAGCAGCCCCCAAAGCCATGCAACCCCAATCCCG
Organism: Unio delphinus; assembly: GCA_029339505.1. NCBI lineage: Eukaryota > Metazoa > Mollusca > Bivalvia > Unionida > Unionidae > Unio > Unio delphinus. Next base: position 1,285,390 of record JAQISU010000400.1, read on the forward strand.
TCATGACAGCTTTTAACACCTTATACATAATAAATGTATGCCCTTAAATCACTATAAACCATAGCTACAGTAGAATACAGAGTTGCTTCCCTTCAACTAGTTACAGTTGAGAGACCAGTAAGTAGTTCAATTTTCATACACCTAACAATGCAATATGTTATTTTCCTTTGAATGCTGCTTCCCTTTGACTAGCTATAGCAGACAAAATAGTACAATAACTTTCTCATACATAGTTATATTAGTATAGGACAGTCATCATATATTTCTTTCTGGCAATTATAGTAATAGTTATGCAGGGCAGTCATGTAATATTTGTCCATCAAAGTGACAATAATGTTGTATATGCCTGTCCATCATCGTGATATAAGTGTGTGGCCATGTAATATGTGTATGTCCATCAAAGTGATATTAGTGTAACACAGTGATATCATATGTATCGGTACAACATACTGATATTAGTGTAAGACAGTGATGTCATATGTATCGGGCACAGCTCCGGTGGCCTAGTGGATAGAGAGACCGCCGCGGAAGCGGGATGTCGTGGGTTCGATCCCCGGCTGAGTCATACAAAAGGTTTACAAAATGGTATTAACAGCTTCTTCGCTTAGCGCTCAGCATTAAGAGGTTAGTGCTAGGACTGGTCGACCTGGTGTCAGAATAATGTGACTGGGTGGGACATCATGCTACATGTCTGCGGCATGATGACCCAGTGCTAGACATCACTAAAAACTTCCTCACAGCAGACATCGGAGCGATGCGACTGAATTTAAAGCTACATTAAAAATCTCAAACAAACAAACCATTCGTATGTATCGGTATAACATAATGATATTAGTGTAAGACAGAGATGTCACATGTATCGGTAAAACCTAACGATATTAGTGCAAGACAGAGATGTCATATGTATCGGTATAACATAACGATATTAGTGTAAGACAAAGATGCCATATGTATCGGTATAACATAATGAGCAGCAGGAAGGCTGAGCCTACCATTTTTTCTAGCCCTCGTTTTGTTAAAATAACTATTTCAATGATGATTCATTTTTAGGTTTTCGTCGTGTGTCAGATGGAAGGGCTGACATTAATCATATACGTGATAATATACGGTAAATATCGGAGAAGCGCAGATCACTAGATTAACCAGAGAGAGAGATTGGTCGGATAAAGAAATTTCTTCCGGTGAGAGATTCTTTTAGAGGTAATCTCCAAACGAGGTAACAACAACGATTTGATTGTACTACTGATACTGAACAATTATTTAAACCGATAACTACTGCTACTGAGAAGGTTGTTACGGTTGCTGAAAAAGCTGCTACGGCTACTGAGAAAATAGCAAAACGATCAAAACAAACAAAAGAATATTTAAAAATGCTATTGTAGAACCTCCTGGGGAAATTGTTAGTGAAAGAGTATTTTTCAATGATAAATTTCTTCCAGGTAAATATGATGAAAATAAAAATATGAAAAAACTATATACAACCTGATTATATCGCCATGGATAAAAAAGAACGTGGCATAATAGATTATATCGTGTGTTTACAGATGTACCTAAGGTATCAAATAAAGATAAAACATATAATGATCTTATGGATGAAATTAAAAAAGGTTGAATCATCTTCAACAAAGCAATCAGATTTTGGATTTCTCCAATTACCAGACAGATCAAAATTGTTAGATATCGAGAAACCTTCTTTACAAATATCACAGTTGGATTTTCAAAATTTATTTCCTATCTATTACTTTTCATTGGAACATCTTGATTTATCTAAGCATTCCGTCCTTGATATAAAGTTTCAAAGCTCGTATAGGAAAACTCCCTATTACCTCTGCGCCTGCGGTAAATCCACCTGTACCCGGGCCATATAGAGCAATCGCTATTATTCTTCGTGATAAGACGATGACACTAGAAGGTGGTGGTGGAAGAATGAAAATATTTGATGCCCCAATAGAAAACATGTAATGAAATCCAAAACATAACGCAATTAGATGCTATGTTATCTAAATAAAATGTCGTACAGTCATGTTAATGTTACCTTGACACCTGGTCAAATAAAGAAACCACAATCGAAAACATCTGCTGAGTGCGAAGCAAAGATAACTTTGAAGCGTGAACAGATTTGCTAACGAAGGACCAAATAAACTATCCTTGACGAAAACTCAACTGAAACATTTTAATAATGCTAAAAAGGCGGGTACAGAAGTACATTTGGAGTTTTCCCCCTCCGTAATTTCCAATATGATCAAATCCGGTTGAATATTTCCTTTTCTCGCCGCGATTCCAGGTTTAATAGGCGCTGCGGCCCCATCGATTGCTACTGGTGCAATTAGGGGTGCAACTAGTTGGGGTACAGAAATTTTTTCAAATAAAATTACTGGACAAGGATACAAAAAAAGGATAAGGTCTCCGATTACCAGGCAGCCGATTCACCAGATACGGATCAGTATTGAGACTCCCAGGGAGTATCAGACAATAACACCGATGTCAAATTTTAATTTAATCGCAGAGGTAAAAAAAACTCACCGATAAAACATTTTCAGAGGTGTTTTTATGGAAGATCAATTACCTAAACAACCATTAATCCCAGAAACAGGTATAATTAATCTCGATGATAACACAGGACCTGGAACTCATTGGGTCGCGTATGCGATACATCCCAAATCAATTATTTATTTTGACTCGTATGGACTAGCGCCGCCAAATGAATTTTTAAAATATGTATCCGAGTTAAAATCTCCTGTTTAGTATTCAACGTTGCCCACGCAGAAATTAACTGATCCTCCGATATGTGGAAACGAAGTAATTAACGTGTTACCAGTGACCTCGGGGTCTCCCAAACCATCTCATAAAACCGTACACGAGTATACCAGCAATAACTTTCTAAAGAGATAATAAACGTAAAATGGTAGATATTTGGGGAAGATCACTTTTACGTGGAGAAAAAACAAAAAGGGAGTTTCCCTCGAAGAGGTAAAGAAACTTATATCAGCGGCGCTATCAGATATATCAAACCTCGTCGGAATAGAACAAAATGAAATAGTTGTATTTCAAGATCGTCAGGGAAAATTAAAAACGAGTAATATTTCCTTTGATGATAGTTTAGCTAGGCAACATAACGCAGCTGAAAATACCATCGCGGTGTTTGCCGAACAGGGTAAACTTAAACCTGGTGTTCTCATTTCAACTATATCGGTTAGATTAACAGTGCTCGGTGACAATTATATATTATCGGAAAATTCATTGAAAACATTTCGTTATGAATATAACGCTCACGTAAATCAATTTGTATTACAGATGTCCAAATCCCCATTTTCAATTTCTTTGGAATTCCGCCGGTGACCACGCCGAAGCTCACAGAGATAAAAACTAGCAACCCTTCAATCTGTGTATGAAGACCATGTAAAACAATTTGGAAATTTTCGTAAAAACATCGTTAATAAATTCTTTGGGGGTCCAATAGATAACATCGATATAAAACTCTCAGATATTAAAACATCTATTGAAGATATCAAGAAAACTCACGAGGCTATCAAAGATGATTTTCTGAGGCTGATTAACACACTGAATAAAACAAAAATTCCTCATGATAAAACTATCAACGTGGTATACACGATCCAACATGGATCATTTGCTTGGACACCGCAGAATAACACGCTAAATATCACCGCGACCGTCAAAGGAATTTACAGACTAACATTGGTGTCTCCGATCAGTTTAATATTTCGTCGACGATTTCATCCGGTGTCAACAATACGATATCAGCAATCATCGATAAGGACTCAACCGCGAGATTCACTATAACTACTTATGATAGAAATCAAGTTAGGGTGTCAACAACATAGCGGATTTAAGTAAACAACTTAACTGAAATCTTCTTTTTTTAACAACATTGACAACTCAACAGTATCGATATGACCAGGTCATACAACTATAGGCTAAGCTTAAGTCGTTATCGGAAGAATATCAAAACAAAGTAAAGAAATATCGAAGAAGAATTACTGCCGTTGACTTTAGCGTGTATTTGATTTCAGGTGTAATTACCGGAGCTGGTATAATTTTTTCCTCGGTTACAATGGTCGCCCCGGTGGTTGTTCCAATTTGTATAGCCGCGGCGACAACTATCGTGGGGAAAATTTCCATAATAAAAAGAAAAATATCATCGTGTAGTCAACGTAAACTACAAGACTACATTGTTAAGTTCCATACGGTATCAACCGCGTACTCGCAATTATCCGCGATGATATCATCATCCCTCGACGACACAATAATATCCGATAGTGAGTTCTCCGCGATAGTCCACATTTATGACACCACGATATCAAAATTAGAAAAACACGTACAAGATAATGGCATCATCACATGGAATTACTTCAACGAATAGTGGAGAATACTGCTCCAGAGAAAACAATAATGATATCAACCACGTCAAAACGACCAGAGTTTAGTATCGAATTTCCAACTCCAATTTCAGCAAAAGAAATCGCGTTAACTCAACTTCGAGTATACTACAGCTGGCCCAATATCAGATCGGAATCATTTGGACGAAAACCACCTAATAACAGTTTTGTGTTCTCGCATAAAAAATAAACAAGATGGAACTCCTGATTGGATGACAATATATCTTCCAAAGGGGGCTTATGACATCGAGGTCGTCAACGATGAGATTCAGCCTAGAGTAAAATCTCTATCAGGAACAGAATCTAAGATCGAATTAACTGTTCATGAACCATCGTTATCCACCGCCATCGAGATAAATTCACCTGAATACATCGTAGATATATATATAACAATTCGATAAGAACTATACTAGGATGGCCCGAAAAATCACGGTATGAAAAAAAATATCTGAAATCACAAGAAAAACAAAAAGTTCATGAGCCCAAACGATCTGATTTTACAACAGATAAAAAAATCACCAAATTTATACCCGAAATATAGAAAATATGAATATAGTATTGTAGATATTTAAAAAAGCCCATGGATGTGAGATTTGTACTTTCTCATCATCATAGAGATGCAAGGATAGAAGATATAGAAGATCAACAACGTCTATTTACAAGTGTATGGTATATTAGTTCTATAATATTAAATTTAATTCCCCTCAAATATGATGATATTATACAATCATGAGACGATATATATTTTTATAACTATACAGATGATAATAATGTTAAAATTCGCTTACCGATGTAGATATCTTTAATCTATTTGGAAAAATCAACGAGGAATATAAAATAACAACTAGAACAATTACGACGATATTTTAATGAATATCTCTCTGATATAACTATTCCATGTGATAAAATTATAAAACAAGTTGAAATGTTAAATCAACTTATATCCGATATGGAATATATCAATGAGAAATTTTTTATAGATGATAATAAAAGAAAAACCTGATTATGAGCTTGAGCCTGAATATAAAGTAAAATTTATGACCGAGAAGTCTTTAACGGAGGAAACACTACCAAATCATAAATTTCCCGGGTATAAAGTGCCAGAATTAAAGAAATCACTCAACGATCTTTTTGATTTAGTTTTTCCGATGATACATGCCGGAAATTTATCTGACGATAATACCTCTTCTATCGCAGAATATATCAACAAGATAACTACCATACGGAACAAAATACAAGATGATGTTATCCCCCATAATACGCTCCCGATGGAACAGGAAGACGTGTATCGCCGGGCAACGTCGACATAACATCAGTCATCCCGATAATCTTATTTGTAATGTCGCGTTAGGTAGTTATAGGGCTGATACATCATCGTCAACGCGGGCAGATCAAGGTTACATCTTGTACACGTTTTATCCGCAAGTTTCCCTGGGTAGTTTGATTATACAGAATCCGGTTAATCCGTATACTTGGCAACTAGTAATCCCTCGATAGCAAGAATGAATTTCAGATTAGTTGATCAGGATTTTAACTTGATTGATCTATCAGGTGAACAATTACAAATCACACTCGACGTGAAATCGTCAAATTCTTTGAATTTCGAAATTGAATCCAAAAGATTATAATAATGTACACTCACGCAGAAGTATTCGTCTTCGACAAGGATGAACTTGAAAAAGCTATTAGAAGATCATTCGATAAAGCAATCGTAGGCAATTTCATATTTTACATAGATAAATTTGGTAATGATTTTTTGCTAACTGATCATCAGATAAAACAACTTCAACGTGATCCTATAACGATGATTACCTGTAATCGCGATCAGATAATGAACTATGATCACTCGTTTATGATCGTGAATCGTCTAAAACAAATACTGAATGTGGAAGATCTCTGATGAAAAAAAATTATGAAAAAATCCAGCAAATTTCAAATGTGCGTGTAATTTCCGAGTAGCATTTCCGAGTATACTTTTTTATTCCCGTGATCTGCAATTGATATATGAGAGCGCCAACTTATCTTACCGTGGACAGCGAAAAAATATTATCGTTGAGAGGTGTCAAACGTGCTCTCGAAGTATCTCGCGAGTATAAGATCAGATTATCGCGGTTGTATAAAATATGGTCAAAAGAACCGATGTCACTACAACAGGAGGTTCCGCCGAAGAATATCGAGCTGCAATAAAACAACAGCGTGTGAAACAACGAGAACTTTGCGAGGAACATTCTAGATCACGAGAAAAGATCGCGAAGTTAACTACCACGCGGAATGAACTCAGGGCAACCGTGGAAGACCTCACGATGAAATACGAGGAAAAAACCACGATGGAAACAGCCATCGCAGAACAACAACAAGATATTATAAAACTTAAAACATATACAGAAAATTGTATAACAGCTATCAAACGGTTAATCTAAGATGAGATATATTAAACGCTGATAATAGAGATTTAATAGCAGAAAAAAATACTAAGAAATATCAGCGAGGAGAAAATTAATTTTGAAAATGATGTCGAACTAAAAAAAATTGGAATTTTATCGACAAATTCATAAAAGTTATCTTCGATGAAATTGTAAATCCAAAGGATTTTCAATCCAGCAACATCTTTTCAAGTTCATCAATGACAACCTTTCTTCGACGCTCTTCAGCAAATACTTATTTTATATCATTTTCAATCTTTTTGATTAATTTACAAACAGGGATAAATGATTGTAACTTATCATTATTTTGATAAGTGACCTTATCTCGTGCTTCTATTATTGTTTTTATGATTCTGTATTCGTTTTAATGAGACGGGAGTCCTTTCTCTCTCATTGATTTAACACCTGTGTATTCATCGGTGATGAAATCCCTAGTAAATGTTTTGTTAGTACCAACCAAATCTTGGTCAAGTTCAACAAAGAGTTGGGCAATAATTTCGTCGTTCATATATCTATAGGAAATCCTTTGTTTAATTGATATTATGTCTCAGGCAATTTGTTGGTATTTTATTAAAATCTATTGAATGAGCACTGAAAATTTCCCAGATTAATCGTCGTATAAAAATGAAACCCAACAACGAATTCTTTTTGAAAATGCCGCTAGTTGTATATCATCGGCAATATTCAGTATTGATTGGTTATGAATATCATAGTATCTACCAGCGGAACGCGTTGATGGAAAATAACTCGTTGTATTATCCATGTATGATATAACCGGTCTTCGTGGTTGTGATTTAATTTTTGGTGCTGAATTTAGAGAATTTTCGCTCGGTGTCACCGCACGCAAATTTTCAATGCGATTATCAGGTTTATTTCTGTTTATATGATCAACAACTAATCCTTCACCGATTGGACCATCAAAACACTCCTTAATAAATCTATGAGCAAGTTAATCTTTTTGTACACCGTACAAAATATTAATCGATATATAACCTCCACCCAATTTTTTTCTTTAGTCGTCGATTTCTGATAATTCCACAACAAGATACCTTGTAAGAGGCGTAAACTGGATGAGAAACGAATTCAACCTGATCCATATATTTCCTATGTAAATTAACTATTTAATTGATTTTTATGATGATCCCCTGTAAGATAACCCATTTCATCGATGGTAATGTTATATTTATGAGAATAGTATCTAGCTAGTTCTCTGAATCTTTTCCCACCACAATCAAGACATAATATAGTCTTTCCTCGGCGAAGAAAAAGATTTGACATCGACCGGAAAATAAAACCACGTCGATGGAAATAAAAAATCATAAATAGTATCAAGGCAGTTAAATATGAATTTCTCAGAGATGGCGCTGATGTTACATTTTCAACATATCGAACAGGTTAAAATGACGATAACACCATGACGGAAAAACGCGCCAAGCAAATACTATAAATGATAAATTTTGAGAATACCAAGTATTACATTCAGGTCAAATACAAATTGTTTTATAGAAAACATCAACTGTAAAAATCATGGAAGGTATTTGATCATCGTGAACGTGTAATGACTTCAACAAGAGATACAAATAAATTATTAATTTTGACCGATAAAATAAAACCTGGAGCGTTAATTGAGATCGATATCAGATACTACAATGAAGCATATCCGGTAAACGCGGTATTATATGGAATATTTAAAATAGATACCTCCGATGTGAAAAAACTATCCTGTAACAGAATTGTTACCGAGTGGATGGTGGATTAAATGAACAACACAAACACAATATGTGAAAGATAATGTAAATTTATGAAATAAATTATTAATGAAAAATAATGATGTATCAACACAATAACTGATGCGTTCAACCCGCGATCATACTCCACAACCATTCACAATTAAAACCTAAATTAAATATTAATACAAAATAAACACAGATCCAAGGAATCTCCTGGACTAAACACAGATCCAAGGAACTTCCTGGACTATACAAATGTTTCAAATAAAATGGAGCCTTTACAAAAGTTGTATTAACGCAAGCATAAATTGCGATAACAAATACAAACATCAATCTATACTATCGCACGTATGGATTGCGACAACAAGTACAAACATCTACATGTATTTTATCAAGCTGCTAACTATTATTGAGATTCACATAATCCCTTGAAATACTACTGTGATTCAAAGTATCTATGTGTAAATGTAACAATGTATTCAATTGTAACTAAAATTGCAACACACACATGTGTCTCGACCCTGTACAACCGTACGATTCACCAACTGTTGAATCTCAGCCCAGTTTCTCCTAATACCTAGGGTTGACCCAATACTTTTATCGGTCACTTACCCTTCACGGATCCACTAGATTAATACGTACAGACAGCATACAGCATCTACTAGAACCATCGGTCCCAAATACTTAGATACTACCCCGGACGTTTACACCTCTAGACAGCTCCGACACTCGGACATTTAGACTTCTAGATTGCCGGATATTTACACGTCACGACAGACGTAGACGGACAGACAATCCGACAGACAGACAGTCAGACACCTCAATTTGATCGCACAATTAAACAGCATAATCACGGCACAATCAATCACATTCAGCTACAATTCAGAGACATTCAGAGACGTTCAGAGACGTTCAGCTACAATCAGCTACAATAAACAAACCAAACTAATAATAGTTGTTTCTAAAACAATCTAAAACTTAGATTACGCTATTGCATTTAAAGTCTAATAGTGACTAGTAATTCCAAATATTCAACGTTTTAAATCTGCATTGTAATAAAGGCATCATTACATGAAATGATAAACTGAATAAAATTCACAATAAAACGAAATATAAATTTAACACTCACCCCTTTGGCTGGAGAAAGAATGACGAGCTATCTCTCCTTTGATAAGATACTTTTGGACTCGTAATCTTATCAGAATTCTTCTGCCTTATATATCCTGAAATAGGTGAGCAGAATTCACGGCAAAATTCCCGTGCACCCCGTGATTCTAATGTTCCTGACTTCAAGTGATTTGCAGTCAGGCACATGCAAATCGCTACACGTCACTTACCTTGAAAAACACTTATTCACCCCAGGTAACGCATGTACGACGAAACAAAAAAATGGTGAAATTGGTTTGTAATTCAAGAAGAAATAAATTCAATTTTCGCCTAATTCTATGACATATTCCCGATGAAAGTTTCATCGGTGTTGAACTGTGCTGCAGAGCGAGTAATGTAATATTTTAAAAAACACCAAACGAGGTAATGGATTAACCGAATTGAGAAAATAAAGAAATAATAGAGTGGGCTGAATCTGTTAAATCAACAGGAGCATCAATAAATGAAGTAGCAACATTAGAAAAGAAAATAAAAATTCCAATAATCGTAAAAACTATCACAGGAGAGATTTTACATGATTCTGGTCACTATAAAAAAGGACGGATTCCAACCGAAATCATCGATCACAATTCTCATGCATGGAGTAGTTCCGTGCGAGTATTTCCAGTATCATGAACAGCAAAATACTATCAAGGAAATATATTTGATTGTATCCATGAGATAAATAAAACCGATCCTGTTTCTGTGTGGTTGATTAAGAGCGATGAAGGAGGATATAATCAATTTGTTAGGACAAATGGAGATTTATACCGAACAGAAAAACTTCAAGCTGAAATTAATAATCTCGCGTTTAAGTATACACCACACACCGATGAAATTACCCGAAATTGTTTTACGGTGCCATCAGTGGCAGCTCACTTTGCCAGAGAAAAGAATTCATGGAAACCAACCCGCGCTGATCTTCTCGAAGATGTTAAAGCTAGCTGTGTAGAACACGGTGGTAGTGGTTAATGGAATACAAAATATAACCTCGATGATATGATGTGCGTTGATATGGCAGCGTGTTATCCTGGAAATTTTCTCGGGTATAGTGAGTGTGGTGAATATTATACACGATTTGGGCATCCCACGCATGAGATGACCAGAGTAGCGATACATGGAACATTACCCGATTTTGATTTCACAGGATTTGCCTGAGTAACCTCATTCAAATTTGCAGATAATCTTCATCCGATATGCTATCTCTGGATAGGAAAACATCTTTCTGTGAAAAAATGGGCTCCGATAGCATTACTGAGGTTTTTGTTAGATAAAGGGATGTTAACGTCGTTAACTGTTTCCACGGTGATAATCTCATATCGGAAACAAACAGATCTGTAGTTACCAACCCCAGAAAAATTTGATGATTGGGAAATTGTATTTTTACGTAAACACATAGAACAACAAACAAAGGATCTCGGAAGAAGAGTAATTGGAAAGTTTACTCAGGGTGGATCCGATAATAAAAGAAAATGTACCCGATTAATAACTGATGATGCAGAATTGGATTTTATTATCGAGGATACAACAGCAAAAGAGTCGCTTATCTCTCAAACAGCCGCTTAATTATCAAATAATGAGCGAATTGGAACCATCGTTGAATACTACGAAGGAAATTCATCACAATATGCTTATTTAAGATCATCGATGTTATGTGATGTCTTAATGAATTTATTAACCATGATAAACAGATTCTCTGATATCGCGGTTAGAGTAGCCACGGAATCATTTTATTTCGATGTAAAATACAAGGAAGATTTAAGAAGTATACTACACGGGACGGTGATTGGGGAACATGGAGAATAAAAGATGAAATATTACATGAATACAAATCATCGAACGATGTTCCCATAGAAGATAATTACCGCGAGGACAACAACATGGAGATATAATCGTATCCTTCTGTGTATTATCCAATAACTCGTCATAAAACAGTTTACTTGAATGGTCCAGAAGGATGCGGAAAGACAACACGAGTAATTAATTTATTTGGAAAGAATTCTAACATGGTTGTAGAATCCAACTCATCGTCTTGCCAGAGAAATGAAATCACGAGGAGTTAAAGCGAAAGCGTATCATAGTTTCTTTAGATATAACGGAACTGATAGGACTCCCGATCGCGTGTGGACAAATATATCCCCGAGATAATCATGTGGGATGAAATCAATACAGTATCGTTGACGTTGTTAAAAACATTTCATGGTTGGTTGTTAAAGAAAAACACCGCTGTGATAATGTGCGGCGATCACAGTCAACCACCACCATTTACTGGATTATCACCGCATTTTTGGTTGAAAAACATCGTTGATTACTACGAAGAAATTAACAAAGATCATCGTTAACTTGATGCAGAGTTGACCGCGTTAAAATCCGCGATAAGATTACAATCAAACAGCATACAATGCGAGATAGCACGAAAGGTGATCCCTGAAACCCCCATTGATGATTTCTGGAACACATGGAAACCAACCGATGTTGCTGTCGCCAGCAGAAAAAAAAAAAGAGATCTACGTCAGAAGAATTTTTTTATCTCCACAAAGAAAAATTCCCTATGGATGAGGTTCCATTGTGCTATAGACCCAAGGATACACGAAAAGAAAACATACTCGTTGATATCCCAGGAAAATCCTAACAACAAGAACTAGTGTTTAATGATATTGTATGGGTTAATATCGTCGTGGTCAGAAATGCAATAAACGATGATAAATCTCCATGGAGATTAGGTTATACGATGACGATACATTCATCACAAGGATTAACTAACACTGATACTACTGTATGGATCGTAGATGACTTCATCGAGTGGTCAAATTTAGTATATCTCGCTGTATCACGAGTACGAAGAATAAATCAACTTCGGCGACTTTATATCGACGACGATGAAAAAATATAATTGATGTAACTGATGATATCACGATAAGAAAAAAACTAGCGGCTTATAAACAACAAGACAAAAACAATAACAGAGAATTTTATCTCTATGTTGAATTTATTTTAGCGTTAAAACAACTACAAGATAATCACTGTGCGAGTTGTAATTGTATCAAGACGCGGTCGAGAAAATCTCCCAAACAATTTACCGCGGATAGAAAAGATAATAGTCGCGGTCATAACGAGAGCGCCTCGGAGATAACCGGAGATAACATCATTGAATTTATCACAGATATTGAAGAAGCATCTTCCGTGGAAGACATAGATGCGAGTATTAACAACTTGGTCGTGTACGATGATACAATGTTGGATAAACAAAAAAATTCAGCAAGAATAATTTCCCGCGAGCGACATAAAAATGCTGATGTGATATATGTCACTACACGATACACTCAAATACCTAAAGTGATCAGAGATAATTGTAATGTTCTAGCGGTATTTAACGGGGTTGATAACCATACACTCAGAAATATTTGTCAAACATGGTGTAGTGATATGGATTTTAATAAATTCAGAAATGTCTTTAGTCATGCTCAGGCAACCCCACACGGATTTATAACGATAAATTTATCCGATCCAAGAAAACGATATCGAATAGGATTGGATAGAATATATGAATAATTAATCGCGACCAATCTCTCTCTGATTAATCTAGTGATTTGAGCCTCTCCGATATTTGCCATATATTATCACGTATATGATTAATTAATCACGGTCCTTCCATCTGAAACACGATGAAAACCTAAAAATGAATCATCATTGAAATACTGTTTTTTTTTTTAACAAAACGAGGGCTGGGGAAAATGGTGGGCTCAGCCTTCCTGCTGCTTAATGATATTATTGTAGAACAGAGATGTGATATTTGATTGCTTAATGATATTATTGTAAAACAGAGATGTGATATTTGATTGCTTAATGATATTATTGTAAAACAGAGATGTGATATTTGATTGCTTAATGATATTATTGTAAAACAGAGATGTGATATTTGATTGCTTCATAGTACTACTACTTTGCTTTCACACGTTTTAAAAATCAAATGTATTTGGGTTTTTTACTCATCAAGAACCTGATGTTTCAGCATTTAACCAGAGAATGTATGACATCATATACAAATTAATCAAGCTTTATAACATGAAGTGAACGTCCAAAATATTATGATGCCACATGAGCTTGGCAATGGTTATCAAGTGATGCATATACAAAACGATGTTAGTTCAGCAGCATGGATTAAAGATTTTAAATCATATGAATGACATGTTTGAATGACCTGACAAAACAGGTGCGTGAACAATATTCAAATTAGAACATTTTCAAACAGTATAGAAGAATTCTTTGGAGAGCTGAAGTTGAGATAGAACGGCTATATGTGAGATAGAACGGCTATATGTGAGATAGAAAGGCTATATATGAGATAGAACGGCTATATGTGAGATAGAAAGGCGTGATGAGAGATAGAAAGGCTATGTGTGAGATAGAAAGGCGTGATGAGAGATCTCTTAAATAGATTTATGATGAATACGGAATCGATCAAAAATTTGGAAAAAGGGGTATAAAAGAAAGAAGGTGGGCATTCATAAAGCATGAAATCAGAAACAGAAACAATTAGGACCAGAAAAGCACAACTTGTTATTTAGTTATCACTCCCCATCATTGTCCCTTTGCTTTATTTGCCGAGAGAGAAGGTCATCACTCCGAATCAAACCCCATCATTATCCCTTTTGCTTTATTTGATGAGAGAGAAGGTCATCACTCCGAACCAAACCCCATCATTGTCCCTTTTGCTTTATTTGACGAGAAGCTCATCACTCCAAACCAAACCCATCATGGTCCCATTTGCTTTACTTGACGATAGAGAGCCTCTGTTCTCTTGCACAATCAATATTGTCTGTGCTATGACAATTATTGTTACTGACATAAAGCTACATGTTGGGACCCCGAGTGGCCGAGTGGTCTAAAACGCTATCCGTTACGGATCACTGCCATCACACCTCTGTCTGCATGAGTTCGAGTCTCAGATTGTGATGACGATGAAGGTGGGGATACATATTACATTTTAAGAATGGTAACAGTGATTACATAAGGGCTGGGGGTATGCTGAATAATATATAGAAATTGATACTACATATAAAGCAGCCACTTCTTGAAATAAATGGAGAGTTGTTGAGATATCAGATTAGCGTACTTTAATGAGTAGTACGGTTGCTAAAAATGAAATTGATGAAATAATGAATTCATAACAAAGATAAGAATGAGAGATAATTTTCTTTAGAAAAAAGTTTTTAACCTAGTTTTCTGGACCTTTTTTTATTTTTAATAAAAATTTATATAAAACATTTACATTTTTTTCTCACCACCTAAATCTTTGCCGATTATGTTATTTAATGTTATTTAATGAATTGCATGTACTATCTTTGCAGTGCCTTGTGCACACCTATATTTAATATGAATTTAAATAAGATTTAGCTATCTTCGTTTCACATGTGTTTTCAACGTTTTTGAAACATTGTACATATAAAATCTGTCTGTGTCTGGTTGTCCTTTTGAGAAACTGCAAATCACAATGTATTTCTGAGTCACGCCTGGACACACACACACACACACACACACACACACACACACACACACACACGTGCACGCACGCCCACATGTAAAAGATAAGAGATGGTTATGCCTCTATACTACTTTATAATTATCTCTTTTACTGTAAAGCATCGGTAGTTTAGTCACCTGAAGGACTGCACCACCAGACAATCGATCGTAGCGCTAGTAAATAAGGATCCAACGCCAAAGTGACATAAGAAGACAATCTCCCATCTGATCACATACAGCCGATTAAAATACGTACATACGGAACACACCACCCATGAGGCTCCAAAAGAATATTCTCTTATTAAATAATCATATTATAAATGAAAGATTGTTTTCAGGTTGTTTTTTTTTAAAGAAATATTATCTTTATTTCTCTGAATTTGTTAGATTTCTTATTTCATCTAGATTTTCTCAGTGGTAATAATTAAGAAAATGGCACAGTAACTATAAATTAAAATAAGCATAAATACTCAATAACTTATTTTTCGAAACATGAATGGATATATTTTAATTTTGACAGAAAATATATATTAAAATTATTTAGTAAATGAAGTGATATGAATATGAATTCAGGAATAGCTTAATATATCTATTTCTAATCACACTGTGGTTTACAGAATATGTATTTATATAATAAGTTTTAAAACATATATTTGTCAGATTGGAACATAGCGTATTACTAACAAGTCTGATTCTCATCCTGGGAACCAGAGTTCGAATCCCATAGCTGTCGACAATTGCATAATAGCGGTTTTTTTCTGAATAAGTGTGGCTTCACCCCAAAGCTCGAAGTTCAAAAAAAAAATATACACTCTCCCACCCACCCACCCCACTGTCATCAAGGTGGGTTGCTATTTTGCACTCCCAGGGATTTATTTCGAGGGGTGGGTGTAAAATCTGTTGAATGTAGATAATGGCCTCCGTATATGTTGTACCGTCCTTAATTAAGGTTTATTTATTTATGTATTGTGTCGTCATTCACCAAACCACGCCCTCTTGAGTCTGCTAGACTGTTGTTTGACAGGTTATGGGTTCACATAAGGGGGTTGTATGAATTGGAGCGCCCCTGAACCTACCAAGATGTCATAAGGCACCTTCGAGGCTCATTTGGGGTTGTGTTGTCTTGTGTCTAAGCGTGCTAAGATGTCATATGGAAGTGACTTATAAGTATATAAATATAATTATTCAGAATTTTCTTTTATACTATTAAAATCATACACGCTGATTTCATCAACGCTGACACTAGTAAAAATCGTGTACCTAAATTTCATCATAAAACAAAAACAATTATACGACTGAAATATTTTATTTATACTATATTTTTTGTGTGAGTACCCTGATGAAATCAGCGCGGATATGATTTCTCATAGACTTAATTGTAAAGTCTCTCTATCGAGATCAATTAAATTACCAGATTGGCCAGTGAGTTTAAATTTTATTCGCGTTAATACATTATTATGACACTGCATATAGACGCGTGGCAAAGGCTCCTACACTGTTAGAATTCCAGGTGTAACCACCGGTGTAAACGAGTATAAAATGTATTTCTGCTGGGCCTGATTTGATTTTTCGAGATTTTTTGATAGCTTCCATCAATAACATCACATACTAGATTTACTGCGATCACCGAGGATATATTTAAATTTCCAGGTGATATGTGTCTCCCATAATGTTGGTTCGTAGACTATTATAGCAACGTTTGATTTTTTTACTTTAATGGATTGTATTCTACGCTGGAATTCATTATTGATTTATTCGATTTGATAAATACCGGTTGGTATACATACAATGTTCCATTGAGGGTTTCCATCTTTATCATTTTTATTCGCAAACACTAGAGAATTATCTGACTACTGTCCACGAAATGATTTTGATCTGATGTTGCGCCATCTGTAATGTACTCGTAAACGCTATTTCCTTTACCCGAATTGCTATTGGAAAGTTCACGCTGAATTCAGGGTTAGTTGAGGTTATTGAGATCATGGTTGTCTTTGGCGGAGTTGTATTTAAGGCTATCTGTTGCAATAGCTCCCTTGATTCCATCAAAGATTTTATTATGTTTTTCTAATTTTAATATCGCTGAATCATAGATCTTAATCATTGCCGAAAACTCATCATCGGATATTATTGTATCGTCGAGGCTGGATGATATCAATGAAGATAATTGGATATGTAATTTAATTAAATAATCATGTGGTTCATTCTGACTACACGTAAATACATTTTTGTTTTTACAATTATATTAGCAATCCCTGTAATTGTTGTTGCCTTTGAAACACAACTTGTGACAGCTACAGGTGCAATCATTGTTACCGCTGATAGTAATATACCCGTTCCAGCAATAACAACTGAAACCGAATACACGATAATATCAACGCGTGTAATACGCCAGTGATATTTTTTGTTATACCTGATTAACGTAAATGAGATTTTTTTTTAGTTTCCTTTGCAATTCACGCACTTGATCATATCGATACTGCTGGTCATTCATTATACTATTTACTTAAATCAATTACAAATTCTACATACCATGTGATTGACATCGATGTTAAATTACCAACATTAGGGGTTAGACTAAATGTTTCGGCGGACCCTTTATCTATGATTGCATATACGCTACCAACACCCGTAGATGAACTTGATGATATTCTAAACTGTAACGGCGAAATTAGGGTTAATCTATAGATACCACGGACCTCGGCAGTAATTGAATAATGTTATGTTGAGGTGTCCAGGTGAAAGAACCATGTTGTATCTAGTACACAGTATGTATATTTTCTTTATGTTGTATTTTAATCTGATCAAGCTTTTCAGCGATAGCAGGAAAATTACTAACGATATTATCCTGTGTGTCACAAGATAGACCGAGTCGGAACTGGATTAGTGAAGACACGGAAC
Organism: Unio delphinus; assembly: GCA_029339505.1. Taxonomy (NCBI): domain Eukaryota; kingdom Metazoa; phylum Mollusca; class Bivalvia; order Unionida; family Unionidae; genus Unio; species Unio delphinus. Next base: position 1,303,507 of record JAQISU010000400.1, read on the forward strand.
ACAACTGCGTTAATAACATGTTTATTTTATAAACGCAATTTTAAAAATGAACTCTGACACCAATATTTTACAATATATAAGAAAAATCTATTTATATAAATGTTCCTAACATGGAACTATGACAAAAAAGAAGTATATGAATGAATTTACAAATATGAATATATATAAAAGGCTCGTATAACGAGATAGATGCAAATATGAAAAGAATGCGTCGTCAATATGACGAGACTAGAATGAAGATATTACATAATTAATACGTCGTCCATATAACGAGACATATGCAATTGTGAACCTTAAATTCTGAAGCTCTCGTTCATGGAACGAGATTTGTGTAGAATGAAATTATGCAGGTGTCGTTCATATAACGAGACTGCAAAGAAGATATTAAATATCCAACAAAATTATGCAGGTGTCGTTCATATAACGAGACTGCAAAGAAGTTATTAAATAAATAATACAATTATGCAGGTGTCGTTCATATAACGAGACTGCAAAGAAGTGTTTAAATAATATGTCGTCCATATGACGAGATATATGCAATGGTGAACCCTAAATTCTGAAGTTCTCGTTCATGGAACGAGATTTGTGTAGAATGAAATTATGCAGGTGTCGTCCATATAACGAGACTGCAAAGAAGATATTAAATAAATAATAAAATTATGCAGGTGTCGTTCATATAACGAGACTGCAAAAAAGTTACTAAATAAATAATAAAATTATGCAGGTGTCGTTCATATAACGAGACTGCAAAGAAGTGTTTAAATAATATGTCGTCCATATGACGAGATATATGCAATGGTGAAACCTAAATTCTGAAGTTCTCGTTCATGGAACGAGATTTGTGTAGAATAAAATTATGCAGGTGTCGTTCATATAACGAGACTGCAAAGAAGATATTAAATAAATAATAAAATTATGCAGGTGTCGTTCATATAACGAGACTGCAAAAAAGTTACTAAATAAATAATAAAATTATGCAGGTGTCGTTCATATAACGAGACTGCAAAGAAGTGTTTAAATAATATGTCGTCCATATGACGAGATATATGCAATGGTGAAACCTAAATTCTGAAGTTCTCGTTCATGGAATGAGATTTGTGTAGAATAAAATTATGCAGGTGTCGTTCATATAACGAGACTGCAAAGAAGATATTAAATAAATAATAAAATTATGCAGGTGTCGTTCATATAACGAGACTGCAAAAAAGTTACTAAATAAATAATACAATTATGCAGGTGTCGTTCATATAACGAGACTGCAAAGAAGTGTTTAAATAATATGTCGTCCATATGACGAGATATATGCAATGGTGAACCCTAAATTCTGAAGTTCTCGTTCATGGAACGAGATTTGTGTAGAATGAAATTATGCAGGTGTCGTTCATATAACGAAACTGCAAAGAAGTGTTTAAATAATATGTCGTCCATATGACGAGATATATGCAATGGTGAAACCTAAATTCTGAAGCTCTCGTTCATGGAACGAGATTTGTGTAGAATGAAATTATGCAGGTGTCGTTCATATAACGAGACTGCAAAGAAGATATTAAATAAATAATAAAATTATGCAGGTGTCGTTCATATAACGAGACTGCAAAAAAGTTACTAAATAAATAATAAAATTATGCAGGTGTCGTTCATATAACGAGACCGCAAAGAAGTTATTAAATAAATAACAAAATTATGCAGGTGTCGTTCATATAACGAGACTGCAAAGAAGTGTTTAAATAAATATTACGTCGTCCATATGACGAGATATATGCAGCATACGTAAGCACCATACACAGGCACCACACACGGGCATTACACGGTCAGCATAGACAAGCCCACACACGTAGTCACCACAACATGGCACCACACACGGGCAGCATAGAGAAGCCCAACGGTCACTCCATGACCCTACGGTCACTCCAACATGGCACCGCACACTGGCACCACCGGACCTCAAGGTCAGCTCCGGACCACAGTCACCCACGATCACCCCACGGACACCAGAACATAGCACCGCACCCGGGCACCAACGGCCCCCACTCAGCTCTTTTAGCTGATAGATTGCTCCTTTAAGGATGGAAGCTTTTTCCGACAAGACTGGATCGTGATGTGATTTCCGTCTTATAATTTCGTACTTATATACCCCTAGCTGTGACATATGCGCAGCTAGGTACTTTAAACTGCAGGCAATTTCGCACGTGCAGCATGAGCTGAGTGTTCGCTCATTATGTCGAAATAACTAAAAATACCCCAAAAATAATAAACTACTCTCGGTAAGGCTGTACGCAGTAACGAAATAGAGACTAGATTTTTGACCACATATACATATTGAACATAGTCGTATACAATTCCGTGACACTGTGTTTGTTTAATCATGTCAATGGATGTCTTAATTTCAGAAAGTTTCATAGGGATATTTGGCGGTTTTCCAAAGAAGTTATCCGCGGTTTCATCGATTTTTCTAAAATTTCTATGGAGATTTGCAAAAGGCACGGATACAACAGCATCATACTCGGTTCGCAACGTTGATAGTCTATTATTTATTGTATCTACGTAATTTTTGTCACCGCGTCGGTGTCAGGTGTTGGATCACCAAGTGATGTTATTTATTTAAGTTCATTTCGAGAGGGCCTATCATTGCATCACCGGAGTTTTTGTATTCGCGAGTGAATATTAACTAGCACAGTTGAAAAAAGAACTTCAGGTATAATCGTACCACTGGAATCAAACACCGCTATGGAGTTTTCTGTTACTCCTTGTATTTTAACTATAATATCGTTCAAGGAAAGATTACTCGTTTTGAACTTCCCGTTTGTCTTAAAATACGACTATTTCGTTCGGATCCACAATTGCAAGATTTAACAATTCGAATATTTCATCCTCGATAATTTTTGTTATATCTTTGGTTACCGATATTTCACCTGTGGGTTTGTTTGTCGAGAGGGATCTCCCGTAAATATCAATCATGATATGTGTAAGATCTCTCTAAAAAGTAATTACTCATGTATTCGTGCACGATTTTATATGGCGGTTTGGTTGATTTTGATATATCTTCAAGTACATTAATTACTTGCTGGCCGCATATTGTTGGGTCGGTTATTGTCTGTATTGGTAGCGTTGAATAACAGATTGAAAGTGTTAATCGATTACTATAGTACCTAAATTCCTTTGGGGGTGCTAATCCATATGAATAAAAATAAATCCACGCCGATCAATCGCGTATGCAACCCAGTGAGTTCCAGGTCCGGTGCTGTTATCGAGATTAATAATAGCGGTTTCAATGTTGTTCGGGTAGTGTGGTAATCAATCTCGCATAAAAAACTCTCTAAAGTTTTTTATTCTTACATCTTTTAGCAGCATCGATTGAATAAAAATTTGACAATGTTGTTACTAAATCATCCCTGGCAACCATGAATACGGACGGAGTCCCTGGTAACTTTAGGGCGTTTACTTTTTTGTATCCTCGTCCTGTTGCTTTCTTTAGTGCCATTCCTGCCGTTGCTCCAACTGCTCCTAACGCCGCAGCTTTCACGGTTGTACGGACGGCCGCGACAATCAATGCTTGTATAGCCGCTAGAAGTGAAAATATACCACCTGATTTAATTGTGTCTTTGGTCGCACCCACAGAAAGACTAAGTTGAACACCCGTTGTTTTGGTGCATTATTGATATGCTTAATCTGAAAAGAGGTCAGTGATAGTTTATACTGTCCACGTGTGATCTGATTGTGTTTTAACGATATTGTAGTTCCCTCTCTTCTAGTTGAATCCGACTGAAGTTTTTAATCTAACCAGAAGACAGAGTAACAATAACGTGACAATTTGACATTTATAATAATACGAGTGATCTAATTGTGTTATAACTTTTCAACCGGGGCATCAATGAGTCTCATTCGTCCACCAACACCCCCAAGTAACATCGATTTATCGCTGAGTATGACGGCAATTGCTCTGTACTCTGCGATAACCCCCTGATCAACACGAGCTCTGAAGTGTTTATCAACGACGGCCTGTCTTGTTAAATCAAGATGTTCCAGCAAAAAATAATAAATTGGATATCGGTTTCTAAAATCTAATTGTGATATTTGCAGATTAGTATCTATATTAAGATCACGTCCCATAAATGTCAGCAAACGATGATATGCGCGTGCTATTTGGTTTTGTCCGTAATTAAGTAAAAAATGGTTCTTGTTGACCGTGTATTCTTTAAGAGACTTCAGAAACACCCAGTTGGTCAAATATTATATGACTCTGCGTTTGTGAATTTAATCTCGTAACATCCTGTACTGATACAAATATATGTCGAGGCGCAGAAACACCTTGCTTTAATGCCATGTGCCATGACAATATACCGTTAATAGTACTCTGAATACTATCTGTGGTTGTTGTTAACCAAGATAACAATGATTTACCACCTGTATCCATAAACGATAGTAAGTTTTCCTCTGCGGAGATCAATGGAGTCATTACTGGCATCCACAGTGAAAGTTTTGTTATATTTACTTTACCATCAGCAACACCGGCATCATGCCAGATTGCATCATTTCATCACCTTTTCGCACGAGGACTACTGTGTGTTTCGATCCAATGATATACTTTCTAACATTTCTGCAAAATCTAAATATATTAGTGGAACTGCACATGAAATAATCTACGCACTTCTTGTAACATTGATACACGTGTTGCAAACCCTATTGTAATTAGGATTAACACTGTTTATAATATCAAAAACATCACCTGGTCTATCGTCATGTTCAAAATCAACTGTTTGAGGATCAGATACAGTAGCTCGTGGTGTCCGTAATTAGACATATTGAACATGTTCAGCACAATCTGTAATATCCTCGGCAAACATCATTGATGGATCAGCCGATCTTGTATAATCATCAGAATATCTCACTAAACCTAATATTGTTTGTATCAACATCTTTCTAGATAGATTCAATCTCTCTTCCATCAATCATATACGTAGCACTACTAAACAACGCCATAATACCGTTATTGACAAAATCAATTCGTATATTTAAGTCATATGGTGTATTAGCTGCAACATTTGTTACAAGTTCCCATTCTACTTGAATAAACGCTTCAGCGGATAAGAAATATTTACTTGTATCCTGAACTTGAAGTTCAATCTTTAATCGACTATTTAGCTGTATTGCGTTATAACAATAAAACTGATAATCGCGTACAAATTCATGTTTGAGAACCGGTGAGTCTATATCAAATGCTGAGTCGGGTGAAGATTTGAACATTTTATTATATATTTCTCGATCTAAAAAGCGATCTCAAACCACTTCCTGCTATTCAATTTGCAGTAACATTCCCTTGCGCATCAGATCCTTGACTCCGGTGGCCTAGTGGTTAGAGCGTTCGCCGCGGAAGCAGGAGGTCGTGGGTTCGATCCCCGGCCGAGTCATACCAAAGTCTTACAAAAATGGTACTAACAGCTGCCTCGCTTGACGCTCAGCATTAAGAGGTTAGTGTTAGGACTGGTCGGCCTGGTGTCAGGATAATGTGACTGGGTGGGACATCATGCTACATGTCTGCGGCATGATGCCTCAGTGTTAGACATCACTATAAACTGCCTCACAGCAGACATCGTAGCCATATGACTGAAAAATTGTTAAAGCTGCGTTAAAAATCCTAATCAAAAATCAGATCCTTGATTCATCAAGGCTGCTAGTTTTTGATCCGCAGATTGGTTTATGATTTTACTGACATTCGCGGACATGATTGCTGTGGATGGCAATTTTTGCTGACGGCGTTTTCGTCGCATTAATCGTTATAGTCTTTCTTTCGCTGCAAGAAAGGAGAGAAAAAACGCCTTACTAGCAATATTACCAATAGCATCAGGAGCTTTGTCACCAATAATATTAATAGCTTTCATCGATAATTGTTTTGCGATTGGTGCTATTGTTGGAGCCATCTTTGCAAATAACCCTTGAATAACATCACCAAGACCATCTTCATAAATCCTTCTGTAAACGGGTACCTAGGCCATGGTTGGTTTATAATGGTGATAGTATATGATCATCTTATTTATTATCGTTATATCTAATCGTTGTGATAATTAATCACTGTGATAACCATCAACGAGTTCATCCATAAATTCTCAATATACGCCGATATCCATGATACCGCCTTGAAATAATCATCTACAGATATCAGCAGCTTCATTTAATTATTTCCTGTGTTATTTCCAGCTCGTTTACCCCTTATGAGAATTTGTAATCGTGCTGTATTGGAGAGAATATTATTTGGACTGGCAACAAGACCACTCCCGCGAGTTTCACTCAGAGAAAATCCTATTCCATCAAAGTGAGATTTTTTTTCTGTTGCGATGAAGGAGATTACGCACTGTGTTGTTGCTCAAACTGAACACCTATTCACACTTTTTTATATTTTACTAATGTAGGATATAAATATTGGATCTTTTTTTGGAATTCTATCTGTGTCATATTTTATGAGATATATCCACCTATACCAATTATCTCTGCTTACAGATTTTTCATATTCAGGGTTTGTGAAGTGCCAAATTTTCGGTCGATCAATAATATTAATAAACCATTAGTTGTGCCCAGATAGCCATTAGTTAGATTTATGGTACACAGCGTGCAAAGGAGAGGTATCAGTATACTATTAAGTGGTCATTGTACTAATTAACCATATTTGTTCAGAGCCGACTGACCAACAGCGACCATTTAAAGTTTCATTTTATCACGAAAATGTCAGAATTGAGAGAAAACAGAGATTCTGTTACTTAAAACCAAAGCATGTCATATTGACAATGACGTAAGCAACTTTTAGAGGGAAGCGGCAGAAAATACATTTGATTCTGATTGGTCACGGTTAAATAAGGGGGGTGTTTTACACGAGAAATCTTTAGAACATAATATCTTACTAGCTAAATTAGAAGTAAGTCTGAATTTGCTCCTGTGAGAGGAGACAGTGTCAAATTATTTTTGTAAAGACTCTGGATTGTATTTTAGAGAAGTTCATCCATAAAACAACAGACCAGGGGAAAAACCGCCAAAAACAACGGTTTAGTGACACTCCAAAAACATAAGGTATTGTCTCAATTCTACGTTTATTGTGATGTAATTAATATAATGTCTGCTTCGTTTACAGGTCTACATGATTTCGTTTTGATACTTATATAATAATGTGTTTTGCATTATGAATCAGAAGTACTTGCATGAATTCATTTGATACATTTGTATAATAATGTGCTTTTGAATTATGAACTGGAATTCTTACATTAATTCTTAGGAATGACGTAGGGTTAATTTATGTCGTATAAACAATATGTTGAGTTATGGATAGGAAGTGTTACATTAATTCTTGAATTTATCGTAGTTTGAATACTGATTGTGTTCTAAGAATTTAATGTATTACATTAGTTAATGATTTACAAGAATACATGTGAATTCACCGAATTTTGATTTCATACACGATTTAGCGAAAGTGTATACGGTTCAACATCTCGCTGTGTAGTACGTTAATGTATTAGGTCAAGGCAAAACGAAGTAACAAAAGGTTAAACTACAGTCATTTGAGGACATGTGTCGTTAATTACTAGCCGCAAAATTGTTATCACTGATAGAAATATCTGATTGTTCGAACCAGGAATAACGGACAGTCTCAACTATTACCACTGTAGCGAGAGACTTAGGTTGTTTCAATTTTCTTTTGGAAGGACGTGAAGTACAGAAATAAAGACGTACAAGTTGGAAAAAAAGAATTGAAAGGTGTATACATGACAGTGGACAAGTCTTGAGTTTAAGCAGGACATCCACGAATGCAGATTATATAGAGAGAGGAACGGACTTCTAGGACAACACTGGATTGAGCAGTGAACGTGGTTCGAGGATAACAGGTTATGAAAATCTAACAAAGCATTGACTTCGATTGTACCACTCGATCCTATGATGATTTTTAACTATCCATAATAGAACAGCTAATTTTTAAAATTATATTTCAAGTCTATTTGTAATTTGGTTAAAGTTTATTTCTAAACCGCGTGTATTCCTAATGAAAGGAAATTTCATGATTGTGTATGCATTTGATTAAATTGTTTATTTATCTTTATGGGGACTCGGAGTTGTTTTGTTCAATATACCCGCTCAGGTTACCATATACATTCTCTTACTCGAACCTGGCAATTATACCAAGGGCGGTCATCTCTTAGATAATGAGTATCAGAGGGGAGTGGGTTGTATTATTATTTTGTTGTGCAATACCCCTTGACAAAGTGGGACGTAACACTTACCCTTTGACAAGTGGGGCTTATACAATATTATACAGGCAACGCTTATAGCCGCGAGAATCTAACAGGGTTAAAGTATCTTTCTTTATGACTAAAACCCACAAGCGCAAACCAGCTATATCATCTAGATTATCATTTTTTTAGATCACATTAATCGCACCATTAGTAATTTTTTTTAGATAGTGTAACTTCTTCAGATTCTTTTTCTTTAGGCGTTTCATCTCCAGTAGAGTCAGCAGCTACCGCTTGTGGTTCTAATTATGCATCAGCTACATCAGTTGGAAGATCTAGTAAAATTTGTTTCGTTTGTTTAGTTTTTTTTGCTATTTTTTTCATGTTCAGGAGGAACACCCTTGTTTACTTCTCCTTTCCATATATAACCTCTTTAGTAGCTGCAGTAATGGGTTCTGAATAATTGTTCAACACCAGGTGCAAAATGAACTGGAGGTTCCTGTCACTGTTGTAATTTTTGTCCGACAGAATCACGGACGGGTATAAATGTCTTAATCGCCGCTAGTTTTTCTCGAGCTAATCAAGTTGTAAACGATTCTCCTACCATTAGTGTTATATGATAGGATTTAGTTCATAGCAGCAGAGGGGGTGCGACTTTGAATATGCGTCAAAAAGTAAACAATCAAGCCCGTAATAATTTAAACAAATGATTTAAAAACAAGAGACTCAGTTAGATAGAAACTTTTGTTTTATGTTTTGATATTATTTTCTTTCTTTTCATAGGAGGCCTTAATTTAACAAACGCACGCCTCTAAAAAAAAGTTGTAGGGCTTGCCCTCTCTGCTGCTGGTCAAATCGACACAAAAAGTGCATCGTATATATAATACATCAATGTGGTAAACGAGGTGCATGATCAATATGAAGAACAAAAACGGCAAAAAAAATGGCAGGAAAAAATAATATTTGAAAGAACGAAGACAGCAGAAAACACAAAAGAAATTCTTTCATTCAAAATTCAATTGATACATTTACACCTGTAAGTTATGAAAAAAATAATAATGAAGAATTAGCTGAATATACTGCCAATGCACCAGATATGTCCATTGTTTCAGCCTACAAGCCTGGAATTGATGAAATTGTTAATGCCTTCAACCCTCAACGATGTATATTTTCGTACAATGCAGTATATGTTATATCACTACCAAGCCCTAAAAATGTTGGCATAGTCTCTCTGTTGCACACGTGCTCAATTTTTAGAACTAAAATAGCAACTAAGAATCAAAGCTATTGATGTTGTTCATGTTAATGCTGATGATATTGGTAATGTTGCCGGTAAGGTGTTCTCAGGAATCAAGGATATCTTAGCATGATTAATACGATGAAAGCCTCAACCAGTAAAATTACCAAGCACTGAAATGATGCATGTATAACCATCAAGGCCATCTAAAAGATAAAACCGCAAATTTGTAAACTTGTAGGCACAGTGGATCCATGAGGGCTGTGAGAGGTCAAAGCAAGCCTGGGCAAACAAAATAAATCTGGATAACTGGTTTGTCAGTGGACACAATTGCAAGCGTAAACAAATATTTATGAATGATATGGCTGTACAAATGACCATGTGACGTTTGTTCCAATTGATGTTTCAACGGAGTACAATTTGAGTCATTTTGATTACATTTGATTATTTGAATCTTATTTTGATTACACAAGATTTAAATCTAAGTTTCATCTGAGGTTATCTGAATCTCGTTATACGATTTTACGTTAGCCTATTTGAATCTTACCATCATACCTTTACAGAAGTTTTCATATTTGTGAATATTTAGATAGAGTAATTGAATTAGACACGCTTTAGAGTGTGCAATATTCACTATATTTGTAATGTATACATAATTAACCCATGCCATAAAAATCCATCTATATAATTAACCCATTCCATAAAAATCCATATATATAATTAACCCATTCCATAAAAATCCATCTAAATAATTAACCCATTCCATAAAAATCCGTCTAAATAATTAACCCATTCCATAAAAATCCATCTATATATTTAATCCATTCCATAAAAATCCATCTATATAATTAATCCATGCCATAAAAATCAATATAATTAATCCATTCCATAAAATTCCATCTATATAATTAATCCATTCTACAAAAAACCATCTATATAATTAATCCATTCTATAAAAACACCATCTATATAATTAATCCATGCCATAACAATCCATCTATATAATTAACCCATTCTATACAAATGCATCTATATAATTAATCCATTCCATAAAAATGCATCTATATAATTAATCCATTCCATAAAAATGCATCTATATATATAATCCATGCCATAAAAATGCATCTATATAATTAATCCATTCCATCAAAATCCATCTATATAATTAATCCATTCCATAAAAATCCATCTATATGATTAATCCATTCCATAAAAATCCATCTATATAATTAATCCATTCCATAAAAATCCATCTACATGTATATAATTAATCCATTCCATAAAAATCCTGCTTTATAATTAACCCATTCCATAAAAATCCATCTATACATTTAATCCATTCCATAAAAATCCATCTATATAATTAATCCATTCCATAAAAATCCATCTATATAATTAACCATTCCATAAAAATCCATCTATATAATTAACCAATTCCATAAAAATCCATCTATATAACTAATCCGTTCCATAAAAATCGATCCATCATCACATTGAGTTGTCATCATTTGGTCCAATCATCCGTTCAGGTCCATCATGTGTCAAAACTGTACTAGAAGTAAAAAAGGTGCTTGTGTACGTTTCCCATTTTGTAAATAGCAGTACTGTGTGTGTGTATCTGTGAATTGTATTTTTAATGTAGCTTTACCAATGTGACATCTAACACTGGTTATCATGCTGCTTGCATTGAACCCACGACCTCCCATATCCGAGGTGCATGATCTAACCACTAAGCCATTGAAATGGTCAGAATAGCATTATATGATTTTTGTTGTTGTTGCATTTTACTGAAAATTGGTCGAACGTACGGGAAAGATATTTGAAGACTTGCTGAGGGTTGGGAGGTCTGCAACTTGCATCAATTGGATTAAGAGGTTTTCAAAAACACCTTTGACATATTTGGCCTTCTACCCAGTCTTCCAACTTAGCTGTTAAACAAGAGTAACAGAGTTAAAACCAAGAAGTTTTGTAAAATTCAACAAATTTATTTCTCAATAAGAAATGAGAAATTAATATATATATATATAAATAAAATTTTATAAGAAACTCTTTAATATTATAATATATATGTATATATATGTATATATATATATATATATATATATATATATATATATATATATATATATATATATATATATATATATATATATATATACACACATATAATTTTAAAAGAAACTCTTTAATATTATTAAATACATGTATATATATATATATATATATATATACACACACATATATATATACACACATAACCTACACACACACACACATACATATATATATATATACACACACACACACACATATATATATATATATAATAATAATAATAATAATAATAATAAAACAGTATTGTGAAAGAAATGAAATCCTAAACGACCACAAGTCCACAAGCATCGTGGATTGAAAGGTGTTCTTGTCATGTTCCATATAAGCTCAATTTATGGTGCTGCTCTGTCAATATTCAGAAATAATTTGATATGATATAGTATTGATGTTTCCAAATTACAAAAATAACATTCCAAAATGTTTAAATTCAAAGTAATTTCAAAAGTTACTTAATCCTAAAGTTTATTAGCACCTTGTAATTTCAATGAATAATTGATACAAATCGCTTTAAATAATAGTTTAACACAACTTAAATAAAAAAATTCTTAAAACGTTATGATAGGAATAAATAATATGGTAAGCAACCTTTATATAATTTGATAAGAAACTCTTTAATATTATTTCAATATCTAACTGGTTAACAATGCAATATTCTTTATATAATTTGATAAGAAACTCTTTAATATTATTTCAATATCTAACTGGTCAACAATGCAATATTCTTCAACAGCCAACTAATCAGAAATCACGTGACCAATGTCCTGAATACAATCGTCAAGGTGGCATCCACCCGTTCCACGGTCAAAGGGTCACAATAACAAAAATGACCTTTATCTTTTAGTAAAAACCCACAATGGGTAAAATTAGCTTTCTAATTTGTTAAATGAACCTTAAAATATGGAATCATAAAAATTATGGTAATATTAATATACATAAAAACCTCAAAAAGTTGTACAACAAAGCATTATTCTCTCTCTCTGTATCACACACACACACACACACATATATATACACACACACAGCAATACTTGTATGAATGATGACAATAAATGTACAAAGCAATTTATTATTTGCATGCATGTGCATCAACATAAAAACTTTAAATTAACGACTAAAATCCGAAGCTGCGGCAGCTTGTGCACTCTCAAGTACAGACCTTAAATTATTCACACACAAAAGAGAAACACTTTAGAGCAATAACACTTGGTTTTCTTACCCAACCCATTGGTCAGGGGTTCAAATATTATGGAAATGTCAGATAATATCCAGCCACACCGAATAATGAATTCAGTTGCTCCTTTCCGATAGGTACAGGAAATTTAAAGAGCCTTCACTGATATAGGTTTAACTTGACTGTGTCTCACATGTCCTAAAAATAGAATACGAGCATGTCAAAACTAAATCTATCTCAAGTCTGAGACGTTCCAAATGGTTTGGAAGTTACCTTTACAGGTGGTGTTGCAGATGACGTCATCGATGTGTCACAATTATCTAGACCAGATGATAAGGTGCCCAGTAAGGTGTTGATGGCGTGCCTTTCACACCAAACGGCATCGCCTTTATATTGATACAGTCTGGATTTCCTTTACCATTTCCATCGCTGGAATTTAGTTGATACATATATCAAATTTCCAACAGTATCAACGCAGTCAACGATTCTTGGTACTGCAAATGACGTTATTTTGGTAACACGTTTGTATAATCAGTACACATATCAGCACAAGAATAGAATGAATTCCAACTATAAGGTCGAACTTCGTGACAGTATGCATTGCCAATATTGTCAGTGCAGTTATTGATCTCTGACATTGGAAATGCATTTAGTGGTGACATTTCTCTTTTCTGTACTAGTGTGGAAAGTATTATACAGTATCGGCATAAGAATACACTGTGAATTCCAATTACATTTATTTGGTTCCATGAAATCAGTTCCTGGCCGAATTTCTTTTTTCAAACATTCTGTTTTGAGAGGATTCATCCTGTTGTTTCACAGTTGTACAAACTACAATATGGTAGACATTTTAATCGTGTTGGAACATCTGGAAACATGCGATCATCTTCACTTAATGAGCCATTTTAGTTCACTCCTCTCCTGCGGAAACTAATGTGAACGTTTCTGGTCCAGATTCCTTTCTGAATTCCGAAGTTTGGTTTCAGCAAATGACCAAACTACAACATCATGGTAGACATTTTGATCGTGTTGGAACATCTGGAAACATGCGATCATCTTCACTTAATAAGCCATTTTAGTTCACTCCTCTCCTGTGGAAACTATTGTGAACGTTTCTGGTCCAGATTCCTTTCCAAATTCTGAAGTTTGGTTTCAGCAAATGACCAAACTACAACATCATGGTAGACATTTTGATCGTGTTGGAACATCTGGAAACATGTGATCATCTTCACTTCATAAGCCATTTTAGTTCACTCCTCTCCTGTGGAAACTAATGTGAACGTTTCTGGTCGAGATTGCTTTTCCGAATTCCGAAGGTTGGTTTCAGCAAAATGACAATGCATTTCTTCCCATCATTTGTATTTTCACCGCGAGACTGGTATAACAAAGTCAAATAATTTACAAAGCTGTCTCTATCAGCATACTCCTTTAAAAAGTAGTTTCTCTTTCGCTTTCCACGAGTATTAATGATGCAAATTAAGTAACTTGTTTTTCTTTTTACTAAATTGGTTTATTATACATAGGTAGCAGAATGTTGGGCAACCATCCCACTGACTACATCACAATTCAGCAAAACTGCACATTACTGGGAAATGATTAGCAATTAATACATAGTTTAATTTCTATAACTAAACAATACAAAATTCAATATTAGCAGAGAGAGAGAGAGAGAGAGAGAGAGAGAGAGAGAGAGAGAGAGATGTTATTAGCATTTTTTTCTCCACACACACACTGCATGTGACAAGATTTAACACTGACTTACAATTAGATAACATTACAGTAACTATTTTCTTTACTCATTTGACAATATTTACATTCTATGACCATTTTCTCTTCATTACAATATCTCAATGAAACCAATACATAAATTAGAATACATGTACTAACATTACTTTAACAATTTACTGCACTAACACTTTTATAACTACTCTGCTTTCTAGAGGTGTGTTGTATAATTAAAACACGTGTCCTAATATACCAAAAAACAAAATAAATACGGTCACATCTCCAATACTGCACACTTGCTTTGTTACATATATGGACAAACGCAAACTGAATTAAATCATAGTTATAATGTAAAAATATAATACGAATCAAACAGAGATGTTAGTAGCTGCACTTTGTCATCAAACGTATCCTATGTATAATCGATATATGCAAAATATTGTTCTGATATGAATATAACTAATTTCTGTTTCTAAATGAGCTATGTTTGGTGTGTTACTTCTAGAATTCAGCTGTAAGAAACGGGAGATGCGTTACAGTATTTGTTTTGTTTTTTTGGTTTATTGTACAAAGAAATTTAAAAAAATTAAAAATTGAAAATTGTGTAGATAATTACACTTAATCTATTAATTAGTGACTAGGATTTGGAACAATTCTAAAGATACGAGACTGTCCCCAAAGAAGGGTTACATAAAGAGCAGATGATTGAACGACTTTTCCAGTTATTTGTTGATAAAATTCTGTGCCATATTTTTATCCAAGACTTAATACGTTTTAAAAGGCACGAATGCAGTCCTTCCAAGTCATTCATAGATAAACGAATGTTTGATTCCATTTCAATAATGTTGTTGGCCTAGAGGCATTAACTTTTAGTCTTTAATGTATTCTATAGCAGCCCTTCTTTCGTTAATACGCAAAATAACACCATTATGTAAAAAGAGCAAAATATATTTGAATTAATATTTATATAAAGTTTGTTGGTCCTGAACAGGTCTGGAAATTCTAAAATGTTATCATGCATTTCAAACTTATTATCATCTATATTAAACCATAAACAGTTTTCAACTAAATCTTTATCTATTCCATTTAGTGTATTATATAATGCTAAAATTTCCATCTTTTATATTAGGTTCATCCCCATACTGGAGTTTTATAAAATCGTCCAAGTTCTCTCCAGTAAATGTATTATATGATTCGATATATTTTGAAAATCTACAGTCCAGTATGCATTTCAAATATTTCTCAACCTTGTTATTAAATATATACCAAAATTGAAAACCATGTCTATTTGGCATGGAAGTTCTTCACTTTAGTTTACAGATGACAATTCTTACCAAAGTGAATTTCAATGAATGTATATCAAAATGTTTCAAACCTCATTCAAAATTATCTTTTGAAAAGACTATTCTTTTTAATCTTTCATATCAAACAATACAATATTCCAATAAATGAGCCCTGAAAAATAAGAATACTGGTATGTAAGATCTAGGACAGACTTAAAAGGCTTCGCCAAGTCGTTCAGGATGAGAGCCAAGTGATCCTGTGAAAACGTGCAATACGTGTCTTGTTGGTTGCAAGTGGATCAACCACGACTTTATTTCCAGCTCAGTCACTATCTAGTTATAAAATAAATACAATCAATGAGTAAAGAAGTCGCTGCTCTTAAAAGTCGCATTTCCGGAGATCAAATCGGATGCCAAATTAACCGAATGAAGAACATTAACAAAGCCACTCACTACAGAGCATTTTTACTAAAACACTTCTCAGAAACATGCAAAATTTATTGTAATATAGACTCTGTGGAGCTCAGTTTTTTAAAATATAATTTAATAAGAAAAAAAATGGAAAACTTACCAATAAGTGATAAATAAACTTTCTACATGACTGGTTCTCCATTATAAAATCAGATTAATGTTTCTTTGACCATTGCATTGAATATATGACCATGACCTTGAGCTCTTACAAATAAGAACATTACGAATAGCTATAAAATATGCAACAGAATCAAGACATTATGTGGTAATCAGAAATAAACGTGCCTTTTCTGTCCGTGGGAAAATAAGAATTTCCAATCAGTCTCATCAGAAGTTCGATTCCTAAATGTTATGTTATATTTGGAAGTGCTCCTATGATAACTTTATTTTACCAAAATGTTGCAGACACGGAGATGTAACAAAATGATGCAGACACGAAATACTGAAAAATGTAACTTTACTAGCATTATTTTTTAAATTTTTGACCTTTATTTTTCATCATGGTAGGTATTAATGTCATTTTAGACAATTCTTCAACTCTTCACTCAATTTGGTTTGTACAAAATTATAACCTCTATCAGATTTCTTGCCAGAGTTCCATTTGTAAAATAATGAGTATTTCTTAACATAGAAACTTTTACACAAGATTGTTTAGTTTCTTTTCAACAACATGTGCCACAGGTACCAACTCATTGCCTTTCAAGGCATACCGAGATGGGGATAGTGCCCCATGGTGCGTTTCTCTAGACAGCATAGAGAAAGCTTCCGCATGTAATAGAGATTGTATCAGCTACATTGCTTGTGAGGTAATGGGCCGAAGAATTCATTGGTTACCAAAATACTTGTTCAACGACATCATCTGTGATATCTGTAAAGACGAACTATTTTAGGTATATCAAGAGAAGACAAATGCTGGTGGAAGATGGTAACAGATAGGTCAATCTTGAAGCTACGGAGACGACATAAAAGAACAGTCAATACATTGCACCTTTAAGTATAATGGGCATGTTAATTAGCAATATGGGTAGTCCCCACCAATATGACTTAACTGAATGCGAACGTTTACATTTAAGAAAAAGTGCCCCTCCCCCTCAAGAAGTGACAATCATATACACTACTGATACTGCTGCCAATCCCACTTCATGCCTCCCAAACACCCACACCAAATTTAAATTAAAAAGACTCCATACACAACCAAATCCTTACTACACAACTCACCTAAAAACCCCAGAGTACATGAAAAAAATGTCCTACCCTAGAATACTCCTTAACCAACAAGACTAGAATGGTATTTCCCATCTTTTTGAGTATGAAAGGCAGCTTTGTAATGTGCAAGCAAACCAAAATCAGGAATAACCTCAGCAAGGAAGTTATATGGAATCACAATGACCCCCATCCCCTTTAAAATGCTGAACAAACGAGGTTTACCCAAGTAAAATGATGAAACCACAATGACACATATATGAAAAAGAATGGAATATTTCCTACCCAAGTACTAGTCAAGGGAAAAGAAATAATACAGATGTGTAGAAACACGGGATAGGAGTAAAATCTATCACACTAAGTCAGATAATGAAATAGGCGTCACTTAGTCAAGTGAATGACTAGTGAGATGGTTTTGAATATTAAATTTAATTTGAGAAATGACTATCTTTTTTTGAGTGGTATTAAATTGTTGTTTATTTGACTTTCACATGTGTATTCAGTAATGTAACTATCGGCATCGCTGATTGGGGGCATGGAGCTTTGCATTTCTCTACCACTAATTCAGTTTCTAACAAAAACGAGCCAGGTTGGATCTTTTGTAATAATTAAATACAAGCAGCACCCCACTCCTACCTAAAGTAAACTAGGCCAACCCCAACAGTGGGCCTAATAGTATAGCTATGACTCTTTGCGTGCCCCACGCTAGTCCATATATATTTAGCGCACAACAATCTAACATACCCGTTTTATACTAATACCAGTCTTGAGACCACCCCGGGTACGGGCATAGGGGCTCGTTACAAAGAAAATTAGGAGTGTCTATTCATGAATCAATGTATGGGGGATCTAACCTGTAATAATATAACCAAAGGGAAGACACCGATTCACACCCCATTGGTAGTTTATGCGAATTGCGTCTTTTAATTTCCAACTTAAGCCAGTTGTATTTAAGAATAGTTCAAGCTTGACACACTTCGTTTATTGTGTGACATACTGGAGAAAATGCAGTAATTGTTCGCCGATTTTGATGTCTGGACTAGTGCTACCTGGTAGTGCCTTGTTTGCATTTGGATAGTCTTGGATTTCACCACTGACCGGAAAGTAATATCGAATCCATCCACCAACTCGTCTTTGAAAATACGAAATGGGAATAAGGCAAAAGACATGCTAGAGGGCTCCAAACTCATAAAAATGGCTTTCTACATTTATAACTCAAAATTAAGTAATCTTGTGCGCAAGTTTAAATTGGATGGCCGAACATATAATAAAATATATCGAAATTAACCAATCAATTTTGTTGATTCATGTTGGGTAACTTTGGGTTAATTTGGGAATGGTAGCAAAAGGATCGTGGTAGTTACAAAGTAGTTTTATCGAAAGTGGTTTAAAGGCCTAAATGGAACTTTAAATAACAAAGCAGTTGATTAATAGAATGTTGATTATTTTAATAGTACTGACAGAGGATATGAATCCTGAGCTTCAGCCGGTGTGGTCTTGGTTGCCGTGTTGTAAGTTGTCTCTAGGCTAAATATTTCAATGCGCTGATGAAGTTATGGGCCATCCTGAAGGCTTCCAGTGCATGTTTCAAACCAATATCCACAAGTCGTTGTCCATCGGGGTCATTCCATTCCTCTCCAGCTTTATAGTTTTCCATATTATAGCTAGAATTTGAAATTCTTTGAAACAGGGATTTAAATTTGTTTAGGCATGGACGTGATGCAAGACATTGCGCTTAGTTGGTATCAAATATTGACATGTAACAAAGAGTTATACGAATGCAATTAGACTGGGTGCGAACACAAACGAAGATACTTAATTTATGTGGCGTTACAATGTTACAAGAGATCTAGTTACTAAAGGATTGAACTTACTGGTTTTGGAAAAACGGATTGAACATTTTCTAGGCGAAAACGTGAAGCAAACCATACCCTTTAATCGGTATCTAGTACTACAATGCTGTATTAGTTATAACTATAAAGGCCTGCAATGCTTGCTTTTGGAAAGAGTCCAAGCACAGACTTTAAGTTGGACGACTTGTATGGTACAGACAATCAAAAGTTGTCTCTGAGATCTGTCTTTGTTTTTGTGAACAGGATTTGGATGCTGCCAAGAGTCGCCGTAGCGATCTCCTATCTGGTCAGGAAGATATTATTGAGCTCAAAAGTATTTCTCGAGGTTGAACAATAGTTACTAATGTAGTTTTCCTTCAAATGAGAGAAAATAATCATGGTTTGCAAGATGCAGACACAATTTTGCACGAATTAATTTATCAGTGCAAAATCTTTTACAAAGTGGAGTTCCTGTCGTTCATATTTGGTCCCTTGATTCCATGAAGGAACCCTTGCTAGTCAGTGCTCAATAAAATGCTCCTCTAACATCTCGTATTAATCATGCGCTATCATACTGCTGGTCAGACTGGGTTTTATAGACTTTTGGCATCATGTCGGTCTCGGCAAAGTCTAATGTGGGCTGGATGGTGGTCATTGTTCATCAGCTTGGCATAGCTGGTTGTTGACGTCAAACTGGAGAAGATTCTTATCTGGAAAAAAAATTCTGAACAAAAATGTTAATATATTTCGAATAGAAAAGAATAAGTTTCTGACTGGACCAATCACGGGTGAGAAAACTTTGAAAAAGGTACAAAAAAAATGATACAAACTTATGGGTAACACTACTAGTTTAAATATACAACACGATATTTGATCTTCATACCCTTTTGGAATCCCCAAAAGCTATCATACATCACGGCGCTTAAAAAGAACATCAAACAATGAAACCCATCTCTAATGAATCTAGATTTTTACTATCATTACAAATCATTGTCCTAAAAAAGAAGTGTAAAGCTACATCTTTTTCTTTTCTCTAAAAATATCTGCATTTATTGTGTTGAATTGTCTGGTAGTGTTCTCTGTGTGTGTGTGTGTGTGCATTTGTAAAACCGGCGCAACAGGTACATCAGTGTGAATACACACCAACATACCGGGGACACACATCAAAACGGGACATACAGTTTTGTAATAGCTGTTAAAATGGACTGCCATGACCTTACTGAGTGATAAAAACCTTGAAATTAGCGTATCTGAACATGTCCCCATTCGGTCGGTATTTTTCCACATCATGCCATACACAACGATACACACATCCTGCTCAACCTAAAACCCAGTGTGTATCAGTCAAAAAACCACGTGCCCGTTTACGTGGTAAAAATTCACACCGCTTCACTGTCAGCTCGTGCACTTTGTTTCAAATTACTCACTGAAGATTCTATCGAGATCTAATAGGATTGAAATGAAGTATGTAAACAGACATGTATTTATAATATATTTCTTTTTTTAACACAGAGAGCAATATAGAAGTAGGTGTTTATTGATGGGTATGCCAACATTTACAACACTCATCACCAAATTAGACCGGGAACACAACTGAATAAAATGTTTCATGCAGATATTATGCGTGTTGTTTGTTAAACGAGCTAGAGATTCTAGCCGTTTATCTGTGTTTGTACATTTTATCTTTATTTAATTGTGAGCTACATTAGAAAATATCAACATTTGTTCATTTGGATGTGGGTATTTTATTTTAAATTAAGTGGGAATACTAGAAATCATGTTATAATTTGATTGGCTTAAAAGTGTTATTCCAAACTTTTTGTTGGGTAAAATTGTAAGCATGTGTAATTTTGATTTAAAATTTTTATTAATAAGTTGTAAAAATGGCGATATGTGTGCTTACATTCAATTCAAATATATGCCTTTGTTACGTTTGTTGCAAGTATTAAACAATTACTACTGCCACAAACTAGCATTGTTGTCACTGTTGACAAGAAGCATAACAACGAACAGGCTAACCAAAGAATAATACCATTTCCTGCATTATATTTAAATTAAACAAGTTAATTTTGAGACATTAGGAAATAAAAGAAGTTTAGTATGAATATGTTGGTGGCACAAGTCAAGATGCCCAATAAAATCACAAGATGCCCAATAAAATCACAAGATGCCCAATAAAATCATACTCCTATGTAGTGTTTCTCAGTTTAATTTAAATGTTCAAGATTGCTTATAAACAAATAATGTATATAACAAAAACATTCATCTACTGACTCTGTGATTCTGATATAATACCAGACCACCTTAACACTTAAAGTGCTGCATTGTTTTGCAGTAAAAGGTCCCTCAGTGCTGAATTGTTTCAGGGGAGAAAAGAAGAAAACTGCACAGTCTTTAAATTGCATGTATTTCATTTAATATACACTATTGATAGACAAACCCTACATAAAAAATGATGGTGCGTGTCTATACTTTAAGATTAGCATCAAGACACATGTGTAGGTTTAACATATTTGCAGGTACAGGTGTAAATACAGGTAAAATGACAAGTTACAATTGTATTTCATCAGTATTTTTGTTTGTTTTTGATGGAAAAGTTCAAATATATCTAAGAAATGTTATATTCTTTAGTAGTCCAACCATGCACATGTTATGTCTGTCACAATGTTATATATAAATTGTGAAAATCACAGGTAAAGGCAGGGTGACAGTTTTGCAAAAATCCACTCCATGAATGTCAGAGGTATGTTTAAACCCTCCAGTCAGCAATTAATGTTCATGAAAAACCATCACCTGTTATTTAATATAATATCATCAAACCAAGGTCCATATCTGGTGATTAAACATCAGCAACGGCTTTATTTTTGTTCAATCATTGGGCTGATTTTGTGTGAAGAGTCACCCTAATTGTTCTCATTGTCTGACAGGTGTAAATTGCTTGGAATAGCTTGAAATCTATCCCATACTTATTTTTTTGCTGATGTATGCGGTTGACATCACATCATCAATAGCCCATTAGGAATAGAGAACAGACATATGTACCAAACCCATTGTTTTAATCGATGCGAAAACGTTTTAGATGCTCAGATAAGACAGGCCGCCATTTCTTCATGCGACTTTTTTCGTTCAAGCCTGCCCCATGAACTCTCTGATCTGCACTACGATTTGTTTGATCTACTATCAGATGCAATAGCTCGTCATCTAAGAAAAGGTCTTCAATAGTCCGTAGGTTCATTATTCACCATCTCGACATTTAATTTTGAATTAATAGTGAATGAGGGTTGACAGGTGCACCATCTTTTCACTTCAAGCGAGCATGCACATCTGACTCCAGTTCCACGTAAATTATGGGCTCAAAATCATTCATGTGCATTTCCATCAATACCTCGCTTGCTCCAATAATGTCATTTTTCTCAAATTATTCAAAATCACTATTAGCATCACTATCAGAAGCGAATATTTGTTGCAAGAAATCACCTTCGTATTCAGCGTCGGCGATTTTAGCTTTGCACATGTACCATGTGTTTAGAAGCGAGCATTTGTAAAATTACATCGTTAATAACATAGTAAGTACTGCAGAATGCTAGTTCCGGGCCTTTTTAAACCAATCAAATATAGTTTTACAGGCATTTATGGCAAGATGAAGTTATAGAATGCGATCAGTGTTGCTCACCTCGAGTGCGACTATAGTCGCGACATGCACTACGGGACCAAAAACAACAGCGTGACTATAGTCGCGACACACACTTTAAGGGTTAAATTGAATTCCTTAAAAACTAGAGGACTCCCCAGAGCTGAAGCCTTCAAAGAAACTGAAGGCAAATCAAAACACATCCTTAAATGAAATCCAATCAAATGAAATGTTTAATTCTGACACAGCTGGCCATATCAAGAAACAGATCACAGAAAATTAAATTTGTTCTTACGTTGCAAAATCAATTGAAAATAAAATAGTTTCATCGATCGGTTCTGGGGCAAATAGTGAACAATGTGGCCCCACCAACAGTCCCCAAAACGAACAATGCCAGTCAGAGATCTTATGACAAAAAGGTTTTCTGTTTATATTTAACAAATCACAAACAAAATTATTGAGACATCTGGTTTCACAACATGCAGACAAAACTGATGTAATTGAATATGTTATGTAAAAGGATCAGAGGAAAAAGAAAGCACTTCTTGATAAACTTAGGAATATAGAAAATCATATTCACAACTGTGACTTGCTAAAGAAGGGGGAAGGGGAACTAGCAGTACGCTATCAACCAACATTGGAAAATTCCAAAGCTGATGACTATGGTCCATGTCCCTATTGCTGTGGCTATTTTGTGCGCAGAGAGCTGGAGACAAAACTGTCCTTTGAAACCTTCAAACGAAAAGGGAAGGCAACACATGATGGCTACGTCAAGTTCACTACTTCTGCCATGCACATCCGGAACGAGGGTCAATCTTGGAACCGTCATGGTAAGTTTGAAACCAGGATAATATTAGCAGGATTGGAAAAAGTGACATCATTTTAGCATTTGGAGAGAAACTCTGCTGTCGTCACAGCCATGACAAAGAACAATATAATTACATACGACAAAAATTTAGAGAAATGGGGTGTCTAGTTAAGGAGATTAGAAAAATGGAAAATAAGCCTGAAATATCGCTAAAGGATTTTATAGATCCAAAATATTTTTGAGTTGTGGATTCAAGCAAAGCAATATCGCTATCTGATATACATTCAAACAGGTATGGCACTCCATCTCTTGCCCTGAAATTAGGTCAATCCTTGCAAAAATCATAGCAAGCCAAGCCAAGCCATCGAAAATCTAGAAAAAGACCTTCAGGCAAAAGAGGAAGAATTCATGTCACTCTTAAAGATAAATTGGACAGAAGAAATTGCTTCTAATGCTCTAAAGACATTACACGAAGGGAAGAGAAATACCAGTCACAAAATGCTCCCCCTTACAGATGATGTGAAGTCGATGACAGACTATTTGAGAAAATAAAAAAAAAATGGCAGAAGAAACATACGAGTTCCCGATTACATGTGTTTTACTACATATACGCCATTACATATATTTTGGCTATTTTAATTAAATCTTAGAGTGAAAATCATTAATGAGGTTAAATGATTTACTTTGTTTTATAATTCCTGTTAGTTCTTATGTTGCATACTTGGTGTTGGCAAATTGTTTCAAGTTAGAGCAAAAAAATTTGCATACAAAATCATGGCAAAAAAACTATATTAAAGCATATTTTGTCACATTATTATTATTATTATTATTATTATCATTATTATTATTATTATTATTTTCAGATATACTTGAGCTCCTTAGGCGTGTATAATATGAGGGATATTGAAATATGTCTGCAGGATGATGAAACGGCTACGAACAAAAAGACTCTGGTCATAGTATAATCTAAAGGGATGTAAAGGGGAAAAATGCATAAAAGACCTTGTGATATGCAGAGTTTTGATCAGTATGACTTAATTTCAATTGTCTATTTTTTTAAAATTACTAGCCAGAGATTTTTCCATGAATGGATAAGGTACTGCATGTTTCTTCACACATACTGCAATTACATCTATATGAACGAACCCGAGACATTTCAAAGTACATATTTTATAAATATTCCATTGATTATTGTTGGCATTTAGAAAACTGCAATGCATTCTTTGTTGTGAAACATATAAAATATTGTGTTACTCTTGCAGAAGCTTGCTTGAAAAAAAAATGGAAAAGCGAAAGAAATTGAAATTGAAGAGGCCATATCGGAGACACTTAAATAGGCACACAACCAACGTGCAGGGATAAAATACAAGGTTATTCAGTTTTTTTTAAACCATTGTGGATGCATCTCTAAATTGCAAACAAAATCAGCTTATCATAGTTTCCAGGACTATTAAAGCTGGCGTACAGCTAACTACAATTTGCATCCATCTTGTATGATAGGACAAGTACTTCCACTTGGAATTTTTATTCACATGCAATATTTGGACAATATAAATTCATCTTTGCGCAAATTTATTTCACCATCCACTTGCCTGAAATGACACATAAGTACAAAGTTATCTTGTAACTTGGTGGAACAATATAAAGGAAAGAACAAGTGCAGTGAAGAAAGTTTCATAAAGTTTATTATGCTACTGGTAGGCAATGTGGTTTCTGCATATGTAAGCGGTGATGAGATGATATTAAATTATTTTTTAAACTGCAGGTGCTTGAGCAGAAGAAGAAAGAGATACTATTTAGAGTGGAGGAGGAGATTAATTCTGAGTGCTAATCTTAATAAAATCTAGAAAATAAACAAAAAGTGATATTAAAATATATGTTGTATTGTTTCCTTTTTCCTTTTAGTTTTTTTAAAAACAAATGTTTGAACCTTCAGTCTGCAGATTCCAGGAATTCCTTATCAGGCAAAAGCAGTGTGGTTTACCCACATGTCGAGATGTGTAAATATCCGGAACTATCTAGAAGTCCAAATGTCCGAGTGTCCGGAGCTGTGTAGAGGTGTAAACGTCCGGGGCTAGCATCTAAGTGTTTGGGACCGGTGGTTCTAATAGGTGCTGTATGCTGTCTGTACGTTAGTGTGACGTATAACTGTAGTGGATCCGTGAAGGGCAAGCAGCCGATAAAAGTATTGGGTCACCCCTAGGTATTCAGAGAAGCTGTGCGGTGATTCAACAGTTGGTGAATCATATGGTTGTACAGGGTCGAGACGCATGTGTATGTTTCAATTGTGGTTACAATTGAATGCATTGATATATTTACACGGAGTTACTTTGAATCTCAGTAGTATTCCAAGGAATTACACTGTACATGAATCTCAAAAACAGTTAGACTTAATACATATAGATGTTTGTACTTGTTATCGCAATTCATATGTGCAATAATATGATTTGAGGTTTATCGCAATTCATACGTGCGATAATATAATTTTTGTAAAGGTTCCCTTTTTATTTGAAACATCTGTGCAGCCCAGGAGGTTCCTTGGATCCGTGTTCATTTTGAATTAATATTTAATTTTATTTTCAAACTGTGAATGGTTGTGAAGTGTGATTGTGGGGTGAACACATGAGTTATTGTGTTGATACATCATTATGTTTCGTTAATAATTTATTTCATAAATTTACATCATCTTTCACATATTGTGTTTGAGTTGTTCATTTGATCCAACACCCACTCAGAAACAATTCTGTTACAGCGATAATATAGAATATCGGTATATTGTGGTATTAAATCGGCGATACAATAATCACGATATAACTTTCTTATATCGATATAGTGCGATATTGACATAAATTTTGATAACAAGTAGCAAATGAACTCTATTATTATAAATTAATATTATCCATATTTCACTACTTATAATAGTTTCTGATTGACAATGACCTATTGAATTCCATACATTTACCTCCGGTATTCGTTTCCTGAGCAGTTGCAGCATGGGTAATCGGAAGTTACATGTCTGTGAATCTTCATCCTTTTGAAGGTTTAACTTCTCTTTGTCAACAAATAAGCACCTTGCTGACATTGATGACTAACTGACATTGACCTTGAGTTACATTTCAAGCATGGCTGAGTACGACCTGGTGCAAAATTCAAAAGCACGGTCTGCCATATGGACTCTTATTGCATTAAGAAAGAGTAAAAGGGATGGGAAAATTGATGAGGCAACTGCTGTGTGCCGACTATGCGAAGCTCATGTTAAGTTTTCTGGTGGAACCACTAATTTAGCGTACCACATGAACAAGCACCATCCCGGGCAATGTGGTAATTACAAGATGACAGACAACAGATCATCGATCCCTGCTAATGTGAGTTTATCATGTGAAGATACTTCTGATCTTTCTAAAGTTAAAACATAGCAGCCAATCCAGAGAACCTTCCCAGGGTTCATTGGTGCAAAATACCCCTTGCATTCTTCTCATGCTTTACATATAACTGACAAGGTGTGCAGATTTATAATAAAGGACATGTGTCCATACCGAATAGTGGATTTGCCAGAGTTTTGAGACCTTTTACATACACTTGACTCCCGATATAATGTTCCAGGTAGAAAGCAGTTTGCAGATGTGATCATTCCTCAAAAATATGTCCAAGTCAAGGCACTGGTAAAAGATGACCTACGAAATGCTGAGAAGGTTGCATTGACAACAGATAGTTGGACGTCTAGGTCAACTCACATTGATAAAAATTGGAAGCTGATAAACTATGTTCTTCAAACTCGGCCCATGTATCAAGGGCACACAGGTGAGAATATAGCTGCTGTGATTCATGAGGCCCTCAAAGAATGGGAAATACAGCCTATCCCCATACCACCTATTGTATCAGATAATGCATCAAACATGGACAATGCAGGGACTCTGTTATGATGCAACTTTCACATCAAGTGTTATGCACATACAATTAATTTAGCTGCACAAAAGTGTCTCAAGATCAGACGCATTGAAATTCTCCTCAGCAGAATTTCGTCAAATAGTTGGGTTCTTCCACCGAAGTACAACTGCAGCAGCTAAACTGGGAAGTCAGGCTGAATTGCTAGGTCTACTGGATCATAAGCTTATAGCTGATGTGCCCACTAGATGAAACGGTACTTATGACATGATTTCAAGGTTTCTTGAAATGCAGTGTGCAATAATTGCCATTTTGAGATCCAAAGATCTTGCTAAAATAAAAGAAAAAGATTTGAACACATTGTCAGATGATGACATTTGCCTGGCAGATGAGGTAATGGTTTGTCTGAAACCTCTTAAAGTGGTGACAACCACTCTTTGTGCTGAGTCAGTTTCAACCATTTCTGTTGTCATGCCTCTTCATCGCAAACTTATTGACAGCATTTTCCAACATAGCGATGATGACTCTAGTAATAGCTCAGATGAAAAGGGCTTGGTTGATGATCTTCAGGATAGATACACTCATCAAGATGAAACTCACACCATTGCTGCTGCCATGGATCCATGTTTTAAAGCCTTACCTTTCCTCAGCGATGCACGAAGGAATGAAATCTTTACCAAAATTTTGCAGAATGCATAAGAAATCATTGTTAGAGTTGAGGCTGAACATGACTGATCACTCACCTGTGGGTGATAGTGGGCAGAATGAACTGCCACCTTTACCACAGCTAACCGAACAGTTATGTGTGTCTGCCAATTCTGCTGCTGAGGATGCTCAACCAGTTTGCAAGAAGCTAAAGTCGGACATTGGTCAGATTGATATGATAGAACAACAAGAAAAAATTACCTGTTGTTCTGGCATGCAAGAACTTCTTTGTTATGTCTACATAACTGGTTTCAAAAACAAAAATGGAAGAAGAAGAAGAAGAGCTTAAAAACTATAAAGTATTTCCATTGATTCCCTTGGGATTCAAATCCTCTTCAATGGTGGAAAAATCATGAACAGAGATTTCCTAGATTAGCTAAGCTTGCTAAATCCTTATTGTGCATCCCATCAACAAGTGTCCCTTCTGAGAGGGTGTTCTCCACTGCTGGAGATATAGTAAATGCACAACGCTCAGCTCTAAAACCAAATCATGTTGATGCTCTCATCTTTTTAAACAAAAATATGAAGTAAATTCCATCATATGAATTTCAAGGCAGTTAAGTTTGAACTACATGGGGTAAAGTGTCAACAAAAAGACCAATCTGCGGTTTCATGCATTTTATGTTTATCAAAAAGTAAACCACAAAATGTGAACTGTTCAGACAAAAGACTTAAATTGTAACTCTTAATTTCTGTGTTAGATTGCAACTACTGTACTGCATTTTATTCATTTTTTTCTACTGTATTTTATTTATATAATTAAATAATTTTAAGTAATTTTTTTGCAGTTTGCATTCATTTTATTTCAATAAATTAACAGTAATCTGTAATTCTTTCTTAAATCAATATATTGCAATATTGCCCTACAAAAAATCATCTCCCAAGGAAGAGGAAGATAACCTCATAGATACTTCCGTGGCTAAAGTTTAAAAAGTTTTATTTTTCAATAATAAATGGAACGCCCACGCACGATGGAGGAGGAATATGGAACAAGATTGACAACAATGAATGTGAATAACGGACACTTTATATCAGGAATTTACCTGTTTACCTTTTTCCTTAATAACGTTATATTTTCCTTCTTTCTATCTTACCCTTTTTGCATTTGTTAATTATTTTATGTGCGATTCATTTAACTATTGCTCATTATTGTTTGATTCATAATCATTTTTTTCTTATTACTAATACTAAATATTACGTATTCCTTTTTCCTTCCTTCTATTCTAATCCCTTGGTATTTTTCCTTTATTGTTCAATTAATTCATTTATGTACTGCTCACTGTTGTTTACCGCACAATCATGTTTTTCTTATTATATATTCCTTTTTTCCTTCTTTCTATTCTTACCCCTTTGTATTTTTCATTTATTGTTCATATAATTCATTTACGTATTGCTAACCACTGTGTGGGTTATAATCGGTTGTTACTTATTGCATATTCCTTTTTCTTTCTTTCCATCTTACTCTTTACGTTTCCATTACTTTGTGTTCACCTAATTCATTTAATTATTGCTACTTACCACAGTTTTCATTATAATCATGTTTTTCTTCTAACACATTCCTTTTTCTTTCTTTCTATCTTCCTCTTTATGTTTTTGTTGCTTGCATCATTGATTTATTTCTTGCTCACCACTGTTTTCAATATAATCCATCACGATATATTGTATTTTTCAATATATTTTTCAACATGTCAGTTCTGATTCTAAGGTTTTCGTACAACAACAGGTTCAGACAGCTCACTTCGTGCCTCATGAGAGCACGGACAAGTTGTACGTATTGTGTATACATGCACACGAACTTCAGTTTAATCTTTTTTTCAAATTACACCAGCTTAAAGGAGACATACTATATTGGTGTCTTCTAGCCTTGCCTCGTATGCAGGGCCCATTTTCTCATGCTCTGATCTTTCTCTATTTCAGATGTCACGTTCATTACAACTGGCACTTGCGACTATGCGACACTAGACGATTGATAGTTCAAAAAATATCCATGGTAAGTACAAAAATGACTCGTCATTCCTAACTTTGTACTCTAGCATTGTCTTTCAATGCATCGCTTGCAATCTTTACTTGAAATTTCTTATGAAATACAAGTGTCTCTGATTTAGGGTTATGTTGTATCGCAGTGGCCTTGATATTGTAATACACTTGGCGTATGTACATTTGATAGTGCCCCGTGTTAAGGAACTTTTAGATTTTTTTATGTGATTACTTGTGTGAATAATAGGCCAATCCTTAGCCCGAAATAATTAACAATTACTAGGAGGAATGTCACGCAGTAAAGTGATAGTGAGTTTCCATGATGTCATAGTTGACTAGTAGTAAATTCCGGCCCAAACTGAACGACTGTCCCTGTAGTAACATAGTCCATATTAAAACCTTGTGTTGTGACTGCAGTGGCAGTATTTACAGTAGGAAACCAGTACATTACTCAAAGGAATAAATAAGAAGCCACTAGGCAGATACCTTTTATGTCGCCCGTGTGGCAAATGTGACGCAGTTATGTTGGCGAAATGTGCCTGTAAAGCATGACTGACTGGCCTGAGGTGGCGTAGTTCAAATAGTTCCCTGTTTCCGAAGCCAACGTTGCAAAAGAATACTCATATTTTACATTAGAGTAGCATTACAATATTTTCCAAATGACATGATGTATAAATAGTACAATACGAAGATGAGGGGCTTACTATTGAAACGAGGATAGCAGTGTCCTTGTTGAGAAAATGGCCAGGACAATAAGAACTGATTGGTCTAAATAACTATATTGATTGGATGATCAAATGATAATTTATGACTTGCTCATTTTTTATCATATATAAACCGTATCAGTTGCTAGACACTTCAGCATTCATCATTCATTCAGGCGGTGAACACGGAGCAGGCAGGACCGGGACGGCGAGCTGACCAGAGTGAGCATGGACCCAGTGGATAAATATTGCCATTTAGGAGTGACCCAAAGCAGGCACCCATAGGAGCAATAAGGAGAGGCAGTATCGAGGAAACTCTACTGCTAACATCACCACTGAGGATATCAGCCACCAGAAGTTAGTTTGCTGTAAAATCTGTACAAAGCTGACCAAGAAATGGCGCCACGTGGAGAACCAAGATGGCCGCCCAAGCACGAGGCTATGGCGTCACTATTGTTTGGGCGAAAATGGAGGGGATACACGGGAAGCAAACAACATTTCGACAACCATAAATCAGCAGCGTACAAGATAAAAGTTAGCCAGATAGCAGGGATAGGAGGCCACATGAGAAACTCTGTGGCTACCACCTACTACACCCCGAAGACGATGCCTGCGGAGCAAGATGTGATTTTCACATTGCCATTTCACTTGCCTGAATAATAGGGGACTCATTTGGTTACGAGTACCCCTCCTTGAATAACTTTTCCGTGGCCCTAAAAAGCTGATATGACTTATTTTGGTACCTCCAGCAAAATTCATAACTAAAAACAAACTACCATTGACTACACTACTATATGTCGTTTAGACATTTTAATTTTCTAAATTTGTTAGGGACTTAAAATATGTACACTTATGTACTAGAATTTTAGAACGATAGGATGTTAAATAACAATTCTTCAACTTTAATATTTGAATAATTGCACAGGTGGCTAACACATTATTGGAAGTTAGGTTTGTCCATTAGTAAAACTGGACTAAATTTGAAACAAGTAGGGCTCTTTCGTTTCAGGTGTATGCTGCGTTCGTGGCCTTGCTGTCTGTCTCCTTGCGTGGTCTGTGTGTGCTGCTGTGTCGCCCGCGCCTCCTGGACCTGGACCCTTTCCGCCTTTGCCGTATCCGCTCATCAAAATTACTAGCGAAATGAGGAAACATTTCCCCTCGCTACCTTACTTACAGCTTGATTGGATGATAGGGGTGGGTGTGTGTAGGTACTATTCCTACCCACCCCAAAGGGCCTTCATTTCTCCCGATAGTTACTTTTTAGTAATTCGGGAGAACGCCCTACTTAAAAAATAGTGCATTTAAGCACTTTAAATCCGGAGGGGGGGAGTAGCGACCCCCCCCAAAGGACCTAAAATGGCCACCGTCAGGGTGGCTATAAAAGTTGTACAAATGTCCCTAGTGGACGGTTACAACTATAAACATCACATTAATCGTAATAGACACTTCAGCCACTCCAGGGTTCGTACGGTCTTTGAAGGTCTTTGAGAGTTTGGGAAAAATGAGGTAGCATTTTCAAGGCCTTGAAAGTTTGGGAAAATCGAGCATATTACCCTGAGGTCTTTAAAAGTCTTTGAAAATTGAAATAAACCCCTCAAAAATTAATTTCTTTCCAAAATCACAAATAAAAATATCCGAGATTGTTAGATTCAGATGTAATCCAGTTATCCTGGTTTCTTTCTTTTGATGACCCGTTCAGTTTATTGCCGCCGCATTAACAAAAGAGGCTTTGTTTTGTTTGGCCATCCAAAGTATGCCTCGGCGGCGACTTCAATCACGCATGCACTCTTCATCAAAGCCATACGGTGCCGCTACACACTTCATCAAAGGAAGTCGCCAATAAAATTGCCCATGGTCGTTAGCAGCTGGTTTTCCTGGCTTCTTTCGTTTGACGAATAGTTGAATTTGACTGGACGAGTCCATCAGTTTTAGCCAATCAAAATGTTAATTACACTAATTCTACGTAGAAAGTTCGCGAAAGTTACACGCTCGAGAATTCAAACTTTCTTCATTCAATTTACATCTTCTGCAAGTTCAGTGTTTAAAAATGCCAGGTCTTTGCTCTTTCAACGATATCTGGCTTGAACAAGAGAAGTACAAGGAATGGCTGCAAAAGGATAAGTTATGCAAACGAAAGGCGTTTTGTACATTGTGTAAAAAGACGATCAACTTGGCTTCAATGGGAGAAGGAGCCCTTACAAGTCATGCCAAAGGTAAGTTGCAAATTAGTAACTACATGTTCATTTGGTGGAACAAAGATGCAGAAGTATAAGCAATTGGTATTTTTGGGAAAATAATGGTAATTCATTACTCGTCGGGTATAAAATAAGATCGTTTAGTTTGATGATTTGGTAGATATAGCAAAAGAGGGCCTGTTTAAATGTACTTCTACCGTCGGTTTATTTAACACATTTGAGGAAAAAATTCATTTTCGAAAATTTTGTTCTACATAACAATATTACTTGATTTAATACAGAAACATGCATTGTACTAAATTAAATTCACGGATAAACAGTTTCAAAGTGCGCATGCGTACACTATATTAGAGTTAAACAAGAGTTATTGTTCTTGAAATGTTTATCACAAAAAATGGGGGAAAACCCGCCTAACCTAATTTTAAAGTCAGAGAATTAGGTGCCACACATCACAGCCTTTTTTAATAAAAAAAACCAATATTTTATTTCACTTTTTCAGAAGCCATTTTTAAATGGCAATTTGTGTCTAAATAGCTTTTCTTACTAGTATGTAAAACCGAATTAAAAATTACTTTCATGCATCATGAAGTTGTATGTTTTCATTTAGATTCATTAAAATTCTTGCAGTGATAATTACTTTTGTTTCGTTTCTAGGATGTAAGCACCAACAAAATACAATATCTGCAAAACAAGTCGCACCAGTAAGTGCATACTTTTCACAGCCAGCAGCAGATGGTGTGACAAGTACAAAGCAGCCTACCAAAGCAGCTCTAGCAACTTCTACTTTAAAGACTAGTTTAAAGACTTTTTGCACTAAATCTGAAGCACTACGGGCTGAAGTCTTTGGACAATGAAATGTATTTACAGCCACTACAGCATGCACTCATGCATGGGCATCAACACTATTTTCAAAGCAATGTTTCCTGACAGTAAGATTGCTGAACAGTTTTCATGCAGTGAACGCAAGACAGCTTATCTTGGTGTGTTTGGATTAGCACCTTTTTTTGCTGATCAGTTGTTGATGAAAGTGAGAGAGGCCAACGTGTATGTCCTTCTGTTTGATGAGACTCTGAACAAAGATATGCAGGAGAAACAAATGGACTTGCATGTACGGATATGGGACTGCAATAAAATCAGCACATATTATCTCACTTCTGAATTTCTTGGTCATGCTCGTGCTGAAGATCTGGTGGACAAGTTTGAGCCCATTGTGTCTGACATAGGATATAAGGGTCTTCTACAGCTGTCGATGGATGGACCAGCAGTTAACTGGAAATTGTATGACTTGTTGCAGTCTCATATTTCACATTCAACACCCTTTGAAAATGTTAGAAGTTGGTAGCTGTGGACTTCATGTTATGCATAATGCATTTCGTAGTGGCTGTGCAGCAGTACCATGGGATTTGGAAACTCTTCTGAGCAGTGTGTACCATCTATACCATGATTCACCAGCAAGGAGACAAGATTTCATGGACTTTACAGGATCAAATGTATTTCCACTCAAGTATTGTAAACACAGGTACGAATATTTGTTTGGGTTACTCGATGTCTATTTATACAGTCTATTTTACTTTTTTAATTCATTTAATTTCTGAAAGTGTTTAAATTTAACTTGCATGGTATTGAAAGAAAATTAAAGTTCTCATTGCTACCGTAATTATTAGTAATTTTTGTTTTGTTTCAGTTTGTATTGTTGAATTCTTTTCTGTTTTAATAAAACTAATTATGATTTTCCTTGTTTCAGGTGGCTTGAGAATATTGAACCAGCGGAGAGGGTCATTTTCCTTTTGCCTCATCTTGCCGACTTTTGTTCGGCTGTGAAGAATAAAAAGATAACAGTACCAACCTGCAAGTCCTTTAAGAATGTTCTTGATGCTGTTGGGGATCCTTTGATTAAAGCTAAGCTGCAGTTCTTTGTAACTATTGCCAGAATCACACTACCCTTTTTGGAGGCTTACCAAACGGATAAACCTATGCTTCCATTCCTTGCCACAGACCTGGGAGGTTTAGTGAAAGACCTCATGTCACGTTATGTGAAACCTGAAATCATGTCCAAGGCAAATTCTGTAACCGCATTAGTGAGCATCGGGTTTGATAAGAAAGAGAATTTCCTTGATGCAGGAAAAGTTAAGGTTGGCTTTTCAGCTTCAGAAACATTGTTAAAGGTAGGAGCTTCAGACAGGGATAGATTTGCTTTCAGAACAGAGTGCAGAGACTTTATGATTGCAATGGTAAAGAAGCTGTTTGAGAAATCACCTCTAAAATATCCCTTGGTGAAAAACATGTCCTGGGCTGACCCTGGACTTATGCAATCAGGATCAGACAAGGAAAAGGGAGAAACAAAACTTCGTAGGGTCCTAAAAATTATGTGCGAGGCAGGAAGAGAAGTAGAGTCCCGATGTGATTTAATATTAACTCAGTACGGAAAATTAGTGGATGAAGTTATCCAATCTGACAATCATCCCTTGAAATGCTTCAGTAGAACAGATGATAGACTTGATGAAGTGTTTTATTCTGTCCTTTCCAAAAGAAATGAATATCTTGAACTTTGGAATGTTCTCCAGAAAATGCTGTTGTTGTCACATGGGCAGGCAACAGTGGAGAGAGGATTTTCTATCAACAAACAGGTATCTGTTGAGAATCTCAGCAGAGAAAGCGTCAGAGCTCAAAGGTTAATCGTTGACACCATGAGAAAAGCAGGTGGACCTTTGGAAATCATCATTAGCAATGAATTGATGACATATGCCTCCTCTGCAAGACATAAGTACCATGCCTATCTGGATAAGAAGAAAGCAGAGGAGAAGGATGAGAAGAAAAACCCAAAAGGAAAGAAACGGGAGTTGGCCTTGGATGGATGAAGTGGAAGAACTTAAAGCCAAAAAGCTGCGTCTTGAAGCTGACATTGCCAGCCTACATGCTTCCTCTGTACAGAAAGCAGAAGAGGCAGAGTTAAAAGGACTCATTGTGCTTGTCACAGAGTCAAATGCTCTTAGGAGAAGAGCAGAGGAAAAGATGACAGTGGTGGCATCTCTTTCCAAAATGATTGAAGAGAAAAAAAAGCAAATAAAATAATGCATTTAAAGCAGTGCTGATGTCTTTAAGAGAACAATTTATGTTGTATTAAATCTGACACATATGTTACTTATTTCTGGAGAACAAAAACAATGAATGTTAACCTATCTTCTCGATCATTATAATGCAATTTTAGGAAATTAATTATAGTTTGACTTTAATCAGTAAACAATATTGTGGTATTTGGCATTCGTTGTTTTCTCATATGACCTGTATACACAATGTTAGCAAAAATAGGTCTTGGAAATCTCTGTTTGTGGTCTTTGAAAGTTTGGGAAAAGTCTTTGAATTTATCATTCATATTTGAGTACAAACCCTGCACTCGCTCTAAGCTCTCTGTACTGCACAGACGTGTTTACCGCAGCTCTCTGAAAATCTTATACCCACGCCTTATAGGAACCTGTTACCTGTTTTCGGCTGCCACGGTTTCACAGTGAATCCCGGATAGCAAGTACCATTCCACTCTGCAAATCAAGTAACCAGCTTTTTCGAGAGGGATACTGAATTGATTACAAGATATTCCAACACGCTGCACATTGAATTAAGGTAAATTCTTAAACCTACGGGTGCAAATTGAGTGCCGTTGACTTAGACTCTAAACAAAGCCTTAACAACTAATAACTAATAATCAATTTTAATACAGACTCCTACAGTTACTATAACTTATAAAACATAAATAGTAGATTATTACTTAACTTATACTCATCATATAAATATTAGAATTAAAATTCTCCAAATACCTTCAACAACAATAACCATAATGCATAGAGATAACATTGTGATGGTGGATGGAAATTTAGTACGTAATTTACTTGAAGTAGTTCTTTAATATACGATTTGGCTAATTTCGGACTTATTTACACTGAAATTTAAAGTTACCCCCCCCCCTTTATTTTCTACATGAAGTGTTTACTTGAGCTGTTTACGTCGGACCATTGTACCGGTCAGCGCACGTGTCACTCTCTGCGCATGTCAGATAGTCCGGTGGCGGCACGTGTATGCAGCTCTTTATATATATCCTTTTGGACCGGTCCAGCGTCTGGTTCTTTTCCAGCGAAGGGTCTTTCCAGAGTGAAGATAATCTCCGTGTTGCTGTTGCGGAAAGCACAGTCGCCATTGCTTGGCGTTCGACCAGTGTGGTCATAGATTTCTTATTAGCAAGACGATACAATCGTCTGGTTTGCTTTGGTGTTGAAAATGGTAAGAAGTTCAGCTTGGCCCCATTAATTACCTGATTTATCAAACTATTTCTATTCTCCTAATTTCCTTCCTAAATTTTAGTCTCCATCCACCTAAACATTCTTAATTTATAACTGCTTATTTAATTAATTATTTATCTTAAATAAACCTTATTATTTTCTTTGGAATTTCATCTTTGCTTTTTCCTTTCAGTAAGTAATAGTTTTACTTTAATGAAATGAGCTATATCTTATTCTTTCTTTCTCTTCTCTCTGTCGCTCAACGTTTAGAACTTTATCTTTCTCTCTCTCTCCCTCTTCCTCTCCAAACTAAATTATATCACCGAATACTCTTTTATTAGTAACGAACCTGGACTGATATACGTGGTTACTAATTAACCCCCGTTACATATTTTTGGCGTCGCCGGTAGGATATTCGGTGAAATTTACAACTACTGTAGTTGGTATAGTCGTACCGCAATAAAATTTAGTCATGTCGTCTGCTCGGAGATTACTTGAATATTGGGGTAACAGAATTGTTGGTGTGTTTACACCCAAACCAGAACAAATTATGGTTGAAAGAAGACCAGCTGTGTCTGAAATAGAGGAGATTTATTCTCCTGATGAGGAATTTTATGATACAAGTATGGAAATTGTGGACGATGGTGTCCAGACACCCGCACGTACCAAATATTTAGATACACCTATTGGCAAACAATTCGTAACGAGGTCGAGGCTGCCTATAGAATCTAAGCCATACAATGTCAAGGTCGAATTACCCCACAAGCACAATGCAGCACATCTTGATGATGAAATATCTTTGCACGTTTCCGATAGTAATTTAAAGATAAGGAAAGATGAAATGTACTCACCGAAAGAGGATACGAATGGCATCCGTGCCAGTAATCCACCTGAATCCTTTGAAACATTTACAAACACCAACTGTAATGCATTTGTAGGAACACCAACCAGCGGATCTTCGATCCGAAAATCAGTCGCACAAAAATGCATACATAAAAACACTAATACAAGTGATGAATTGTATCATCAGGACACACACCAGGACAATAAACACGGTTATTTTGTGGATCGTTTCGCTAAAAAGCAGAATGTGCCTAATCCATCACGCGGTAACAATGTTTCTTTATCCGCTATGGAAACGCCGCTTCCTCTTCCAGCAACAGAAAAACTTGAGTCTCCTTTAACTCGTGCCAACATAAATAATTCGCACCCAATGAATCTTTCCGTAGCTCGAGAAGCTGAATGGGACCACAATATATTGTGCAATATTTCCCGTTGTTCAAATGGTTGTTGTACAAACGAGTCCGCGCGTTCAACTTGCTCTTGGGCAGTAGATAGCGGTCACGTGACGTCAGAAGCCGAGGAATCCCGAATCGCGTGCAATAGTGTGCCCCATTCAAGGTCAAGTGGGCGTTGCATAAACTCGGTAATACACAAGTCTAATTGTACTGCGTACAATAGTTCTGGCGGTGACTTTAATCACAGGGAATCAAACAAAGTGAATGAATTTGGGCAAAATAAATACTCCGAAGGTACCGAACGATTTAGGAAAGAAAAAGAACCTGACAAATTTGATGGTAAAAACGTGGAATGGCAAGATTATATTGTACATTTTGAGCAAGTTGCTTATTGGAATAATTGGAATAAAAGTGAAAGGGCTCAACAACTTGCAATGAGTTTAAGACGAGTAGCACAACGGCTACTAGGTGATTTAGATCGAACTAAAATAGGGGACTATGCCTATCTTAAAGGTGCTTTAGAACAAAGATTCAGTCCAATAGAAAGGGAAACTGCTTATAGATGCGAGTTTAGAAATAGACGTAGACAAAAATCAGAATCCGCTGCCGACTATGGTTACGCGTTAAGGCGACTAGCCTGTCGCGCATTTCCGACGATTCCCGTTTCGGCTAGGGAAGATATATTGATAGATCAATATATATGTGGGCTAGGAAGTCAGGACATTAGAAAGCATGTTCAATTTGGGCATCCTAAAACTCTAGATGATGCAATGGCTAGTGCCATTGAGTATGAGGCCTTTGAAGGGACTTCGTCAAGTTTACAAAAACCTATAAATAAGGAGATCCCCGTTAGAGCTCTTAGGTCTGAACAGGACCTGTCCCAAACCAATACCGAGAAAAGTAATCAGAAAGAAAGTAAAGACAGTGACACGCGGTCAAATATTGATAACCTTACAAGAACAGTTAAATCTCTCCAAGAATCTGTGGACACTGTAGCAAAACTGTCTACGGAAAATACAAGACAAATAAATCTGGTAATTGGAAATATGCAAAAGACGGATAGGAATACTACCTATCGAGCGAAACATCAGACTACCAGAGCGAATCCGATAGAGTGTTATACTTGTCATGGATTGGGTCACATGAGTAGGGACTGCCCCGCGAAAAAGAACCCGAACAGACCAAATAGTATGTTAGGTATTCGGGTGAAGCCGGAACAATCGGCTAAGAATAGTGTAGAGTTAAACTAGAACGGGCTGATCTTGAGGCCGAAAGTTTGGCCCCCTGTTTTGAACGTAATAAGAAGAGTAATACAGACTCTGAGAGGCCAACTTTAAGATTAACTGCAATTGCTAAAACCTGTTGGTTTGTTTCTGTTGACGTGTGTAAAACGTCTGTGAAATTTTTGGTAGATACTGGGTCCGCTGTAACACTTATTTCTAAACAAGTATTTGAAAAACTTGAGTCGGGAAAACCTGATTTAAAACCAGCACGCTCACAACTAACCGCTGCAGACGGAGGTTTATTAAACACTTATGGGCAAGCAGTCTTCAAATTTAAGATAGGTGGAAGAGCTTTTGAAAGCAATACAATAGTTGCTGATCTAAATGGGTTACCTGGAATAATTGGTTTAGATTTTCTAGAGAAAAATAATGCAGACTTAAGTTTGAAGAAGGGCATTCTGAAAATTAGAAAACTGAAAATCAGTTTGGAAAGGGAAAATAGTTTTTCTTGTGCAAGAATACATGTAACGGACTCGATTGCTATCCCTCCGAAATCAAATATATTTGTTAAAGGAAACGTACAGGGAGAATGGGGAATAACTGAAGAAGGCATTGTCGAACCTCTCGAACAATTTTCCGAAGAAACTGGTTTGATTTTGCCGAAGTCTGTAGTAAAACCCAAGAATTCGGAAGTTTTTTTTCCCGTAGTTAATTTCACTTCTGAACCGATCACCCTAAAGAAAGGGATACCGATAGCTCAAATATATCCTGTGCAGAGTGTTTGCTCTGGAACTGTTTCAAAATTAGAGACACCTTTTAATTCCGATAAACCAGTACCAACTCATCTTAAACCTTTGGTAGACGGAGTTTCTGAACAGGTTTCAGTCGAACAAAAAAAATCGTTACAGAAACTAATAGCCGAGTACGCCGATGTCTTTGTAGGACCTGATGGTATGTTAGGGAGAACCGATCAAGTAAAACATGTAATAGACACTGGCGACAGTAAACCTATAAAACTGCCTCCTCGTAGATTACCATTATCTCAGAAGGAAGTGGTGGAAAAAGAGATTGACCGTATGCTTGCTGAAGATGTAATAGAACCAAGTGATAGCCCTTGGGCTGCGCCTATCGTTTTGGTAACTAAGAAAGACGGAACGCCTAGGTTTTGCGTAGATTACAGGAAATTGAACGCCATAACTCGCAAAGACGCGTATCCGCTTCCTAGAATGGACGATTCCCTAGACGCACTCTCTGGCGCGAAATGGTTTTCCACGTTAGATCTTGCTAGTGGATACTGGCAGGTAGCGTTAGATGAAAACGATAGAGAAAAAACAGCATTCGCTAGTTACAAAGGACTATTTCAGTTT
Source organism: Unio delphinus (assembly GCA_029339505.1). Lineage (NCBI taxonomy): Eukaryota > Metazoa > Mollusca > Bivalvia > Unionida > Unionidae > Unio > Unio delphinus. Next base: position 1,344,758 of record JAQISU010000400.1, read on the forward strand.
AAGGTGTTGCCGTTTGGTCTATCTAACTCGCCAGCTTCTTTTATGCGTTTGGTCCAAGTCGTGCTACACGGAATGACGTTCGAGCAGTGTTTAGCTTATCTAGATGACATTATTGTGATTGGTAGTACTTTTGAGTCGGCTCTGGAAAATTTGAAATTAGTCTTCGAGCGCTTCCGTGAGGCCAACTTAAAATTTAAACCATCTAAATGTTGCTTGTTTCAAAAGCATGTCTCTTATCTAGGACACGTTGTGTCCGAAGACGGCATTAAATGCGATCCAAAGAAGGTAGAGAGCGTTAAGAATTGGCCAACACCGAAAAACGTGTCAGAAGTAAGAAGTTTCCTTGGTACAGCTTCATACTATAGGAGGTTTATTAAAAACTTCTCTTCAATAGCATACCCTTTATCTCAGTTGACTCAGAAAAACAAACCATTTACTTGGTCACAAACACACCATGAAGCTTTTGATAAGCTGAAAACACTTTTGACAACATCACCTATTCTTACATATCCTAGCAGGGATGGGACATTTATTCTAGACACAGATGCAAGTTCGTATGGCATTGGAGCGGTTTTGTCGCAGCTCCAAGATAATACGGAAAAAGTTATTGCTTACGCTAGTAAGACTCTGAATAAACAACAGAGAAACTATTGCACCACCTATAGGGAACTATTAGCTGTAGTTACATTTGTCAAAGAATTCAAACACTATTTGTGGGGAAGAAAGTTCATTGTCAGGACAGACCATAGTTCACTGAAATGGCTTAAAAATTTCAAAGAACCAGAAGGCATGGTCGCGCGATGGTTGTCAGTATTAGATGCGTATGACTTTGAAATACAACACCGTAAAGGTTCTTTGCATGGAAACGCAGACGGACTAAGCAGGATTCCGCGTAAATGTAAACGCGACGAGTGTCGGGACTGCTTGCGTGTTAGTGCAAAGAAATTTATTATAAACCAAACAGTTGTCGGAACAGTTTCTCAACAGTCAGACGAGACTGCTGTAGAGAAGGAGCAAAATACCACAAGTGGAGTGTATGGCTCCAGCGGTAATGCCGAAAGCGAGTCGAATTGGTTAGGCTCTTGGAGTGCGGAACAACTAAGGGAGTTTCAACAGAATGACCCTTGTATAGGGTTAGTGTTGAGATTAAAGGAAGAAGGTGCTGAGAAACCTCTTCCATCTCAATTAGTTGGGGAGAGACAGGAAGCGAAGTCCCTGCTGAGACAGTGGACTAGTTTGGAGGTCCAAGATGGCCTGTTATATAAGCGTTGGGAGACCACTCATAGTAAGCAGAAAGTGTTGCTACTGGTGGCCCCTCCTGAGATAAGGTGTCACTTGTTAAAGAATCTACATGAATGTAGGACTGGGGGACACCTCGGTAGAACGAAGACTCTGAGTGCAATTAGGCAAAGATTTTATTGGCCTGGTCAGACGGATGAAGTGGCAAGATGGTGTCAGATGTGTAATCTGTGTGCACGTGCCAAATCCGTACCATGTCGCAGGCGAGCTCCTTTACAGCGACAGAAAACTGGTTATCCGTTGGAACGAATTGCTCTAGATATTCTTGGTCCACTACCAGAAACTGATGTGGGTAATTTATACATCATGGTAGTTGGCGACTATTTTACGAAATGGAAAGAAGCATACGCTATACCTGATCACAATGCGCAGACGGTCGCCGATAAATTGGTCACTGAATTTATATGTCGTTTTGGGTGTCCGCGATACATTCACACTGACCAAGGAAGAGAATTTGAGTCAAATTTATTTACTTCTTTGTGTGAGAAACTAGAAATATGCAAAACTCGAACAGCACCGTATCGACCGCAATCAGACGGGATGGTAGAAAGGTTCAACAGAACCTTACAACAAATGCTTTCAATGTTCGTTGATGAGCACCAACGAGATTGGGATGAACACTTACCCTATGTAATGATGGCGTATCGTACATCAGTTCACGAAAGTAGCGGCTGCACTCCTAATCTCTTGATGTTCGGGCGAGAAATATCCCTTCCAATTGATATTATGGTTGGTTTACCTCCACAACAAGATGAGGAGATGTGTGCTGTCGAATATGTTCAATGGGTTCAAAATACCCTCAGGCATGCATATGAATTCGCTTATGAAAATCTGAATAGTAGTTTCGCTAGACAAAAGTTTTACTATGACAGAAAAACTGAATTAGGTCATTTTGAAGTGGGAAAATGGGCTTGGAGGTGGTATCCACCTAAGAGCAGAGAAAAATTAGGACTAGGATGGGTTGGTCCGTATAGAATCGTACAGCAGATTTCAGATGTAGCATATAAAATACAAAGAACCCCTATCTCTACTCCCATCATCGTGCATATAGATCATTTGAAGCCATATCAAAGTGATAAGATCCCCGATTGTTGGAATCTACCTTTAAATGCTCACAAAGAATCTAGTGATAATATCGAAGAAAATGGCTCAGATTACACAGAGGAGCCTAATATGTATGTGGAATCTGACATCATTGATAGTTACTTCGGTATGAATTTTTGTCACAAAAATGTACCGTCGGAGGTAAAAACTCCTCCAGTAATGTTCTCCAGAGCAGGGAGAAATATCAAGCCCCCAACTAGATATTCCCCCTGATACATATTATAATGCTTTCTTTGTTAGTGGAATATTAGTGGAATATTGAATTCTTGTTGTGGCATACAGATTATTTATTGATTTTTTTTTAATATATAAATAATTGAAGAAAATGTTACACATACATTCTCTTTAAATTGTAATGATTGTATAATTTACCAAGTACAGTCAGTTAATTTTTTTTTTTTGTTGTGTGTAGATATGATGGCTTCTTCATGAAACCTATTCTACAAGAAGTCAAATATTTTGACTGTAGTAAAAGTATTCTTAAAATGTCATTAAGAGACTTTTCAGTTAGTTGTGGTTGTTTCTATTGTATAGACTGACCAGATAGACTTACATGTCAATGAAGATGAGCTGACGGATTTCCTGGCACAAGAAGGGATACAAGAAGATGAAAGGGGATTCCGTATCCCCGTAACAATGGATGGCATTTCTTGTCCGATCGAAGGTTGTCACCCCTGCATGTACCGGGATGTCCGAAAGTACTTACGACACTGGGAAGAGATTCATCGTGCCATTTTTACTTTTAGATTATGTCCAATCTGCCGACAGACATTCAAGAGGCCGAGTGATCTTCGTCGTCATCTGCGACGGCTACATAACCTGGATCAAGATATGACCGAAACATTGGTCGCAAAATCAAAGACGGAGACGCGGGCCAATAAGCGGTATATCGATCCAGGCTTTTTCCTTCCACCAAGAGTGAAAGACAAACCCAGTGGAGGCATTGCTTCCAGTGTATCTTCAACTCTACCTTCCTCTTCAAGTATTCTTGTACATCAATCCTCATTCTCTAGAGGAGGCTCTGCTTCCTGTAACAACACCTGCTCAACAACACTTTTGTCTGATCCTATTCCTTTTGCCTCTTGTGAAGGAAGTGCAACTTCCTGTTTCTCTTCAACTCTGTCTTCTGTATTTGATATTTCTGTCCCTCCATTACCCTCCGCTCGAGAAAACATTGCTTTCTCTTACAACCAAACACCATCTGCTCCAGAGGGGTGTGTCATTACTGCTGAAGAACCTTATAACAGACCCCTTGTCATCCCTCCAGTACCATCGTCAACAGACAAACTTCAAGAATATATCAGCTGGATCAAGGAAACTCAAGAGAAATTAACAGATGCTTTAAAAACAGCTGTAGCGCGTTTAAGCGACCATAGAGGGGGAAAACAGAGTCGCAAAGGAAAGAGATGCCAGAAGGTTGCTGGAGCAGGACAACAGACGCTTGCGAGCTGCACTATACCAAAAAAAGACTCGTATGACTATAGCCGGCTGAATGTATACGTCCCCAGAGATGAAATAGTTGAGTTCGAAGAAAGACCAGACGGAACCCTTCGCGCTGTCAAAAGATTGAAGACAGGGGCACTACCATTTACAGGCCAACCACCACGGTATCCTGCAAAACCTTACACCATTGTCCAGGAGGAATAAACCAGAAACCTGAAGACCAAAACTGAAACCCATACATCGTCAAGATTCTCCTGTCTATGAATTTTAAACGTTATCAATATTGTTTGAATCAATTGACTATAAGGTTATACGTAGGCATTAATAATTTCAAATCAACCTGAAATACTCACTAGATGGTGCTGATATTTTAGTAAATTTAAAATAAAATAAAAATAGTACTGTATTGAAACTAGTCAGGATGTTATATTTTGAGATGAAGTGTTTTTATTAAAGAATCATAATAATGATGATGATGGTGATAATAATAATAATAATAATAATAATAATAACAAGTGTGTGTGTGTGTGTGTGTGTGTGTGTTTTGACATTCTTTGAAGTATAATAATATGTACGTCACTTTCTCAGCAAGAGTTGTATTCGTTAAATTGGTATAACATTACTTTGCATGTGATCATTCTCAATCTTCTTTTGGTAATGTAAATCCAAATATGTTACAAATGCTGGAATTTAGATGCATGCTAGTTTAATAGAAATGAAATGACATTTGTATGTTGAAATGTTATGATTACCCTCTTAGACGTAATATGCGGAGCACATTGGGTTTAAGAGGGGGGGGGGGGAATGTGATGGTGGATGGAAATTTAGTACGTAATTTACTTGAAGTAGTTCTTTAATATACGATTTGGCTAATTTCGGACTTATTTACACTGAAATTTAAAGTTACCCCCCCCCCCTTTATTTTCTACATGAAGTGTTTACTTGAGCTGTTTACGTCGGACCATTGTACCGGTCAGCGCACGTGTCACTCTCTGCGCATGTCAGATAGTCCGGTGGCGGCACGTGTATGCAGCTCTTTATATATATCCTTTTGGACCGGTCCAGCGTCTGGTTCTTTTCCAGCGAAGGGTCTTTCCAGAGTGAAGATAATCTCCGTGTTGCTGTTGCGGAAAGCACAGTCGCCATTGCTTGGCGTTCGACCAGTGTGGTCATAGATTTCTTATTAGCAAGACGATACAATCGTCTGGTTTGCTTTGGTGTTGAAAATGGTAAGAAGTTCAGCTTGGCCCCATTAATTACCTGATTTATCAAACTATTTCTATTCTCCTAATTTCCTTCCTAAATTTTAGTCTCCATCCACCTAAACATTCTTAATTTATAACTGCTTATTTAATTAATTATTTATCTTAAATAAACCTTATTATTTTCTTTGGAATTTCATCTTTGCTTTTTCCTTTCAGTAAGTAATAGTTTTACTTTAATGAAATGAGCTATATCTTATTCTTTCTTTCTCTTCTCTCTGTCGCTCAACGTTTAGAACTTTATCTTTCTCTCTCTCTCCCTCTTCCTCTCCAAACTAAATTATATCACCGAATACTCTTATTAGTAACGAACCTGGACTGATATACGTGGTTACTAATTAACCCCCGTTACAACATTAAGCTTGCAGCTTTGGTCAAATCTGGGCTTCCTAAACCCACAAAAACAAATACTGCAAATAAAATTGGTGTCATTGATGTTTCACATCAATCAAATAAGAGGGCAGTTAGAATCAGACAACTCAACTTTCTGACCTCGCCTGATTATCGTCAGAGAAAAGAACAAGCGGACAAATTAAATCCTTTATCCCCAGTCAGATTCAATTTGGGGGACAATTTTATCAATGAAATAATTCCTACAACTCAGAAAAACAAACCAGTAGGCATAAACATTATTGATGCGTCAAACGCACAAAATCTTGATGATACTTTGCCATACGATACACCCACCCCCCTATCCGCTAATTCGGGCAACAATCAGCCCATACAAAAGGTAGGGATTAAAATTGACAAGGCTCAAAATACTGAAGCACCGCTTGACTCTACACAAATGGTAGAGGACAAATCCATGCAGGCCGGAACAAATTTTCAACAGAAAAAATTTACCTACGCCCAAATAGTCAAAACTACCAGGAAAGTAGGTCAAACCAAAGCAGATAAGGCTACACTGTATCACAGTAGCCAGAACCCAGGAACATCTGGTAGTTGTAAAGATAGCGAAGTGGTTAAAAGTGTGCAACTTATAGAGAACCATTCCCCCCCCGCCTATAAAGGGAAAGGAAAGCAAACGCTAATATTTTAATACGGACTACTACAGTTACTAAACTTAGTCTATAATAAATCATAAATATTAGAATATTATTCAATTAAAATTACCTTTAATTCATAACTACTAAAATTCTTCAACTCTCTTCAACAACATCAATTAAAATGAGTAGAGATAGCGTAAAGCTTGCAGCTTTGGTCAAGTCTGGGCTTGCAAAACCTGTCCAAACTAAATTGGCAAATAAAATTGGTGTTATTGACCTTACACCTCAACCAAATAAAAGACCTGTACAAATGAAACAGTTAAATTTTCTAACATCGCCTGAATATCGCCTAAGAAAAGAGCAGGCGGACAAATTAAATCCTCTATCTCCCGTTAGATTTAATCTGGGGGATAATTTTACCAATGAAATAACCATCAATTCAAAGAAAAACCAACCAGTAGGCATTAAAATCATTGATGTCTCAAACATCCAAAACCTTGACGATACTTTGCCTATTGATACACCAACCCCCCATTCCGCTAACTTGAACAAAACCCAGCCCATGCAAAAGGTAGGGATTAAATCCCACAAGGCAAAAACTTCCAAAACACCGCTTGCCTCTACACAAATGATAGAGGATAAAACGGTGCAGGCAGGAACTAAATTACACCAGCCTAAATTTACCTATGCCCAAATAGTTAAAACTGCCAAGAATGTAGGTCAAATCAAGGCAGACAAGGCTACATTGTACCATAGTAGCCAGATATCAGAAACATCTGGAAGTAATAAAGACAGCAACGCAGCTAAAAATGTACAACTTATAGAAAGCTCCCCCCCATCCCGCTTACAAAGGAAAGGGGAAACAGGCGTTAAATCCCAAACATCAAAGGCCTGCTAAAAACTCATCTAAACCCACAAATCAAAATAAAGTAAGCTCATTTTACAACAAAAAAAACAAACATTATCATAACGTGGACATGACAGTGTTTTTAAAGGGCAAAACGAGCAAATTTTTTGATCTCACAACCATCAGTATTGCTAAGGCATTACTGAAGGTTCATTCAGGGCAATGCAAAATTATACGCCCTAAAACCAACTACATAATTTTGCATTGCAGTACACGAGCACAAGCTGCAAAATTCTTGGAAACAAATAGACTTTGTGGCATGCCAGTAATTATGGAGCTGCATAAAAAAGCTAAAATTTGTCCAGTTACCAAAAACAACAATAACAACAACAATAACAACATAGATAGACCCAAAATAAATGAATTAAAACAAGTTCAACAGCAAAGTGAAACAAAACAACAGGGACAACAACAACAGCAGCAAAGAGAAAATAAACAACAAAAACAACAACAACAACAATCAATTAGACCAATAAAATACAAGGCAGTATTAAAACTTAAGGGTCAAATAGCAACCTGTACCACTCAGCAACTTAAAGATAAAATCACACAAGCAGGAAATAATATTGACAAAATCTATAAAATAGGTAAAAATCAAGAAGTTAGACCCCAAAGTGTGGTGGTTGTAGAATCAACAACACCAATTCCAACAATTATCAAAGTAGGATCTATGGGTATTCGTCATAGAACCCAGCCATTTGTCAATAAAGTACGATACTGTACTAATTGCCAGCATTGGGGCCACTATAAGGTCACTTGTACCTTTAAACACAGATGTGAAAATTGTGGTGGACCACATACTGGGCAATGTAAAAGGGAACAACCCAAATGTGCCAATTGTAAGGGAGATCACCCTTCTAGCTCAAATAAATGTAGTGCTGCGATCTTTGAAAACGAGGTCATAACTCTTATGAACTCGTCCAATTATGATTACATTACAGCAAAACAAATAATAAATAGTAATAAACAAACCAATAGGAAGCAAAATAAGCAGGAAAAGACAACCCCTGCTCCTATAACAACAAAAGTTGATAAATCTGTTGCAACATCTGAAAAAGTAAAAACAACAACTTCTACTCAAACAGAAAATTCAATAGACCTCACAAATAATTTGGGTCTAAACACAATTGGAAATGCAATCTCTGAAATAGGTCGTTACATTAGTAACGCACAAAATAAAAACATCAGTTATCTATCCACCCTCACGAACGGGCTCCATGCTCTTATCCAACATGTAGAGGAGGGTATAAAATCAGGAAAGCTATTAAACCAACATGAATAACACAACACAAATAATAACAAATACTCATTATAATAATACAAACTTGGTTATATGGCAATGGAATTCGCGTGGCTTAGTGATTAATATTAATGAACTAAAACTTAAACTAATTAACACACTAATAAAACCAGATATAATTTGTATTCAGGAAACCAAAATATCAAATAAAACTAAAACATTGCCAGCCATTGTAGGTTACTCTCCTGGATACTTTCAACATAGGAATGAAGGTCAAGGGGGGGGACTGGTTATATACATTAGTAATAACATTCCCTCAGCAACAGTAGTCCCAATTAATATACAAGAAATTAATAACTCTAAAATAGAAGTACAAGCTTTACAACTCAATACAGGTAAACTTAAATTTATATTATATAATTTTTATGATCCAGGAGGTGACATTAAGTTAACCCACGAATTAGCACTAAAAGCGCTCAATTTACATATAGGGCAAAATGAAGTTGTGGTGTTAGGAGACTTCAACTCACACAATGTAATATGGGGTAGTGAAGTAACTAATCATAGAGGTAAAATTGTTCAAAATTGGATTAATAAAACAAAACTGGTAATGCTTAATGATGGCACCAAAACAAGATTAAATTCGACAAATGGCACCTTATCAGCCATAGATTTAACACTTTGCACTCCCAAACTCGCTCAATTAGCAACATGGAGTGTAGAACAGGAAGACAGTATGGGCAGTGACCACTTTCTCATAATAACTAAATTACAAAACTCTGCTCAACTGGAAAATAGTAGTAAAATTCCAAAATGGAATTACAAAAAAGCGGACTGGACTAAATTCCAAAATCATATTGAAAATGAAATACTTGAGGACATTAAAAATGAAAATATAGATCAATACTATGATAATATAATTAATGCTATAACAAGGGCAGCTAATGCCTCAATGCCTAAAACAAAAGGTAATCCTACTAAACTTAGAGTTCCTTGGTGGAATAATGAAATTAGTGAAATGAGGAAAAATAAAAGAAAAGCACTTAATAAATTTAAACGTACTAATAATACGCAACATTTAAGAGAATATCAAAAAATTGAAACTGAACTTAAAAATGCTATTAAAAAAGCTAAGCAAGATACTTGGAAACAATACTGCAGTACCCTAGACTATAAAACTAATTCAAAACAAGTTTGGGACAAAATTAGAATAATAAGGGGCAAACATACAAATAATATCCCCAAAATCAATAATACTAATAATTACAAAGAGCAAGCTGACTCATTGGCAAAGCACTTTCAAGCTATGAGCAGTAATAAAAATCATACTAGGGAATTTCAGAACCATAGATCCAAAATTGACATAAATAATAAAAATACATACTCAGATATGGGAAATAAAAAGTCTTATTTAAATGATAAAATTACAATTAATGAATGGTATCAAGCTCTTAAAACTAAAAAAGACACATCACCTGGAGAAGATACCATAGGATACACAATATATAAGAAGTTACCACGTAATTTTGTTGAAATAATAATTAATATGTATAATCAAATTTGGGACACTGGAAAACTACCCATTAAATGGAAAACAGCCGTAGTAATACCAATACTAAAACAAACAAAAGATAGGAATGATGTAAATTCATATCGTCCTATCTCTCTTACCAATAACATCTGTAAAATTATGGAAATAATAATCAATAACAGACTTAAATATCACTTGGAAATTAATAATTTCATATCTAAAAATCAACGTGGCTTTAGAAACAACAGATCTACTATAGATCAACTCATTAAATTAGAAACAGCAATTAAATTAGCTTTTAATAATCATCAAAAAAAAAATAGAAATCTTATTGCTGTATTCTTAGATATGGAAAAAGCTTTTGACTTAGTATGGACTAATGGTCTACTAATTAAACTAAATAAGTATGGTATAACTGGTAACATATTTAATTTTATTAAAGATTTCCTAAGTGAACGTAAAATTATAACTAGAATAGGGACAACATACTCTGAAAAGTATGACTTAGATAATGGTACACCCCAAGGGAGCGTACTCAGCCCAACTTTATTTAATATTATGATTAATGATCTTGATACAAATCTAGCTACCCCCAATATTGATTTGTCTCAATTTGCGGATGATAGTGCACTATGGCGTGCTGGAAATCCCAATAATCAAAAACATATTGCTGAGATACAACAAACTTTAGATAATATTGGCAGTTAGGCTGATAAATGGGGATTTAAATTTTCCCATACAAAAACAGTAGCAGTTGTATTCTCTCCCTTTAACTATAATAAAATTTATCCTAAACTTACTCTTCAAAATCAAAATATAGTTTTTGTCAAAGTAGTTAAATTTTTAGGGATGTATTTTGATCAGAATATGAAATGGAAATATCATATTAATGACTTAATTAGTAGATGTAACCTTGATCTAAATCTAATTAGAAGCATACAAGGCACACATTGGGGTGCTTGTCAAAATACAATCATGACCCTGTATAGATCTTAGATACGCTCCAAGATCGATTATGGGTGTCATATTTATGCCACAGCATCGCCAGCTCTACTAAATAAAATCACCTCAATACAACGTAAAGCCCTTCTCCTTGCAACTAAAGCACTACCATCTACCTCCACAGAAGAATTACAAATACTTACTGGTGAACCATCACTGCATCTTAGAAGACAGGAAATCATGTTAAGATATGTTGCTAGACTGTCAACTCAAAACGATGAGCACCCTACCCTAAAGGCAATTAAAAAGTGTACTAAACCACTTATTAAACGGGGCAAATACTCTACATCATTTGGCAAGCAAATCTTTCGTCTAAAAACGAACTTACCTACCGATATATTTAATGTACAGAAAACTAAAAATCCCATTATAATTCCATGGAGATTAAAAACAATAAAAGTAGATAACACCTTACAAGACAAAGGAAATAAAATACAGGACTCCCACTATCTTAAAATGATTGTCAACGAAAAGTTAAATACTCAATACAAAAATTATGTTAAAATATACACTGATGGATCCAAAAAACTAGACCCTGCAAGAACAGCAGCATCATGGGTTATTCCCCAATTTACCATTAAACAAGGAATGCGACTACCAGATTACTGCTCCATATATACTGCGGAGTTCTGGGCTATACTCCAGGCATTAAAATGGATACAACACTCAAACTTAAACTACAAAAAATTTCTAATTGTTAGTGATTCATTAAGTGTTCTAAAATCTATTAGCACAAACAACTCTAACAGCAGAAATTTTTTTCTATATTTATTACAATTTCAAATAAGTAAACTTAGTACCCAAGATATTGAAATAGACTTCCTATGGGTTCCCTCACATATAGGTATAAAAGGTAATGATTTGGCAGACCAAATAGCAAAAAAAAACTAAATGAATTGTCTTATGAATGAATACAGTACAGTCATACAGAGATATACAAATTTATTTCTGACATGATAAATAGTATGTGGCAACACAATTGGAATATATCCCCTAAAGGGAGAGTACTTTATAACACCATGAAAACAGTCAAAAGAAAAATTACTCTTCTAGGTAAAACAAGAACTCAGCAAATTAAAATGATAAGGATAATGGTAGGAAAAACGAAACTGGCTAACAGTTTTGGAAAATATTTAGGACCATTTCCACATAATATTAACTGTTTTATGTGTAATCAAGTGGAAGATTTGGATCATATCTTTAATAAATGCCTTAAAAACATAACATATAGAAATATCCTTAAAAATAAATTGAAAATAAGTAAATCAACTAAATTATATCCAAAACTTCTTGATCTAAATCAGCCTAATATGCAAATGGCTGCTACTTATATTATGGATTTTATTACAAACTCAAATCTAATGCATAAAATATAATAATGACTCAACATACATTAAAGTTCTTCAATTAAAATTAATTATAAAATAGGATATACAATTAAAAGAAATTTTTAATGGCCTGTGACTCTGATTGATGCATCATATGGGTGGGTATAGATATTTAGTTCATAATGAACTGATACGTTACTCACGAGTCTATATCTGCTCACTATGGTGCTCTACAGAGATCATCGCTACGTAGGGTTTGGTTAGCTATAAACTAATTATTAAATAAAACATACAATTAAAACAATTTTCAATGGCCTGTGACTCTGATTGATGCATGATATGGGTGGGTATAGATACTTAGTTCATAATGAACTGATACGTTACTCACGAGTCTATATCTGCTCATTATGGTGCTCTGCAGAGATCATCGCTATAATCAATTAAGGACTTCAAACTGGCCTATGACTCTGATTGGTGCGCGGTTTGGGTGGGTGTAGATATTGAGTTCATTATGAGCTTAAACGTCTCTCACGGATCTACACTCACTTGATGCAACGCTCTACAGAGATCATCGCTTGAATTGTTATAGAATATTAATTAAATTACTAAATTGAACTGTAGTCTGTAAACAATTACTAACACCTTTACTTACCACTTTCCTGTTGGAGCAAAGTCATTGGCACTTGATATTCAAAAGTATAATAGAACTTTACACAAAGTGTGGACAGCTTAGGAATATCAATGGAGTTCATGGCGCTATCCTTGAGGACAATGAAAACGTGGAGGACGGACTACAGATTCATAGGATTATACAACAGTCCTTTTCAGGGCTATTTTATTCTTGTTATGTTCTTGTTCTCTTAATCTTAGTATAGTTTGTATTGATGCTAATCTTAGTATAGTTTGTATTGATGGTAATTTTGTTAATATGTTATGATTAATATTGTTATTGTTATTGTTCACTAATATTGTATTGAATTTTTTACTAATACAACTATGTTATACTAAAGATACTGTTATTTACTTTTTTTACTGACCTTGTGTTTCTATAGCTTACTAACATTGTTAATATAATTTTTTGTGTTGTTGTACTCGTGTTGTTAAGGTTTGTGTTGTTGTACTCGTGTTCTTAATGTCATTGTTGTACTTGTACTGTCAATGTGATATATCTATTCCCCCCCTTTTTTGTATTCTTTGGGATTTGGTGAAGATCAGTGGAACAGTGGAGATGCGGGTATTCCAAGCCTGGATTGGAGAAATATATGTGTACAGCCTAGTACACCTCTGTATGTATCCACTCAATTAATTTCTCAGGGAAGCTGATGTTGAACCTTTTCTCTTTCCCATTCTGTACTATGTATCGTCTTCTTGTTATATGTTATTACAAGATGAATTCTCATAATCTCGATTGGTACGAGAATTCCATTTGATTAACCAACATCAATATTGAATTGAACCTTTCGGAGCACACCTAACCAAATTAACAACTTTGAACAATCCACCGTGAACAACTGATGCAGTCACTTTGACATAGTATAGGTTTTTTGTTTTTTCATAGGGTGAATTACCCTCGAAAGAAGGGCTTTTCACCGGCCAAAGGAGGATGGTGGCGACTCATATAGTACATTCGGTACTTACTTACTGATATAGTGTTAAGTTTTTTGGAAAATTCAGTAACTTATATAGTTTTGACATAATTGCATAGGTGGCTAACACATTATTGGCGAGTAGGAATTTCCACTAGTATAACTGGATAAATTGAATCGAGTCAAAGGGAATGCAGCCTCATGGACAGCACACATATACGTACACACACTTCTGCCCCTCTTAGTTAATATAAGGTAGTCTTAATCCAGGACTATCAGGCTCCCGCAACACAATGTTGCAAATAAATGTAACACAATAAATAACACCAAAACAATGCAAAATACAACTATATAGCACATACACTCTGATACATGTCCTATGAGGTTGTAAAGTAGCCAAGCACCTACGGTGTGCCTCTTGTTTCTTCGTATTGGGGTCCGGGTGTGCGTTCGCCCCCTCTTCGTGCTGGACGACGATTGCATTACCTTGGAGCTTGGGGCTTCCTGAACTGGACCTTGCCGCCTTTGCCGCTTCCGGACATGACATTACTAGCGAAGTGAGAAAATTCTCCTTGCTACCTTTAATGATACATCGATTGGAACTTAACTGTGGGTGGATGTGTGTAGTGCCAGTCCTATCCACCCTATAGGCTACCATTTCCCTTGATAGTTACTTTTTAGTAATTCAGGGGAACGCCTAACAATGACTGAAATGTGGTGCAATTAAGCACTCAAACCCTAAGGGGAGGGAGTGCATCCTTCCCCTCCCCGAAGGAACTAAATGGACACCGATATGGTGTCTATAAAAGCTGCACATATGTCTCTAGTAGACGGCTGCAGCTATAAAACAACCAGGTCAGTCAGTTAGACACTTCAGCCATTCCATTCACACTTGCACTAAGCTCTCTGTACTGCACAGACGTGTTTACTGCAGCTCACTGAAAACCTTATACCCACGCCTTATAGGAACCTGTTACCTGTTTTCGGCTGCCACGGTTTCACAGTGAATCCCGGATAGCAAGTACCATACCATTCTGCAAATCAAGTAACCAGCTTTTTTTCAAGAGGGATACAGATTTGATAACAAGATATTCCAACAGGCTACACATTGAATTAAGGTAAATTGTTAAACCTACGGGTACAAATTGAGTGCCGTTGACTTGGCTTCTAATCAAAACCCTAACAACTAATAATCAATATTAATACAGACTACTACAGTTATTTAACTTAGACTATAACAAAACATAAATAGTAGATTATTACTTAACTTATACTCATCCTATAAATATTAGAATTAAAATTCTCCAAATACCTTCAATAACAGTAACTAAAATGCATAGAGATAACATTAAGCTTGCAGCTTTGGTCAAATCTGGACTTCCTAGGCCCATCAAAACAAATGCGGCAAATAAAATCGGTATTATTGATGTTACACATCAACCAGATAAGAAGATAAGAGGTCAATTAGAATCAGACAACTCAATTTTCTGACCTCGCCTGATTATCGCTTAAGAAAGGAACAGGCGGACAAACTAAATCCTCTATCCCCCGTCAGATTTAATCTGGGGGACAATTTTATCAATGAAATAACTCCCAAATTGCAGAAAAACAAACCAGTAGGCATTAAAATTATTGAGGTTCCAAACGCACAAAACCTTGATGAAACTCTGCCTTTCGATACACCCACCCCCCCTCTCCGCTAATTCGGGCAACACTCAGCCCTTACAAAAGGTAGGGATAAAAATTGATAAGGCTCAAACTACTAAAGCACCGCACGACTCTACACAAATGGTAGAGGACAAATCCATGCAGGCCGGAACCAATTTTCACCAGCCAAAATTTACCTACGCTCAAATAGTCAAAACTACCAGGAAAGTAGGTCAAATCAAGGCAAACAAGGATACACTGTATCACAGAAGCCAGACCCCAGGAACATCTGGTAGTAATCAAGATAGCGAAGTAGCTAAAAATGTTCAACTTATAGAGAACTATTCCCCCCCCCCCCCCCCCCCCGCCTACAAAAGAAAAGGAAAGCAGGCGTTAAACATTAAACACACAGGCACTTGATTCTGAGTAAATTCATGTATACACTCACCATATAACACAAGGTACCTAACTCTCGCCCGTCACAATCTGACCCCTCGATGATTCCGATTTAATTTTCTGAATCTATCTGTGCATTCAATCACACATAATGTACACCACTGTAAAGAAGACACTCCAAATATTTCATCCATTACCATTTATGTAATCGTACTGATTCTGAAGGGTCGATTTTGCAAAAAGTTTATCCGTTGCTTCGTGTATTCCACTTAGTTTATACAACCTTATTAGATCAACTTCCGGTCCACTTCGGAGTGAATGCGATTTGATCGCGATATCTTCAGCGATTGGTGCTTTTGTTGAAAGAGCCTTTTCAAATTTCGCTTTCAATCGCTACATCTCGGCTTAACCCGGCAAATATGTAATCGGAATATCCACGGTATTTTCTGTCAAGTCATTATGCTATTCCGATCGTTACATGTGCTCAAGACTATTGACATTTTCCGGAAAAATAGTTGTAAACAATACAATTTTAAAAATATAGATTTATTTAATTGATAGTTAAGTTATTACCTGAATTTCAGCTGACTTGTTATATATGCTATTGCTTGTGTTGTAAACATTTCTCAGTACCTTGAATAATAATCAGTGTAAAATGAATAAAGCACAATTATTTGCTGTTTTAAAAGCTGTTGAGGGTCACAATATAATTTTATTACATATTAGGCCAAAGTGGGACAGGCAAAAGTTTTATGGTTAAGGAAATACAAAAGAAATTGTCAGGAGCAGGTAAAAATGTCAGTGTAACTGGCACAACAGGCATCGCAGCATTGAATGTGAAACACAGGCACTTGATTCTGAGTAAATTCATGTATACACTCACTATATAACACAAGGTACCTAACTTTCGCCCGTCACAATCTGACCCCTCGATGATTCCGATTTAATTTTCTGAATCTATCTGTGCATTCAATCACACACAATGTACACCACTGTAAAGAAGACACTCCAAATATTCCATCCATTACCATTTATGTAATCGTACTGATTCTGAAGGGTCGATTTTGCGAAAAGTTTATCCGTTGCTTCGTGTATTCCACTTAGTTTATACAATCTTACTGGCTCAACTTCCGGTCCACTTCGGAGTGAATGCGATTTGATCGCGATATCTTCAGCGATTGGTTCTTTTGTTGAAAGAGCCTTTTCAAATTTCGCTTTCAGTCGCTACATCTCGGCTTAACCCGGCAAATATGTAATTGGAATATCCACGGCATTTTCTGTCAAGTAATTACGCTATTCCGATCGTTACATGTGCTCAAGACTATTGACATTTTCCGGGAAAATAGTTGTAAACAATACAATTTAAAAAATATAGATTTATTTAATTATTGGTTAAGTTATTACCTGAATTTCAGCTGACTTGTTATATATGCTATTGCTTGTGTTGTAAACATTTCTCAGTACCTTGAATAATAATCAGTGTAAAATGAATTAAGCACAATTAATAATTTATTTGCTGTTGAAAAAGCTGTTGAGGGTCAGAATATAATTTTATTAGGCCAAAGTGGGACAGGCAAAAGTTTTGTGGTTAAGGAAATACAAAAGAAATTGTCAGGAGCAGGTAAAAATGTCAGTGTAACTGGCACAACAGGCATCGCAGCATTGAATGTGAAAGGATGCACAGTGCATTCCTGGTCTGGGATTGGTGATGGTAGATATGACGGTGATGAACTATGTCGAAAACTTCTCACTGATGAACATTTTGATTCCTATAAACAAAATATTTTGAAAGCAGACTGTCTGATAATTGATGAAATTTCTATGCTTTCACCTAAACATTTTGAACAAATTGAATATGTATGTAGAATGATAAAACATAAAGATTTGTATTTTGGAGGTATACAAGTTATTGCAATTGGAGACTTTTTTCAGCTTCCGCCTGTACCTGACCCATTGACATCTGATTCAGGTGAATATTGTTTTAAATCCACCATTTTTGCAATGGTATTTGGGCATAAAATTGTCCTTGATGAGGTCATAAGACAAGATGAATTAGATTTCATAAAGGCTATTAATGATGTTTCAAAGGGAGAAATCCCTGAAGATACCAAGAACTTGATCTTGAGGCTGCAGAGACCTCTCCCCCCTGGAGATGACCCAATAAGACTTTGTGGACGGAACTTTGATTGTGATATATACAATGCATGCAAACTTATGGAAATGGATGGTGTATCAAAATGTTATCAGTCGATTGATGAGGATGACAATAAATGGTGCAATAAGATGTGTGTTCCAAAATTGTTACACTTGAAAATTGGCTGTCCAGTTATGCTGGTCAAAAACATAAGCTCAGCACTAGTAAATGGTTTACAGGGAAAGGTTGTGGCAATGAAGGAAGACTCTGTGACAGTTGATTTTGAAAAAAATTTAGTTCAGTTAGGAAGGGAAACTTTTACTGTTTACAGTAGCATTGATAAAAAGATTGTAGCCACAAGGAAGCAAATTCCACTCATTTTGGCTTTCAGCATTACCATTGACAAAGCACAAGGATTGACTTTAGATACAGTTGAAGTTGATGCATCACATATTTTTGCACCAGGCCAGTTAGGAGTGGCAATGGGTAGAACTAGAAATAAAAAGGGACTAAGGATTATCAGTTTCAATTCCAACTCTGCTATTCCACAAAGATCATGCATATATGAATTTTACAATACAAGTTTTGTACAGTTTGATTCAAGTTTAGAGTGCTGTAGACATTCTGTTTCTTTATTAGAGAACCTCAACTTTGACTTTGATTATGAAACAGGTTCTGATTCTGACAACTCTGACTTTTCTGATGGAGAAATTTTAGTATTGTCAGTATTATGATGAACAAATACATATTGTGAACATGAGGTTTAAAATGAAAATCTACATGTATTCAGTTTGTCAGTATTATGATGAACAAATACATATTGTGAACATGAAGTTTAAAATGAAAATCAGCATGTATTCAGTTTGTCAGTATTATGATGAACAAATACATATTGTGAACATGAGGTTTAAAATGAAAATCTGCATGTATTCAGTTTGTCAGTATTATGATGAACAAATACATATTGTGAACATGAGGTTTAAAATGACAATCTTCATGTATTCAGTTTGTCAGTATTATGATGAAAATATACATAATCTACATGTATTCAGTTTGTCAGTATTATGATGAAAAAGTACATATTGTGAACATCAAAGTTTATGATGACAATGAATACAGTACTCGTGAAAGCAATGGTATCATAAATGTCAATTTATTGAGAACATGAAGTACATGAAGTTTACAATGACAATCAACAGCTATTGAATAATCCAGAATTATGATGAATGACTACAAATTGTGATTATGGAGTTCAATTCAGTTATATTGAGTTAGCCATAATTATGATGAATGACTACAAATTGTGACTAATGAGTTCAATAAGACACTCTACATGTATTGAGTTAGCCAGAATTATGATGAATGACTACAAATTGTGAATATGGAGTTCATTTGAGTTATACATGTATTGAGTTAGCCAGAATTATGATGAATGACTACAAATTGTGAATATGGAGTTCAGTAGGATACTCAACATATATTGAGTTAGCCAGAATTATGATGAATGACTACAAATTGTGAATATGGAGTTCAGTTGAGTTATACATGTATTGAGTTAGCCAGAATTATGATGAATGACTACAAATTGTGAATATGGAGTTCAGTAGGTCACTCAACATATATTGAGTTGACATTTCATCCAAGATTAAACCTCCAAAATAGCCCTCTTGTGTCAAATTTTGTCTTTGTGCCTCATTCAACATCCATTCCATCATTTGTGGTATTATTCCAGGGCCCTGACATACTGCATTTTTATATAGGGATAGTAGCTGCTCAGATGGGAGATGTAACCAACCATTTTTAGTCACATCTCTGTAAGCTGAGGAATTTCTGTTATACAAAGTTATTGCCATACTGATTACTTCCCTTGGCCATCTCATACCTTTACTATTTTGTAGATTAGAGGCCATGATTTGGGAACACAAAAGTGTAAGTTGATCGTCAGTCAGATTTGGTGCAATGTTTCTCAAAACCGATATTATATCTTCAAACTGATTGCATCCAGACAAAGGATTTTCATTTTCTTTTTTTTCTAATTGCTTCTGTTTCATTCTTTGATTACTTGTGCTTTTACACATAATGCACCTCTTACATGTATGAGAAACACTGCCTATAGGAACTACTTTATAGCAATTGATATGCCTGATAACAACTTTTGGTTCAGTATCCTTCTGCACTATGCATAGCTCTTTCATATATTTATCATTGAAAAATGTAAATGGCTGTTCTTTATTCTTGTCATGGTATCCATGACATACAGAAATAATTTTGAGACAACGAAACAAAGCATTTATAGAGTTTGCATTGAATACCAGTTTTGAACTGATGTAGAATTGAGAAAGGTCTATCATTTTTCCAGCTACAGACAATTGTACAATGCCATCATTACTGATGCTGATTTCTATCATCATTGGGTTACCATTAAAAGTCTCCTTTGACATACAACCAAGCTTGCAAACACTTTCAGATTTATCAAGC
Organism: Unio delphinus; assembly: GCA_029339505.1. Taxonomy (NCBI): domain Eukaryota; kingdom Metazoa; phylum Mollusca; class Bivalvia; order Unionida; family Unionidae; genus Unio; species Unio delphinus. The sequence continues at coordinate 1,365,101 of JAQISU010000400.1, forward strand.
AGAAACCATTCTGATGGCTTCATGGTATGCACTGCTTCAAATGGAATAAGCTGACTTTTACCATTTGATGAATCTAAAGTTATACCATTTATGCTCATTATCTTTATGCTGTTAACTCTAACAACAGACTTCTTCACATTTGGAAATATTTTCATTATTATGTTATTCAACATTGTTGGATTGCACACATCCTTAGCAGCTGGAATATCCTCTGTAAACCTAGAAATAATTTCATCAAGGTTTGTGTTTCTGTTCCAGTCAATCAGGAGATTCTCTGACAGCCTTAAATAAAATGGAGTACTCCTTTAAAAAGTCTGGTCTGTTACTCAGAAAGAAGAGTTACTGTCATAAAATGTATTTATGGGAATATACTATGAAGTAATGGAAGGACTGGTTATATAAGTACACACATATACAAACATACACACACACACGTTTCTTGCAGTTTTCAGTTTAAAATTTCATATTTTACTCAAAGCTATCAATTTGATTTTCTTTCTGGAAGGCTGTTAATGTAAAGTTCTAATTATTTTACATGATTTCATAAACTCATTCATCCTCTATCCTTATGGTATGAAAATATATCATGTAGGTTGTCTTTGTCTACATAGTGATTTGATGAAGTAATTAATAATGAAAAACATATAAAGGTTATTATGTCCTGAAAATATAACGACACCGTATACCTAGAAATATGCATGCCAATGATAATTTGTCTACTCTTGTTTATTTTGCTAAATTAAGGACACTATGTATTTATTCAAGAATAATACATTTCCAAACACGTACACTTGTGCAATCTTGAAATTTAACTTGAAAATATATTAATAAAGTCATATTCACATGCATAGAAAATACCTGATTTTATCTTAATCATGATAGTTATACTCTGTAAAAAAAAAGAATTAAATAAAGGTCGTCCAAAAGTAATGAAATATTTTTAAAATATGTTAGAAAACTCAAAATTTCATTACAAAATGTGAGGATCTTGTCCACAGGCACTTGATTCTGGGTCAAGTAATGTATACACTCACCATTATGTTATATAGTGAGTGTATACATGAATTTACCCAGAATCAAGTGTCTGTGGCCTGTGGGACGGAGATATAAACTTAAATACAAATGTCTAACCAGAACATACCATGAAGTAATTGTAATTTCTGCCATTTTCGACAATATTACACTGCTTTATTTCTTATACTGTATATTTTGAATTTCCCTCCGGTCGTGATTTATCTCATTTGGAATGTTTATTTTCTTATGTAAATGTTTAAGGGTCATGACCGCTACGATACGCATACAATATAGTAAATGATCATATTAGTTGAGATAACGTACGTAATTTTATTTTCCAATGAGCGTTAAAGAAAATAATAATTAAATTTTAATTTTATAATGGATAGTTCTTACTTTCGGTATTCACTGTTTGCACATGTAATGCCCAATAGTGACATTCACTCCGAAGTGGACCGGAAGTTGAGCCAGTAAGATTGTATAAACTAAGTGGAATACACGAAGCAACGGATAAACTTTTCGCAAAATCGACCCTTCAGAATCAGTACGATTACATAAATGGTAATGGATGGAATATTTGGAGTGTCTTCTTTACAGTGGTGTACATTATGTGTGATTGAATGCACAGATAGATTCAGAAAATTAAATCGGAATCATCGAGGGGTCAGATTGTGACGGGCGAGAGTTAGGTACCTTGTGTTATATGGTGAGTGTATACATGAATTTACTCAGAATCAAGTGCCTGTGATTAAACACCAAAAACCTGCAAAAAACGCAAAAAACTCAAAAGCTTCAGATCAAAATAAAAATAAAGTAAGATCTTACACCAATAAAACAATTAAACATTATCATAATGTTGACATGACCGTGTTTTTGAAGGGCAAAACCAGCAAATTTTTTGACCTTACAACTATCAGTATTGCTAAGGCATTACTGAAAATTCATTCAGGGCAATGTAAAATTATACGCCCTAAAACAAATTACATCATATTACATTGTAGTACAAGAGCACAAACTGCTAAATTCCTGGAAATTAACAAACTTTGCGGCATGCCAGTCATTATGGAGCTGCACAAAAAAGCAAAAATCTGTCAAGCTACCAAAAACAAAAGTAACAACAACAACAACAATAACAACATTGACAACAATGATGGATTAAAAGTAAATGAACTCAGACAAGATAAACAACAAAGCGAAAGAAAACAGCAGGAACAACAACAACAACAAAAAGAAATGAAACAAGCAAATCAACAACAACAACAAATTAGATCAATAAAATACAAGGCTGTACTCAAACTTAAGGGACAACTAGCAACGTGCACCACTCAGCATTAAGGATAAAATCATGCAAGCAGGGAATAAAATTGATAAACTCTATAATAGAGCTCAAAGTGTGGTGGTTGTTGAATCAACAACACCAATTCCAACAATAATGCAGGTAGGACCTATGGGTATTCAGTATAGAACTCAACCATTCATTAACAAAGTAAGATTCTGTACCAATTGCCAACATTGGGGCCATTATAAGGTAACTTGTGCCTTCAAACACAGGTGTGAGAACTGCAGGGGACCACATACAGGGCAATGTAAACGGGAACAGCCTAAATGTGCCAACTGTAAGGGAGATCACCCCTCTAACTCCAGTAAATGCAGTGTTGCGATCCTTGAAAACGAGATCATAACCCTTATGAACTCGTCCAACTATGAATACATTACAGCAAAACAAATAATAAATCTTAATAAACAAACCAATAAAAAGCAAAATAAGCAGGAAAAGACAGCCCCTATTCCTCTAACAACAAAAAGTGACAAATCTGTTGCAACATCTGAGAAAATTAAAACAACAACCTCTACTCAAACAGAAAATTCAATAGACCTCACAAATAATTTGGGTCTAAATACAATTGGAAATGCAATCTCTGAAATAGGTCGTTACATTAGTAACGCACAAAATAAAAACAGAAGTTATCTATCCACCCTCACGAACGGGCTCCATGCTCTTTTCCAACATGTAGAGGAGGGTATAAAATCAGGAAAGCTTTTAAACCAACATGAATAACACAACACAGATAATAACAAATACTCACTATAATAATACAAATTTGGTTATATGGCAATGGAATTCGCGTGGGTTAGGGATTAATATTAATGAACTAAAACTCAAACTAATTAACAAACTAATAAAACCAGATATAATTTGTTTTCAAGAAACCAAAATATCAAATAAAACTAAAACATTGCCAGCCATTGTAGGTTACTCTCCTGGATACTTTCAACATAGGAATGAAGGTCAAGGGGGGGGGGGGGGACTGGTTATATACATTAATAATAACATCCCCTCAGCAACAATAGTCCCAATTAATATACAAGAAATTAATAACTCTAAAATAGAAGTACAAGCTTTACAACTCAATACAGGTAAACTTAAATTTATATTATATAACTTTTATGATCCAGGAGGTGACATTAAATTAACTCACCAATTAGCGCTGAAAGCGCTCAATATACATATAGGGCAAAATGAAGTTATGGTGTTAGGCGACTTCAACTCACACAATGTAATATGGGGTAGTGAAGTAACTAATACTAGAGGTAAAACTGTACAAAATTGGATTAATAAAACAAAACTGGTAATACTCAATGATGGTACCAAAACAAGACTAAATCCGACAGATGGCACTTTAGCAGCCATAGATCTAACACTATGCACTCCCAAACTCGCTCAATTAGCATCATGGAGTGTTGACCAAGAAGACAGTATGGGCAGTGATCACTTTCTCATAATAACCACATTACAAAACTCTGCCCAACTGGAAAATAGTAGTAAAATTCCAAAATGGAACTACAAAAAAGCGGACTGGACTAAATTTCAACAAAATATTGAAAATGAAAAACTTGAGGACATTAAAAATGAAAATATAGATCAATACTATGATAATATAATTAGTGCTATAACAAGGGCAGCTAATGCCTCAATACCTAAAACAAAAGGCAATCCTACTAAACTTAGAGTCCCTTGGTGGAATAATGAAATTAGTGAAATGAGGAAAAATAAAAGCAAAGCACTTAATAAATTTAAACGCACTAATAATACGCAACACTTAAGAGAATATCAAAAAATAGGAAATGAACTGAAAAATGCTATTAAAAAAGCTAAGCAGGATACTTGGAAACAATATTGCAGTACCTTAGACTATAAAACTAACTCAAAACAAGTCTGGGACAAAATTAGAATAATAAGGGGTAAGCATACTAATAATACCCCCAAAATTAATAATACTAATAATTATAAAGAGCAAGCTGACTCATTGGCAAAGCACTTTCAAGATATGAGCAGTAATAAAAATTATACCAAGGAATTCCAGAACCATAGAGCTAAAATTGAAATAAATAATAAAAATACATTCTCAGATATAGGAAATAAAAAGTCTTATCTAAATGATAAAATTACAATTAATGAATGGTATCAAGCTCTTAAAACTAAAAAAGATACATCACCTGGAGAAGATACCATAGGATATTCATTATATAAGAAGTTACCATTTAACTTTGTTAAAATATTACTTAATATGTATAATCAAATTTGGGAGACTGGAAAAATACCCATTAAATGGAAAACAGCTGTAGTAATACCAATACTAAAACAAAGAAAAGATAGGAATGATGTAAATTCATATCGTCCTATCTCCCTTACCAATAATATATGTAAAATTATGGAAATAATAATCAATAACAGACTTAAATATCATTTAGAAATTAATAATTTCATATCCAAAAATCAATGCGGATTTAGAAATAACAGATCTACTATAGATCAACTTATTAAATTAGAAACAGCAATCAAATTAGCTTTCAATAATCATAAAAAAAAAAAAAAAAATAGAAATCTTATTGCTGTATTCTTAGATATGGAAAAAGCTTTTGACTTAGTATGGACTAAAGGTCTACTAACTAAACTAAATAAATATGGTATAACTGGTAATATATTTAACTTCATTAAAGATTTCCTAAGTGAACGTAAAATTATAACTAGAGTAGGGACAACATACTCTGAAAAGTATGTCTTAGATAACGGTACACCCCAAGGAAGTGTACTCAGCCCAACCTTATTTAATATCATGATTAATGACCTTGATACAAATCTAGCTACCCCCAATATTGATTTGTCTCAGTTTGCGGATGATAGTGCACTATGGCGCGCTGGAGATCCCAATAACCAAAAACATATTGCTGAGATACAACAAACTTTAGATAATATTGGTAGTTGGGCTGATAAGTGGGGATTTAAATTTTCTCATACAAAAACAGTAGCAGTTGTATTCTCTCCCTTTAACTATAATAAAATCTACCCTAAACTTACCCTTCAAAATCAGAATATAGTTTTCGTCAAAGTAGTTAAATTTTTAGGGATGTATTTTGATCAAAATATGAAATGGAAATATCATATTAATGACTTAATTAGTAGATGTAACCTTGATCTAAATCTAATTAGAAGTATACAAGGCACACATTGGGGTGCTTGTCAAAATACAATCATGACCCTGTATAGATCTTTGATACGCTCCAAGATTGATTATGGGTGCCATATTTATGCCACAGCATCGCCAGCTCTACTAAATAAAATCACCTCAATACAACGTAAAGCCCTTCTCCTTGCAACTAAAGCACTACCATCTACCTCCACAGAAGAATTACAAATTCTCACTGGTGAACCATCGCTGCATCTTAGAAGACAGGAAATCATGTTAAGATATGTTGCTAGACTGTCAACTCAAAATGAGGAGCATCCTACTCTAAAAGCAATTAAAAAGTGTACTAAACCACTTATTAAACGGGGCAAATACTCTACCTCATTTGGCAAGCAAATTTTTCGTCTTAAAACGAACTTACCTACTGATATATTTAATGTACAGAAAACTAAAAACCCCATTATAATTCCATGGAGATTAAAAACAATAAAAGTAGACAACACTTTACAAAACAAAGGAAAGAAATTACAGGACTCCCACTATCTTAAAATGATTGTCAATGAAAAGCTAAATACTCAATATAAAAATTATGTTAAAATATACACTGATGGATCAAAAAAACTAGACCCTGCAAGAACAGCAGCATCATGGGTTATTCCTGAGTTTACTATTAAACAAGGAATGCGACTACCAGATTACTGCTCCATATATACTGCGGAGTTCTGGGCTATACTTCAGGCATTAAAATGGATACAACACTCTAACTTAAACTCAAAAAAATTTCTAATTGTTAGTGATTCATTAAGTGTTCTAAAAACTATTAGCACAAACAACTCTAACAGCAGAAAATTTTTTCTATATTTATTACAATTTCAAATAAGTAAACTTAGTACTCAAGATATTGAAATAGACTTCCTATGGGTTCCCTCACATATAGGTATAAAAGGTAATGATTTGGCAGATCAAATTGCGAAAGAAAAACTAAATGAATTGACTTATGAACAAGTACAGTATAGTCATACAGAGGTATACAAATTTATTTCTGACATGATTAATAGTATATGGCAACAAAACTGGAATGCATCACTAAAAGGGAGATCACTCTATAATAGTATGAAAACAGTCAAAAGGAAAACTACTCCTTTTGGTAAAACAAGAACTCATCAAATTAAAATGAATAGGATAATGGTAGGAAAAACGAAATTGGCTAACAGTTTCGCAAAATACTTGGGACCCTTTCCACACAATATTAACTGTTTTATGTGTAACCAAGTAGAAGATTTGGATCACATTTTTAATAAATGCTCTAATAACATAATAAATAGAAATATTCTTAAAACGAAATTGAAAATAAGTAAAATAATTAAATTATATCCAAAACTTCTTGACCTAAAACAATCAAATATGCAATTAGTTACTACACATATTATGGATTTCCTTACAAATTCCAACCTAATGCATAAAATTTAATGTACAATAGTAAATAAAATATATGCTTATAATAAATAGTGTCCAAATTATACCTGTCAGGGATCACCGCTTGAGTGTTAATTTCAAACTGTAGTAGGTAGTCAAACTATTAACATCACTACTTACGGGCATAATTCATTATAAATTAAAATACCGTATAATAACATAAAATTAACACAAATTTAAATTCTTATTTAAAGTGGTTCTAGGCAAACAATAACAAATCGTAAACATACAAATAAACATAACTCATTCTTAGGTACTTAAATTAGCCTGTGACTCTGATTGATGCATGATATGGGTGGGTGTTGATATTGAGCTCATAATGGGCTTATACGTACCTACGAGTCTACACTCGCTCAATATTGTGTTCTACAGAGGTCACCGCTATTTATATATTATAATTACACAAAATTGACATAGCCTGTAACCCTGATGGGACTGTTTAAAAAGATGGATGTAGATATTGAGTTTCTTATGAACTTATACGCATCTGCGAGTTTACACTCATCTTGGATTATAGACCTGTCAGGGATCACCGCTTGAGTGTTAATTCTAAACTGTAGTCTGTAGTCAAACTATTAACATCACTACTTACCACTTTCCAATGTTGGACCTAAAGTCAATGGCACTTGATATTCAAAAAGAACAATAAAACTTTATACAAAGTGTGGACAGCATAGGAATATCAATGGAGTTCATGGCGCTATCCTTGACGACAATGGAAACGTGGAGGACGGACTACAGATTCATAGGATTGTACAACAGCCCTTTTCAGGGCTATTTATTCTTGTTATGTTCCTGTTACTCTTAATGTTAGTATAGTTATTGTATTTATGCTCCTTGCTATGCATGTTCTTGACTAATATTGTTATTGTTATTGTTTCACTAATATTGTTAGTATGAAAGTTTATACTAATACAATTGATTATGTTATGCTAAAGTGGCTGTTATTTAATGTTTTTACTGACTTTTTCGTGTTTTGATTGCTCACTAATATTGTTAATATTAATTTTAATATTAGTATAACTGTTACATGTTTGTTGTACTCGTGTTTGTGTTGTTAATGTGATATATCTATTCCCTCCCCTTGTACCTCTTTGGGATTTGGGGAAGATCAGTGGAACAGCGGAGATGCGGGTTTTCCTCTTGAGGGAAAGCCTGGATTGGAGATATATATGTGTACAGCCTAGTACACCTCTGTATTTATCCACTCAATCAATTTCTCAGGGAAGCTGGTGTTGACCCTTTTCTCTTTCCTCATTCTGAATACTATGTATCAGTTTCTTGTTACATGTTATCACAAGATGAATTCTCATAATCTCGATTGGTACGAGAATTCCATTTGATTAACCATCACCAATATTGATTTGAACCTTTCGGAGCACACCTAACCAAATTCACAACTTTGAACAATCCACCCTGAACAACTGACGCAGTCACTCTGACATATTAGTATAGGTTTTTTGTTTTTTCATAGGGTGAATCACCCTCGAAAGAAGGGATTTTTCACCGGCCAAAGTAGGATGGTGGCGACTCATATAGTACACCCTGTACTTACTTACTGATATAGTGTTAAGTAAATTGAAAATTCAGTAACTTGTATAGTTTCGACACAATTGCATAGGTGGCTTACACATTATTGGCGAGTAAGAACATCCATTAGTACAACTGGATAAATTGAAACAAGTCAAAGGGAATGCAGCCTCATGGACAGCACACATATACGTACACACACTTCTGTCCCTCTTAGCTAATATAAGGTAGTCTTAATCCAGGACTATCAGGCTCCCGCAACACAATGTTGCAAATAAATGTAACACAATAAATAACACCAAAACAATGCAAAACACAACTATATAGCACATACACTCTGATACATGTCCTATGAGGTTGTAAAGTAGCCAAGCACCTACGGTGTGCCTCGTGTTTCTTCGTATTGGGGTCCGGGTGTGCGTTCGCCCCCTCTTCGTGCTGGACGACGATTGCAGTGCCTTGGAGCTTGGGGCTTCCTGAACTGGACCTTGCCGCCTTTGCCGCTTCCGAACATGACATTACTAGCGAAGTGAGAAAATTCTCCTTGCTACCTTTAATGATGCTTTGATTGGAACTTAAACTAGGGGTGGATGTGTGTAGTGCCATTCCTATCCACCCTATAGGCTACCATTTCCCTTGATAGTTACTTTTTAGTAATTCAGGGGAACGCCTAACAAAGACTGAAATGTGGTGCAATTAAGCTCTCAAACCCTAAGGGGAGGGAGTGCATCCTTCCCCTCCCTGAAGGAACTAAATGGACACCGATATGGTGTCTATAAAAGCTGCACATATGTCTCTAGTAGACGGCTGCAGCTATAAAACAACCAGGTCAGTCAGTCAGTAGACAGATCATCATTTCAGGCGAAGACTGCAGACCGAGTAGGACGGCTTTTCTGGAGCTGGCGACCTGATGACGTCACGACGGGTGCGAAAGCACATTTTCCCGGGCTTCACAGCTAAGGACGGTTCAACACGGCATCAACTCACTGTACTACGAGAAGAAACATTACGATGTGGAGAGGTGGACTACACAGCGGAAATATTTCGAAGAAGTTATAAGTCCCTTTAACAAGTGGCAGACGACGACGACTTATGGAAACTGGGCAGCCCACCATACCCACGTGGTGAAGAAAAATGGCGGACACTGAAAGTGGACAGCTCCTACATCGAAGTACTGGAACCACATTGCAACCCGCCATAAAAATTTAAGCAATGTGGCGGACCTGGGGCGCGCTGACTGGTGATATCAAAGTATTGAGTAACCCGCAGGCTGCCGTAGGATGATATCACCAAGTCAGTGAAATACCACCCTGGATAGCCAGCATTTTGATGCCATTACAGCTGTTTTCTGATGTGTCGCTAGCATCGGACTACTCGGATAAAGCAGTACAACGAAAAGATATTTGCCATTTATCTTTTCATTCGCCTGAATAATAGGGGACTCATTTGGTTACGAGTACCCCTCTTTGAACAACTTTCCGTGGCCCTAAAAAGCTAATTTGACCTTATTGGTATCGCCTCCAGCAAATTTAAGACCAAAAATACCTAACATTGACTACACTATTATATGTCGCTTAGACATTTTAATTTTCTAAATTTGTTAGGGACTTATTATATGTACGCTTATGTACTAGTTTTATTCGAACGATAGGACTGTAAATAATAATTCTTCAACTTAAATATTTGAATAATTGCACAGGTGGCTAACACATTATTGGATGTTATTTGTCCATTAGTATAACTGGACTGAATTTGACCTTTAGTATGACCTTGTTGTTTCAGGTGTGGACTGCGTCCTTCGCTGTGCTGTCTGGCTGTCTGCGTGCTCTGGTGTATGCTGCTGTGTCAACGCCCACCTGGACCTGGGCCTTTTCCACCTTTGCCGTTGCCGCTCACCAAATTACTAGCGAAATGAGGAAACATTTCCCCTCGCTACCTTACAACTCGATTGGATGATAGGGGTGGGTGTGTGTAGGTACTATTCCTACCCACCCCACAGGGCCTTCATTTCTCCCGATAGTTACTTTTTAGTAATTCGGGAGAACGCCCTATTTAAAATATAGTGCGATTAAGCACTGTAAATCCTGAGGGGGGGAGTAGCGACCCTCCCCAAAGGACCTAAAATGGCCACCGTCAGGGTGGCTATAAAAGATGTACAAATGCCCCAAAGTGGGCGGTTACATCTATAAAAAATCTCATTTAAGTAAGTTAAGTCAGTAGACATTCGATTCACGCTACTGCTTTCGAGCTGATCAGACGTGTCACACTTAGCTCCGCTACCAAGCCACGCTTTACCAGCACCTATTACCAGATTTCGGGAACCAAGATTACCACAATCTACCTCTCAATTAAAGATTCTTCACAAGGATTGAGGAATTCAACACAACCAACAGCTCTACGCAAAGATATTCAGGTATTTTGTAAACCTACGGGTCCTTATTTAAACAACCGCTTGCCATTTGCTTCGATTCTGCTAGTATTTCCTTAAATTTAATTAACTCATAATTTACTCAAATTAATATAGATAACAATTAAATTATAATATAAGATAAACTTATATATCAGCCCATATCTAATACAAATTTAATTAAAACAAGTACTTCGCTCAATAAACACAATCAAAATGCAACACGGTAAACGAATTCAAATTCGACAGCTTAACTTTCTCACATCACCCGAAATTAAAATTAGAAAGCAACAGGCTGACCTTCTTAATTCATTATCCCCTATCCGATTTAACCTAGGGGACAATTTCATTAATGAAAACAACGCTCAAACCAAAGCGATGTCATTGGACGACACTTTGCCGTATGTAACACCCACCCCTAGCCCCGCTAAACTAAAGCAAACTAATGCAATGCAAAAGGTAGGGATTAAAACCACCAACCCAAAAAGTACCGTGACACCGCCAGACTCTATGCAAGTGATAGAGGGAAAAACCATGCAGATAGGACATAATTTAGGGCAGAAACAATTTACCTATGCCCAAATAACTAAGCAACAGCGGAAAGTAGGTCAATCCGCTGATAAGAAAGCTGCGGTGTTCCACAACAGTCAGAAACCTGGCCCATCTGGAATTCATCATGTAGAAATAACCCCGACTACGCAAACCAAATCAACTAACGTTAAGCTAAACATCCCCCCCACCTCTTATACAGGAAAAGGGAAACGGCCCATGAATCCAAAATTTCACAAGGGCAATAAATCAACAGCTAACCCAAATACCACAAATCCAAACTCTGAAAAGAGCGCTTTTAGCGCTAAAAACACTCACCGTTATCATAATGTTGATATGACGGTTTACCTGAAAAGCAAAACAAGTGCTCTATTTGACCTTACAACCATCAGTATTGCCAAGGCATTACTGAAAGTCCACACTGGACAGAGCAAAATAATTCGCCCCAAGGCCAATTATATTATAATTCATTGCAGCACACGAGCCCAAGCTGCTAAATATCTTGAAATCACAAAAATTTGCAGCATGCCGGTAGCCATGGAGCTGCATAAAAAAGCAAAAACTATGCAAACCTCAAAGGACATTAAAAGGAACACCAACAACAACAACAACAACAACAATCTTAAGAATATAGTTACAACCCCAGATAAGGATAATACCAAGAATGAGGATCTCAAGCAACAACAACAACAACAACAACAATCACAGATCAACAAATACAAAACAGTAATAAAACTAAAAGGGAAAATGGCCCAATGCACAAATCAGGAAATTAAGGAACACTTAATACAAGGAGGTAATGAAATTATTACCAACTATAAAATAGGGGCGAATAAGCCGAACAAACATCAATGTGTTACTGTTATAGAAACACATATGCCCCTCACAAATATTATCAAGCTAGGTATGGGACTCAAAGTCAAAACCCAGCCATATGTAAACAAACCTAGATTTTGTACCAATTGCCAACATTGGGGGCATTACAAGGTCGCTTGTACCTTTAAACAGCTCTGTGATAACTGTGGAGGACCACATAGGGGACAATGTAAGAGAGAAAAACCCAAATGTACCAACTGTAAGGGAGAGCACTCTGCTAACTCCCCTCTATGTCCCAAAGCCCTGATTGAAACACAGATAGTTGATCTAATGAATAAAAACAACTGGGCATACTACAAAGCTAAGCAAAAAATCAAAATACAAAATCAAAACATTACAAACAAATGCAAACCAAATAAGGACTTAAATAACCAAATTAATCAAACAGTACCTGTTACTGTTGACACTAAAGTAGATCAACCTAAGTGTGACACACAAACTCAAACCGAATCATCAAACTCAATTGATTTGGTACAAAATCTATCGCTTCAAACGATAGGAAATGCAGTTACTCAATTAGGTCGTTACATTAGTAACGCATCAAACAAAGATAATGATTATCTTATCTCCCTCTCAAATGGGCTCCATGCTCTATGCCAACATATAAATGAGGGTATAAAAACTAACAAATTCCTAAAACCAACATGAATTACACAAACATACAGAATAACACCATTACAAATAAGTTAAACAAAAATCTTATCATATGGCAGTGGAATGCTAGGAGTTTAGTGAAAAATATTAATGAATTAAAAAACTAATTAACTCCCCTGTCCAACCCCATATAATATGTATACAGGAAACTAGAATAAAAGATAATAATAAAAAACTTCCAAATATACAGGGGTATGCTCCTGGATATTTTCAAAATAGGAAAGTAGGACAGGGGGGGGGGAATTGTCATATATCTAAATAATAACATGCCATCCGCATCAATAATTCCTATTGATTCTGAAAAAATTAATAACTCCCTAATTGAAGTACAAGCCATGTCAATAAACACAGGTACCATTAAATTTACTCTTTATAATTTTTATGACCCAGGGGGAGGTAATATAGCATCAAATAAACTTGCATTGCAAGATCTTACATTGCACATAGGGAATACACATGCTATTATATTAGGAGATTTTAATGCTTATAATGAAGTATGGGGGTCTCAACAAACTAATAATAGGGGTAGATTAATTGCTAAATGGATAAATGAAAATAGGTTAGTAATACTTAACGATGGCACTAATACTAGACTTAACCCATTAAATGGCACTTTGTCAGCCATAGATCTTACTTTATTTACTCCAAACTTTGCACAGATAGCAACATGGAGTGTAGATCAAACTGATACATTAGGAAGTGACCACTTTGTAATTATAACTACATTACAAATTACAACCCAATTTGAAACCAATACTAACATTCCAAAATGGAATTATAAAAAAGCAGACTGGGCTAAATTTCAACAAAATATTGGAAAAGAAAAACTTGAAGAGGAATCCCGAATCGCGTGCAATAGTGTGCCCCATTCAAGGTCAAGTGGGCGTTGCATAAACTCGGTAATACACAAGTCTAATTGTACTGCGTACAATAGTTCTGGCGGTGACTTTAATCACAGGGAATCAAACAAAGTGAATGAATTTGGGCAAAATAAATACTCCGAAGGTACCGAACGATTTAGGAAAGAAAAAGAACCTGACAAATTTGATGGTAAAAACGTGGAATGGCAAGATTATATTGTACATTTTGAGCAAGTTGCTTATTGGAATAATTGGAATAAAAGTGAAAGGGCTCAACAACTTGCAATGAGTTTAAGAGGAGTAGCACAACGGCTACTAGGTGATTTAGATCGAACTAAAATAGGGGACTATGCCTATCTTAAAGGTGCTTTAGAACAAAGATTCAGTCCAATAGAAAGGGAAACTGCTTATAGATGCGAGTTTAGAAATAGACGAAGACAAAAATCGGAATCCGCTGCCGGCTATGGTTACGCGTTAAGGCGACTAGCCTGTCGCGCACTTCCGACGATTCCCGTTTCGGCTAGGGAAGATATATTGATAGATCAATATATATGTGGGCTAGGAAGTCAGGAAATTAGAAAGCATGTTCAATTTGGGCATCCTAAAACTCTAGATCATGCAATGGCTAGTGCCACTGAGTATGAGGCCCTTGAAGGGACTTGGTCAAGTTTACAAAAACCTATAAATAAGGAGATCCCCGTTAGAGCTCTTAGGTCTGAACAGGACCTGTCCCAAACCAATACCGAGAAAAGTAATCAGAAAGAAAGTAAAGACAGTGACACGCGGTCAAATATTGATAACCTTACAAGAACAGTTAAATCTCTCCAAGAATCTGTGGACACTGTAGCAAAACTGTCTACGGAAAATACAAGACAAATAAATCTGGTAATTGGAAATATGCAAAAGACGGATAGGAATACTACCTATCGAGCGAAACATCAGACTACCAGAGCGAATCCGATAGAGTGTTATACTTGTCATGGATTGGGTCACATGAGTAGGGACTGCCCCGCGAAAAAGAACCCGAAAAGACCAAATAGTATGTTAGGTATTCGGGTGAAGCCGGAACAATCGGCTAAGAATAGTGTAGAGTTAAACTAGAACGGGCTGATCTTGAGGCCGAAAGTTTGGCCCCCTGTTTTGAACGTAATAAGAAGAGTAATACAGACTCTGAGAGGCCAACTTTAAGATTAACTGCAATTGCTAAAACCTGTTGGTTTGTTTCTGTTGACGTGTGTAAAACGTCTGTGAAATAGATACTGGGTCCGCTGTAACACTTATTTCTAAACAAGTATTTGAAAAACTTGAGTCGGGAAAACCTGATTTAAAACCAGCACGCTCACAACTAACCGCTGCAGACGGAGGTTTATTAAACACTTATGGGCAAGCAGTCTTCAAATTTAAGATAGGTGGAAGAGCTTTTGAAAGCAATACAATAGTTGCTGATCTAAATGGGTTACCTGGAATAATTGGTTTAGATTTTCTAGAGAAAAATAATGCAGACTTAAGTTTGAAGAAGGGCATTCTGAAAATAAGAAAACTGAAAATCAGTTTGGAAAGGGAAAATAGTTTTTCCTGTGCAAGAATACATGTAACGGACTCGATTGCTATCCCTCCGAAATCAAATATATTTGTTAAAGGAAACGTACAGGGAGAATGGGAAATAACTGATGAAGGCATTGTCGAATCTCTCGAACAATTTTCCGAAGAAACTGGTTTGATTTTGCCGAAGTCTGTAGTAAAACCCAAGAATTCGGAAGTTTTTTTTCCCGTAGTTAATTTCACTTCTGAACCGATCACCCTAAAGAAAGGGATACCGATAGCTCAAATATATCCTGTGCAGAGTGTTTGCTCTGGAACTGTTTCAAAATTAGAGACGCCTTTTAATTCCGATAAACCAGTACCAACTCATCTTAAACCTTTGGTAGACGGAGTTTCTGAACAGGTTTCAGTCGAACAAAAAAAATCGTTACAGAAACTAATAGCCGAGTACCCCGATGTCTTTGTAGGACCTGATGGTATGTTAGGGAGAACCGATAAAGTAAAACATGTAATAGACACTGGCGACAGTAAACCTATAAAACTGCCTCCTCGTAGATTACCATTATCTCAGAAGGAAGTGGTGGAAAAAGAGATTGACCGTATGCTTGCTGAAGATGTAATAGAACCAAGTGATAGCCCTTGGGCTGCGCCTATCGTTTTGGTAACTAAGAAAGACGGAACGCCTAGGTTTTGCGTAGATTACAGGAAATTGAACGCCATAACTCGCAAAGACGCGTATCCGCTTCCTAGAATGGACGATTCCCTAGACGCACTCTCTGGCGCGAAATGGTTTTCCACGTTAGATCTTGCTAGTGGATACTGGCAGGTAGCGTTAGATGAAAACAATAGAGAAAAAACAGCATTCGCTAGTTACAAAGGACTATTTCAGTTTAAGGTGTTGCCGTTTGGTCTATCTAACTCGCCAGCTTCTTTAATGCGTTTGGTCCAAGTCGTGCTACACGGAATGACGTTCGAGCAGTGTCTAGCTTATCTAGATGACATTATTGTGATTGGTAGTACTTTTGAGTCGGCTCTGGAAAATTTGAAATTAGTCTTCGAGCGCTTCCGTGAGGCCAACTTAAAATTTAAACCATCTAAATGTTGCTTGTTTCAAAAGCATGTCTCTTATCTAGGACACGTTGTGTCCGAAGACGGCATTAAATGCGATCCAAAGAAGGTAGAGAGCGTTAAGAATTGGCCAACACCGAAAAACGTGTCAGAAGTAAGAAGTTTCCTTGGTACAGCTTCATACTATAGGAGGTTTATTAAAAACTTCTCTTCAATAGCATACCCTTTATCTCAGTTGACTCAGAAAAACAAACCATTTACTTGGTCACAAACACACCATGAAGCTTTTGATAAGCTGAAAACACTTTTGACAACATCACCTATTCTTACATATCCTAGCAGGGATGGAACATTTATTCTAGACACAGATGCAAGTTCGTATGGCATTGGAGCGGTTTTGTCGCAGCTCCAAGATAATACGGAAAAAGTTATTGCTTACGCTAGTAAGACTCTGAATAAACAACAGAGAAACTATTGCACCACCTATAGGGAACTATTAGCTGTAGTTACTTTTGTCAAAGAATTCAAACACTATTTGTGGGGAAGAAAGTTCATTGTCAGGACAGACCATAGTTCACTGAAATGGCTTAAAAATTTCAAAGAACCAGAAGGCATGGTCGCGCGATGGTTGTCAGTATTAGATGCGTATGACTTTGAAATACAACACCGTAAAGGTTCTTTGCATGGAAACGCAGACGGACTAAGCAGGATTCCGCGTAAATGTAAACGCGACGAGTGTCGGGACTGCTTGCGTGTTAGTGCAAAGAAATTTATTATAAACCAAACAGTTGTCGGAACAGTTTCTCAACAGTCAGACGAGACTGCTGTAGAGAAGGAGCAAAATACCACAAGTGGAGTGTATGGCTCCAGCGGTAATGCCGAAAGCGAGTCGAATTGGTTAGGCTCTTGGAGTGCGGAACAACTAAGGGAGTTTCAACAGAATGACCCTTGTATAGGGTTAGTGTTGAGATTAAAGGAAGAAGGTGCTGACAAACCTCTTCCATCTCAATTAGTTGGGGAGAGACAGGAAGCGAAGTCCCTGCTGAGACAGTGGACTAGTTTGGAGGTCCAAGATGGCCTGTTATATAAGCGTTGGGAGACCACTCATAGAAAGCAGAAAGTGTTGCTACTGGTGGCCCCTCCTGAGATAAGGTGTCACTTGTTAAAGAATCTACATGAATGTAGGACTGGGGGACACCTCGGTAGAACGAAGACTCTGAGTGCAATTAGGCAAAGATTTTATTGGCCTGGTCAGACGGATGAAGTGGCAAGATGGTGTCAGATGTGTAATCTGTGTGCATGTGCCAAATCCGTACCATGTCGCAGGCGAGCTCCTTTACAGCGACAGAAAACTGGTTATCCGTTGGAACGAATTGCTCTAGATATTCTTGGTCCACTACCAGAAACTGATGTGGGTAATTTATACATCATGGTAGTTGGCGACTATTTTACGAAATGGAAAGAGGCATACGCTATACCTGATCACACTGCGCAGACGGTCGCCGATAAATTGGTCACTGAATTTATATGTCGTTTTGGGTGTCCGCGATACATTCACACTGACCAAGGAAGAGAATTTGAGTCAAATTTATTTACTTCTTTGTGTGAGAAACTAGAAATATGCAAAACTCGAACAGCACCATATCGACCGCAATCAGACGGGATGGTAGAAAGGTTCAACAGAACCTTACAACAAATGCTTTCAATGTTCGTTGATGAGCACCAACGAGATTGGGATGAACACTTACCCTATGTAATGATGGCGTATCGTACATCAGTTCACGAAAGTAGCGGCTGCACTCCTAATCTCTTGATGTTCGGGCGAGAAATATCCCTTCCAATTGATATTTACCTCCACAACAAGATGAGGAGATGTGTGCTGTCGAATATGTTCAATGGGTTCAAAATACCCTCAGGCATGCATATGAATTCGCTTATGAAAATCTGAATAGTAGTTTCGCTAGACAAAAGTTTTACTATGACAGAAAAACTGAATTAGGTCATTTTGAAGTGGGAAAATGGGCTTGGAGGTGGTATCCACCTAAGAGCAGAGAAAAATTAGGACTAGGATGGGTTGGTCCGTATAGAATCGTACAGCAGATTTCAGATGTAGCATATAAAATACAAAGAACCCCTGACTCTACTCCCATCATCGTGCATATAGATCATTTGAAGCCATATCAAAGTGATAAGATCCCCGATTGTTGGAATCTACCTTTAAATGCTCACAAAGAATCTAGTGATAATATCGAAGAAAATGGCTCAGATTACACAGAGGAGCCTAACATATCTGTGGAATCTGACATCATTGATAGTTACTTCGGTATGAATTTTTGTCACAAAAATGTACCGTCGGAGGTAAAAACTCCTCCAGTAATGTTCTCCAGAGCAGGGAGAAATATCAAGCCCCCAACTAGATATTCCCCCTGATACATATTATAATGCTTTCTTTGTTAGTGGAATATTAGTGGAATATTGAATTCTTGTTGTGGCATACAGATTATTTATTGATTTTTTTTTTAATATATAAATAATTGAAGAAAATGTTACACATACATTCTCTTTAAATTGTAATGATTGTATAATTTACCAAGTACAGTCAGTTAATTTTTTTTTTTTTTGTTGTGTGTAGATATGATGGCTTCTTCATGAAACCTATTCTACAAGAAGTCAAATATTTTGACTGTAGTAAAAGTATTCTTAAAATGTCATTAAGAGACTTTTCAGTTAGTTGTGGTTGTTTCTATTGTATAGACTGACCAGATAGACTTACATGTCAATGAAGATGAGCTGACGGATTTCCTGGCACAAGAAGGGATACAAGAAGATGAAAGGGGATTCCGTATCCCCGTAACAATGGATGGCATTTCTTGTCCGATCGAAGGTTGTCACCCCTGCATGCACCGGGATGTCCGAAAGTACTTACGACACTGGGAAGAGATTCATCGTGCCATTTTTACTTTTAGATTATGTCCAATCTGCCGACAGACATTCAAGAGGCCGAGTGATCTTCGTCGTCATCTGCGATGGCTACATAACCTGGATCAAGATATGACCGAAACACTGGTCGCAAAATCAAAGATGGAGACGCGGGCCAATAAGCGTTATATCGATCCAGGCTTTTTCCTTCCACCAAGAGTGAAAGACAAACCCAGTGGAGGCATTGCTTCCAGTGTATCTTCAACTCTACCTTCCTCTTCAAGTATTCTTGTACATCAATCCTCATTCTCTAGAGGAGGCTCTGCTTCCTGTAACAACACCTGCTCGACAACACTTTTGTCTGATCCTATTCCTTTTGCCTCTTGTGAAGGAAGTGCAACTTCCTGTTTCTCTTCAACTCTGTATTCTGTATTTGATATTTCTGTCCCTCCATTACCCTCCGCTCGAGAAAACATTGCTTTCTCTTACAACCAAACACCATCTGCTCCAGAGGGGTGTGTCATTACTGCTGAAGAACCTTATAACAGACCCCTTGTCATCCCTCCAGTACCATCGTCAACAGACAAACTTCAAGAATATATCAGCTGGATCAAGGAAAGTCAAGAGAAATTAACAGATGCTTTAAAAACAGCTGTAGCGCGTTTAGCGACCATAGAGGGGGAAAACAGAGACGCAAAGGAAAGAGATGCCAGAAGGTTGCTGGAGCAGGACAACAGACGCTTGCGAGCTGCGCTATACCAAAAAGACTCGTATGACTATAGCCGGCTGAATGTATACGTCCCCAGAGATGAATTAGTTGAGTTCGAAGAAAGACCAGACGGAACCCTTCGCGCTGTCAAAAGATTGAAGACAGGGGCACTACCATTTACAGGCCAACCACCACGGTATCCTGCAAAACCTTACACCATTGTCCAGGAGGAATAAACCAGAAACCTGAAGACCAAAACTGAAACCCATACATCGTCAAGATTCTCCTGTCTATGCATTTTAAACGTTATCAATATGGTTTGAATCAATTGACTATAAGGTTATACGTAGGCATTAATAATTTCAAATCAACCTGAAATACTCACTAGATGGTATCTGATATTTTAGTAAATTTAAAATAAAATAAAAATAGTACTGTATTGAAACTAGTCAGGATGTTATATTTTGAGATGAAGTGTTTTTATTAAAGAATCATAATAATGATGATGGTGATAATGATAATAACAGTAGTGATAATAATAGTGATAATAATAGTAATGATAATAATAATAATAATAATAATAATAATAATAACAAGTGTGTGTGTGTGTGTGTGTTTTGACATTCTTTGAAGTATAATAATATGTACGTCACTTTCTCAGCAAGAGTTGTATTCGTTAAATTTGTATAACATTACTTTGCATGTGATCATTCTCAATCTTCTTTTGGTAATGTAAATCCAAATATGTTACAAATGCTGGAATTTAGATGCATGTTAGTTTAATAGAAATGAAATGACATTTGTATATTGAAATGTTATGATTACCCTCTTAGACGTAATGTGCGGAGCACATTGGGTTTAAGAGGGGGGGGGGGGATGTGATGGTGGATGGAAATTTAGTACGTAATTTACTTGAAGTAGTTCTTTAATATACGATTTGGCTAATTTCGGACTTATTTACACTGAAATTTAAAGTCCCCCCCCTCCTTTATTTTCTACATGAAGTGTTTACTTGAGCTGTTTACGTCGGACCATTGTACTGGTCAGCGCACGTGTCACTCTCTGCGCATGTCAGATAGTCCGGTGGCAGCACGTGTATGCAGCTCTTTATATATATCCTTTTGGACCGGTCCAGCGTCTGGTTCTTTTCCAGCGAAGGGTCTTTCCAGAGTGGAGTGAGATAATCTCCGTGTTGCTGTTGCGGAAAGCACAGTCGCCATTGCTTGGCGTTCGACCAGTGTGGTCATAGATTTCTTATTAGCAAGACGATACAATCGTCTGGTTTGCTTTGGTGTTGAAAATGGTAAGAAGTTCAGCTTGGCCCCATTAATTACCTGATTTATAAAACTATTTCTATTCTCCTAATTTCCTTCCTAAATTTTAGTCTCCATCCACCTAAAACATTCTTAATTTATAACTGCTTATTTAATTAATTATTTATCTTAAATAAACCTTATTATTTTCTTTGGAATTTCATCTTTGCTTTTTCCTTTCAGTAAGTAATAATTTTACTTTAATGAAATGAGCTATATCTTATTCTTTCTTTCTCTTCTCTCTGTCGCTCAACGTTTAGAACTTTATCTTTCTCTCTCTCTCCCTCTTCCTCTCCAAACTAAATTATATCACCGAATACTCTTTTATTAGTAACGAACCTGGACTGATATACGTGGTTACTAATTAACCCCCGTTACAATATCAAAGGCCTGCAAAAAACTCAACAGCACAAATTCAATACAATTCTAGTAAAACAGAGAAAAAGAAGCAAACAAGCTCATACTCCACTAAAATAAATAAACACTACCATAATGTGGATATGACTGTGTTTATCAAGAGCAAAACTAACACCATCTTTGATCTGACAACCATCAGTATTGCCAAGGCATTACTGAAGGTACATACAGGGCAATGCCTCATTCGCCCATAACAAATTACATAATTTTGCAGTGCAGCACACGTGCGCAAGTAGCAAAATTTATGGAAATAAATAGAATTTGCGGCATGCCAGTAATTATGGAGCTGCATAAAAAGGCTAAAACTTCTCAAGCAGTCACCAAAAACAACAACAACAGCAACATTAGTACCAAAAAAGTAAATACACAAAATCAAGATGAACAACAAAGAGAAATTAAACAACAGAACCAACAACAACAACAACAAAGAAATTAAACAACAGAACCAACAACAACAACAACCTCGCCCAATTAAATATAAAGCAGTTATTAAATTTAAAGGTCAATTAGCCAATTGCACAGCAGCAGAAGGGGCGAATCAGACAACATTTTTAGACAAGTTTTCACTGAAATCACGCTTAAAATCAATGAAACCAATGACATCAGACCCCAAAGTCAATGACATCAGGTCCCAAATGTGTGTGTGAATCATGGATTAGGTCCCAAAAAAAATTATGAAAAAATCAATGAAATCAAAAACTTTTCAACTATTACATTTTTTGGGAAAAAGGGACTACAACATCGTTGTCACTCACCCCTTCTGCTGCTATGGGTTAACCGAATATTTGATCCAGTCCGATACGATATCGTGTTCGAGGGTCATGTAAATTTATTGTTACAAATCCGTGTGGGGCAGACTGAGCATGACTAAAGAAAATTCTAAATTGATTGAAGTCCATATCAGAACACCATGTCTGCCAAATATTTCGTAGCGTATGTGTATCAACGCCGTTGAATACAGCAAGCATATTACAGTTATCTCTAATCACTTTTGGAATCTGAGTGTATCGTTGAGTGACATAGATCACATCTGTGTTTTTATGCCTGCCTCTGGAAAATATTCTAGCAGGATTTTTTTGATTATCTAACATGACATCGTCGTATACAACTAAATTGTTGATACTTCCATCGAGGTCATTCACGGATGGCGCCTCGTCAATATCGGTTATAAATTCAATAACATCCTCGCCAGCAATCTCTGAAGCGTTTTCATTAAAATCTTTTAGCACTTCATAGCATCGTTGATCATCTACGCTAGGGGCAATTAAATACAACTTATCCCACTTCATCCATCTCATTATTAAATTGAGCAACAATTGCGTTTTACCGGATCCAGATGGCCCGATTATAATTGCGCGGATAGAGTTTGGTAGCGCTGCATGATGCTTCACTGGTTCTCTTGTTTTAGTCGCTGAAAAATCAATTATATTCATATCTCTATACATAAATTATGGATCTATATTGCGTGAAGTGTAAGGCGCGTACTGGCACAGATGACTTGACGACGATTACAACTAAAAATAACCGATCAGCGCTTTCTGGTAAATGCGTACAGTGTAGTACAAAGAAATTTAGATTTGTTTCTAAACCCAAGGAACCCAAGGAACCTTTAAAAAAAAACGAGGAGGTGATATCGCTGCCAAATTAGCGAAACTCCCTGGAACCCCATGGGCAAAATACCCCGGAGAAAAACACCTTCCAGGGTATAGTTATTGTGGACCGGGAACAAGACTTGATATCAGACTCAATGATCAAAATCAGCCCCGACCCGGTGAGGAACCAATAAACGCTATTGATAAGGCCTGTCACCTTCATGATGTTGCTTATAAAAGCAGCAATTTGCAACACAGGCATCTAGCAGATGTGAAATTAATTCATGCGTTGAATTCTATCACTGATAAATCCTTCAAAGAAAAATTGGCTTCATTTTTGATAAAATCGGCTATGAAAAGTAAATTGATGTTAGGTGCTGGTAATTAATAGCAACATGGAATCTATTTATTATTCCCCAAGAGGATACTGGAGGGGTAACGCTGCAATCAGTAAACTCGCTAGCGCCGCAAAAGTGAAAAAAACCACTGCGGCTCATTGGTTATCCAAACAGGCACTATGGCAAATTTATCTACCACCGCCTAAACAAATTAAATTCTCGCATTTTGATGTAACCGGACCCAATGAAGTTCATCAGGCTGATCTATTATTTCTGCCACATGATCGTGGTTACAAATATGCGTTAACTGTAGTTGATATTGCAAGTCGATACAAAGAAGCAGAACCGTTAAAAACAAAATCGGCCACTGAAGTCGCTTCTGCATTTGAAAGGATTTATCGACGAGGTCCTCTGCACTGGCCAAATCTATTACAAGTTGATCCTGGCAAGGAATTTCAGGGTGCAGTGTTATCTACAATGAAATATCACAATGTCGCTATCAGACGAGGGCATACTGCACTGCATCGTGATCAGGCCATTGTAGAACGATTTAATCGGACTCTTGCTGAGCGGTTATTTGGATATCAATATGCAAAAGAATTCATCCAAGAAAAAAGATCCCGTGAATGGGTTAAAAGGTTACCAGCTGTGATTACTGCACTGAATAACGAGATTACTAGAACCATCAACATGAAACCTATCAACGCGATTAAAAAGAAGTCGATACTTGAAAAACCACAAAAGGATTTTAGCGTTTCCCAACCAATTCTTGGTAGTAATGTCATTGTGAGGTACTTATACGAACCAGGAGAGCTTGAAGGGGATAGAAAAAGGGCTACTGATCCTATTTGGAGCGTCACTACGCATAAGATATCTAGTATAACACGATCTACGGGTAGACCTCCAATCTATAAACTGGA
This sequence comes from Unio delphinus, assembly GCA_029339505.1. Taxonomy (NCBI): domain Eukaryota; kingdom Metazoa; phylum Mollusca; class Bivalvia; order Unionida; family Unionidae; genus Unio; species Unio delphinus. The sequence continues at coordinate 1,389,754 of JAQISU010000400.1, forward strand.
TTCAACTGCCCCTCAACGGGGTTTTACTAGACAACAATTACAAGTGATACCCGAGGATACTCAATTGCCACCCAATGGGCTTAACTAGCACCCTTGCGTCTATTGCACTCAAGACAAGTCAACATCACATTATTTCTGACATGACCGAGATTGTTATTTTTTCTGTCTACGGTGAATTGGCGAGGATCCTTATCCGAATACTGCCAACGCATTATACAATTGCAACTTGCGCAGTGATTATTCTGTTGTTTCTTCAAAGTGATTATTAATTCAGCATCAATATCGAATTCTCGTTTTTTTTTGTCCTGTTGTTTGTAACCGGAGAGTTTTTTATCAATAATATCATTATCATCACCAATGATTTCATCATCGCCACCAATGATTTCATCATCGCCTGACTCTGTCAGGACAATTCTTCGAAGTTGATTTATTTTTCGTACTCTAGACACTGCGAGATAGACTAAATTCGACCATTCTATGCGATTATCTACCATCCAAAGAGTTGTATCCGATATAGTCAATCCCTGTGAAGAGTGTATCGTCGCTGCATAACCTAGCGTCCACGGGGATTTATTAGCACGCAATGCATCTTCAACAACATTGATATCAACCAGCACAATATCATTTAATACTAAATTCTGTTTTTCACTTTGTCCTGGAATATCAACTTCGATGTTCTGTTTTCGTGTATCCGATGGCCTATAACATAACGGTACTGGAAGTGTTGCAAATTTTTGTTTATGCAATTCAAATAACTTCATCTGAAGTGTGTCCCTGACTATTTTTCTACTTGCAATGATTAAATCGTTTGGTCTCCACATTTCCCAAAACTCATTCATGGGAGTTTCCGAAATTATTTCACGGGTTATTTCACACTGGATTCTATCCGGTTGTAATCTAATTAGTTTCTTCAATTCTTTTAATTCATTATCAAGTGATCTATGATCGGTATCAATTTCTTCATAATAGTCTACAAAACCCTTTAGCCATTCATGGGGAGATGCACCGACAAATGGTGGTGGTTGGCCGTGATCACCGCACATAACGATTTTTGTATTCTTCAATAACAACCACTCAAGAAATATTTTTAAGACATCTTCTGACACTGTGTCTATTTCATCCCAAATCATGATTTCAGGAATAAATTTCTCTCCCATGCGCTCAGGAGTCCATTTATCTCCCTTCCATCGGAAAAAGCTGTGATAAGTGCAAGCATTTACCCCTCTCTGTATCATTTCTCTTGCAAGTCTATGAGTTGGTGTTAGCACAATCATGTTAGAAACGCTAGCGTTTCCACGACGGAATAACTCAATTGCCCGTGTTGTTTTTCCTGACCCGCCACAACCGTTTAAATAAACTGTTTTATATCTACAGATTGGATCAGAAATCGGTGGTGCACTAGAAAATTCTGAACACTGATTGCTTTCTAAGTAATTATTTTCAATGGTAACATCTGCTGATTGAATATAATCATGAATCATTTCTTTCTTAATTCTCCATGATCCCCATTTCTCGTTGCCAGTAGCCTTAAAATCAGCCATTTTGCTATTTATGTAAAATGAGTCAGTAGCAACTCTAACTGCGGTGGTAGGAAATCTATTGATCATTGAAAACAGATTGATAGAAGCATAACCAAGCATAGAAGCTCTCAAATGTGTGTACTGCGGATGGTATCCATCAGTGTAAGTAACAATTGTACCCAATTTGGTTCCATCGGACATAAATGCGTCCTTACGATTGACATATAGGCCCTTATTCGTTAAATCCGCCATTACAAAATCGTATTCAGCGTTGTCTATAATCAATCGTGAAGAATATTTCGTATTATCATCTTTGCCACCTTGGGTAAATTTACCGATTATTCTTCGTCCAAGATTTTTTGCTTCATTGTTTCTGATTTCAAATAACTGTCTGGACCAATCCATGATTTGTTGTTCATTAAAATCAGGAAACAGTTTTCGCTCTTCGCTAATTATTTTTTCTAGATCAGGTTGTGGTAACCAGACTGATTTCTGTGCTCGATAGGATATAATTGCTTCACTGACAATTAATGATTTTAACATCTTACAATCAAGCATATACCGTAACAACACTATTGGCATCCAGTGTTTTTCAGACATGTGTTTACCAATCCAAAGATAACTACACGGATGAAGTCCTTCAGCCATTTCAAATGATACCACACAAGCGAATCCGGTTAAATCAAAATCAGGAAGTGGTCCATTAATAGCAACACGGGTCATTTCGTGTGTAGGGTGTCCAAATCGTTTGAAATATTTCTCGCATTCTCCATACCCAAGAAAACTTCCTGGATAACACGCAATCATATCAACTGAAATAACGGAATCAGAGGTGTATTTTGTGTTCCATAATCCGCCGTGGCTGTATTCAAGACAGGACAATTTGACATCTGATAAAAACTCACTTCGTGTTGGTTTCCACGCGTTTTTCTTTCTAGCAAAATGCGCTGCAATGGATGGTACTGTGAAACAGTTTGCTAATAATTGATCGTCTTCTTCTCCGTCCTCAGAAAACTCACTAGCTAGTTGTTTCATTTGATTCTGCAGTTCTTCAGTACGGTATAATTCTCCGTTAGGCCTTACAAACTGATCAAATCTGCATTCCTCGTCTGAATTACTATGAAATAGCCACGCTGACACAGGATCGTTTTTACTCAAATGGTAAATAGCATCAAATAATTTCTGCTCGGTAAAACATTCTTCAGGTCCCAACCCTGCTGGGGATAGATATTTTACGGTTCTATCTCGTGGGAATATTGTTACTGCAGATGACCACGCGTGTTCGTTATGATCAATAATTTCAATGGGAACCCCCTGTGATTTATATTTCGATTCGTATAATACTTCTCCGGTGATTGTTCTTACCGATATTGGAAATCTTAATGATTTTTCTAATTTAGTTATATCCTGAATTGTTGCCCCATGCTCTTTTACCGTGAACTCCCACTCGGTTATTTTTTTTCGTCTTAGATCAGTGAGTTTATTTCCCCGGGATGCCTTTGTGAAGTGTTCTATTATTCGTTCTGCTACACAATTTAGCCCTGTCGAATATTTCATGGGTGCTAGTTTTGAAATATCAGGTTTTTCATTGAGCGGATAGATCCCGTAAACAACTGCTGTGACAGGATAAGATCTTTCGTAGTAGGGTTTATCAATTCCAGTCAAAATTCCCGGTTTGGAATCCTGATTCACGGTGACAGTTTTTTTGCTCCTGAGAATGGGTTCAAATTTATCCTTAATAATCCATTTGCCATCTTCACGGATAACGAATTTGATTCGGAAAAAATGACTTTTTTCCCCAATACGTGAAATGATCACTGCTGCCTTTTCATCATTCATGGTAGCGTCAACAACACCATCAATTCGAAATGTTGACCAACAATAAGATGCTCCATCACGCTTGAATTCATTAAAACAGTCTCTGATGGGTTTATCAAGAATTTTATTCTTGGGTGTATTAGAAACTATATCAAGATTGAATTGAGCATCCTTCCATGATGATCTCATGTTTCCGTCTCTTGGACGTTTGTTACGTTTTTTGGGTCTATCGCGATTAAATCTAGGATTGATTTTCAATAATCTCTTAAACTCTTTCATGTTTCCGTCTATTGGGCGTTTGTTACGCTTTTTGGGTCTATCGAGATTAAATCTAGGATTGATTTTTAATAATCTCTTAAACTCTTTCATGTTTCCGTCTCTTGGACGTTTGTTACGTTTGTTTCCGTCTATTGGACGTTTTTTGGGTCTATCGAGATTAAATCTAGGATTGATTTTTAATAATCTCTTAAACTCTTTCATGTTTCCGTCTCTTTGACATTTGTTTCTGTTTACTACACGTTTTTTGGGTCTATCGAGATTAAATCTAGGATTGATTTTCAATAATCTCTTGAACTCTCTATCAGCATTGAATTTAGCATTTTTCGAAGTCAATCTCTTGAACTCTTTCATGCTATATATAAAACAGGTGTCTAAATGAAAGATTTATGTATAATCAATCACTGCAAATGGGTCAGTCATTGAATTAGACAATAGTGTAGTATATAATGACCCAAGAATTCAGACTACACCCAGTGATTAAAAATTACGAAGCATCTAGTGATGGTACTGTCAGAAACTGTAGACTGAAGAACCCAATTGGGTGGGATAATGGTATGGGGTATTTGGTGTTGTTGGAAGGAAGACATTTCGCAATCATCGTTTCGTATTTGAATGTTTTAATGGATTGATCAAAGATGGTTTTATTATTGATCACATTGATTCTAATCCAAGGAACAATTCTTTATCCAATCTGCAAGCTATCACACAAGGTGAGAATATCAAACGAGGAAGGAATGGCACTTGTTCAAATAAAGCGAGACCAGTGAAATCTTTGAATACAACAACTAACGAAGAGAAAATATTTCAATCATTATATGAAGCCGGCAAGTATTTCAATATTTGTAGAACTTCAGTACGATTCGTTGCAGAGGGGATAACCAAAACGGCTATTTCAAAAAAGAACGGACAAAAAGTTCAATTTAGTTATGTCTAATGCGTCATAATTTCCAATTAGAGATATGTCATTCTTATAGAATAATGAATTCTGAAAACATGAATAGCATCATAGTTGAAATAGCAAAATTGAAAAATCAGGATATCAAACTATCAGATGGGTTAAATCCTGATCAAATTGTGTCTGATTTTCAGGATATAGAATACGGAGTTAGCACTAACAAGTATATGCTACCCAAGAAGTATGCACTCATCAAAAGAATTCAGAATTCTATTAAAGACTCTCTTTCATTTTCCAGTGACATCAGTGTGTTCGTTCCGTTGTATACTATCGTAGAGGGAATACGAAAAGAATTGGGGTACGAATACGAATTGAAAAAAGAAGTCAACTCTAAAATTAGAAACCTACGAGCATTAATTCAGGAAAATGAACAATTTTGATTGCCCGACCATTGATTGCCCCGACTCTTATCATTTTTTGATTGCCCGATTATTTATCATTTTTTTTAGCCGACCCTCAGAGGGATGTCAAAAATCGATGGACGATGTGTCAGATTGGTCAAAACTAGAATGTTGAAACTATCAGTATTATTTTATTTATATACAATTTTGATACTTTCAACATCAATGATAGAAGGTGTCTCACGATGAAATAACACTTCCATGGTGGTATTAAAAATCATCCGACATGTAACAAAAGTGAGGAAACTGTGGTATTAATTATTTTATTAGAGAATTCCACACTTTCCTCATCATTGATAGAAGGTGTCTCACGATGAAATAACACTTCCATGACTGTGTTAAAAAATCATCTGACATGTCAAGTGTTTTGCAATTGAAAAATAGTTTGCGATTTCAAATAATGGTCAATGAAGCATTAACAACCCGATTGGCTCGTGAACGACTGGATGCAATTAAGAGATTTGTACCAATTCGCGACTCTGTAAGAAATAAACTGCAACAACGACAGAGTTTACAAACTGATTTTGCTCTGGGGTCTGAAGAATTGTTTAAACCAGTAACCACAGCAACGAAGGGGGTAGAGCGTGCTTTACTGGGAGATGGTCCCGAGACGGGAAAATCTGTTATTGGTGAGCTTGAAAAAATAGCAGCGAAAACTGAACAAACTGATCCGAAAAAACCGACTGTTTCTTTGTTGAATAAATTTACTGATCATGCTAAAATAGTAATAAAAAAACCTAGTTTATTGAAATCAAAGGATTATCACGCCTTTGGTAATTTTGCTGCTCAAAGTTATAATTCAAAAAAAGATTTTTTAAAGGACGAGTATAAAAATGATAGAATATCAAGTAATGATTGGTTTGATAATTTGTATAAACTAAATAAGGGGATTGGTCGTTTGAATAAGGATGAGATAGGATACAAGGAATTTAAAAAGGGAATTAGTAATTATAAAAGAGAACAAATAGAAGAGCGGCAACGAGAAATAGAAGAACGGCAAGAACTAAAACGTCAAACACCAACACGGAGACAAACAAGAAGACAAAAAAAAACAACAACTACCACCTGATGATGATGATGATTTAGAAGAACGACGTCAAACACCAACACGGAGACAAAAAAAACAACAACTACCACCTGATGATGATGATGATGATGATTATTTACAAACTACGGATTTAGAAAAACTAGATGAAGCAGCTGGTTATAGCGGAAGTGGATTAGGAAATCCAAGGATTGGAAACATTTGTCCTGATAGCGTTATCAATGATATATCACGATTAGATGTTCTCATCGGAGGAAAACGAGCTGGAAATAATTCACCGGAAATAATTAATGAAGCAGCTGATATTTGTAGACGGTTATTTGCCGGCGGTATCATGGATATCAAAACCTATCGAGATTTCATTGACGAGTTAGCAAATGGGTATCATAGTGATTAAATAACAATTGAAAACACTATTGTTTTTATAATAATGATCATCCATTACAATCATGATAAACCAACCCCCGTCTATGTAGTTAATTCACGGTTTCCAGTTTATAGAGCATACTACGGAGATGGCCTCGGCAATACCATTTTAGGATTCTTTTCAAGAATGGCCCCCAAAGTGATGCCGTTAGCTAAACAGTTATCAATGAAAGCCATTGATGTTATTCGTGATAAGGGTATCAGTACTGTTGGAAATCTTGCCGGGAAAGCGTTTTCAACTGCAAAGGATAAAATAACATCATTAGTGGGACGAAAAAAGAAACCGTTACCGTCTACAGAAGAAATGCCTGCAAGTGTTAGTAAAATAATAAATAACGCAGTAGATGAAAAACTAGCGTCGATGGTAAATCAAGGAGACCAAAGCAATATTGCAAACATGATAGCAGGAAGTGGCCTTAAAAAACTACGTCGATGAAAATGGAAAAATCGTTTACGATTTCACTATTTAGACTCTGATAAATAGAATAAAATGTTCAAAAAATCATCTGATCCAGCATTTGATATAGACGCCCCAGTTGGCAAGGATGATTCTGTACGCGATTATCAATATTACGCCTATCATGCCATAGACTCAAATAGTCGAGCAAGAATTGATCTTCAAGTCCATGATACCAGTAAATACTTTTTGCCCTGTGAAGCATTTATTGAAGTAGAAGGAGAAATTGTAACAGCTGCTGATACTACTAATGTACCAGCACCGTATCCAGCTGGTACTCAAGTCGGTTTTGTCAATAATGGTATTATGGCGTTATTTGAGAGTGCTAGATATCTCATTGATGGAAAAGAAATTGAGTCCATAGATCGTGATGTTGATGTGGCCACAACAATCATAGGGTTAGCGAGATATTCTGATGATTATACAAGATCAGCAGGACCCTCTATGATGTTTGCAAAAGATGGTAAGAATACCGCTGGTGGAAATCCATTTGTTGTAAGACGACCAAAGAATAATGCTGGTGCTGCTAATGCTGATGTCGAAGATATGATTATAAACAACGATGTTAATTTCAATCTAGGAGCTGCAACACGAAACGCAATGTTGCAAGGAGATCGTAAATCATTTTCATGCGCGATTCCACTGCATCATATTTTTGGATTCTGTAGAAACGTCAGAAAAGTTATCTACGGGGCGAAGCATACAGTATCGCTTGTACGAAAGAGTGATGATAACAACGCAATTTGGAGGATTCCAGCAAACCCAGCTGCAGCACATATAAATGATGATGCCGGTAAAGTCATTTTAACAAAAATATCATTGTGGATGCCAGTGTTGACTCCAGCAATCACCGCAGAACAACGACTACTATCATTTATGGACCAAGGAGGAAAGTCGTTGTTGAGTTGGCTAACCGTGAGTACAGATGTGAAACAATCAAATATCAACGGGTTATTCACTTGGAACCTAGCATCAAAACAAGGCGTTTCTGCGCCACGTCATATATTTATTGCGTTCCAAGATAACACACGAGTTGGCAATCAAATCTTCAGTCATATGATATTTGATCAATTAGGTGTGAAAGACGTCTCACTGAGAATAAACGGCCAGCAGGAACCATCTGAGGATATACAACTTAATTACACAGAAAATCATATTGCACGAGTTTATCATCGTCTGTTGTCATTTATGGCACGCGATCAAAATGTCGATACTGGTTTGCAAATATCACAATTTGATTTTAAGAATCTGTATCCGATCTACTACTTCTCACTGGAACATCTCGATTTGACAAGACAGTCAGTTGTTGATATACACTTTAGAGCTAATGTGACTCATGGTGCTATTGCTAATTATAGAGCGGTTGCTGTCATTCTCAGTGATAAATCAATGCTACTCGAAGGTGTTGGTGGAAGAATGAGAGTGGTAGATGCCCCAGTAGAAAATCTTTGAACGATTTTTCATTGAATTAGAATCAATCAATTATATATATGTCATATAGTGTTATTAGTGTTACGTTAACTCCTGGTCAAATCAAAAAATTGCAATCAGAATCGGCTAAAAAATGTGGAACCACAATCACGTTGAAACCTAATCAAATGACTGGTGGTGAAAATAAATTATCGCTGACAACTCGTCAGGTGAAACATTTCAATGATGCTTTCAAGGATAAAAAGGGAGTTCAGATTACTCTCTCTGCGGCTGCTATTAAAAATATGATGAAAACGGGTGGTATATTTCCATTGTTTGCTGCGTTACCAGCATTGATTGCAGCAGCAGCCCCAGCGGTGGCTAAAGCAGCGGCGTTAGGAGCCGTTGGTACTGCAGCAGGAATGGCACTAAAGAAGGCAGCTGGACAAGGATATAAAAAAAAGAGACGATCCGTTCAAGGATTGGGTCTAAGACTACCAGGAACCCCGTATTCGTGGTACAGCGGAAAAGGTCTAAGACTACCAGGAACCCCGTATTCATGGTACAGCGGAAGATCCGTTCACGGATCAGGCCTGAGACTACCAGGAACGATTTATTAATTCAGGAATCGATGATTCCAATGTCCAATTTTGATTTAATGGATGCTGCTAAAAAACTAGTGATTAAAAATTTCAGAGGTGTTTTTATGAAAGATCAATTACCACATCAACCAAACAAAACTGAAACAGGTATTATTAATCTCGATAACAGCACCGGACCTGGAACTCACTGGGTTGCATACGCTATTGATCCACGTGGGATTGTCTATTTTGATTCATATGGATTAGCCCCACCAAAAGAGTTTATGCGGTATATAAAAACCCTTCCAATGAAGACTTGGTATTCTACGCTACCAACACAACAAATCAATGACCCACCAATATGTGGCAGTGAAGTATTAAATGTCCTTGACGCTATTTCTAACTCCTTGGGTAACCCAAGGGGAAAACCACCACACATTGTCGTAAATGACTACACTAGTAATCGCTTTTTAGAGAGAGATATATAAAATATCATGATTGATATTTGGGGAAGACCTCTGAAACCCAAACCCGATGACACTGCAACCTCTGATTCTATCAAGGATATACAAAAAAAAATTAAAGATGAAATTGCTGAGACGTTGAACTTAACAAGTGTTGACCCGAATGAAATAGTTGTATTTCAAGACAAACAGGGTAAATTGAAATCCAGTAATATTTCTCTGGATGATATTTTGGTTAAACAACAAAACGCAATCGAGAACACCGTTGCGCTATTTTCCGATCAGGGTAAATTGAAAACCAGTAATATTTCTCTGGATGATATTTTAGTTAAACAACAAAATGCAATCGAGAACACCGTTGCGCTATTTTCCGATCAGGGTAAACTCAAACCGGGTGTACTTTTTTCGACGATTACAGATCGATTTACAAACCACGATAAAGAATTTGAAGATCATTTAAAAAACTACAATAGTTTCCGTAGAAATGTCGTTCATAAGTTCTTTGGATCCCCAATTGTAGTTACACCATCTATCGCTGAAATTAAAACGTTTGTTGATGATCAAAAGGTTATCAACGAAGCAACAAAAACAACAACTGACGCCATTGATACATTTATTGGAAACCCGTTAGATAAAATTGAACTAAAACTCCCTGATATTAAAAAATCCATTGATGAGACGAAAACTTCCATCGAAGGCATCAAAGGTGATCTTTCGAGGATGATAACAGCCATTGAAAAAACAAAAATTCCTCATGAGAAAACCAACAACTTAGTATACACAATCCAACATGGATCATTTGAGTGGACACCTACAAACAACACATTAGATATCACTGCAACCGTCAAGGGTATTTATCGATTAACACTAGTAACACCATCGTCTCAATTTGAGATTTCATCGTCCAGTTCATCTGGGGTCAATAATACGATTTCAACGATCATCGACAAGAATACAACTGAAAAGTTCACAATCAAATCTACTGATAAACATTTGGTTAGGGTCTCAACAACGTGGTATGTGGAATTCGTAGCGAATTTAAGTAAATCGTACTTGAAAACGCTAGCATATTTAAAATAAAAATGATTTCATCATCTCAATATCGCTATGATCAGGTCAGAGAGTATCAAACTAGACTCAAAACCTTGTCTGAGGAGTATGAATTGAAAATTAAAAAATATCGCAGGAGAATTACCGCAATTGATGTTACTGTGTACGCTGTGAGTGGTGTAATCACCGGAGCTGGTATTATACTGTCTTCAGTGACAATGATGGCTCCGATAGCTGTTCCAATTTGCATTTCTGCGGCAACAACAATCGCTGGAATAATTTCAATAATCACAAAAAAAATATCCTCATGCAGCCAACGGAAACTACAAGACTACATAATTCAATTTCATGTTGTGTCCACTGCATACTCGCAATTATCCTCATTGATATCGTCATCGCTCGATGATACAATTATATCAGAGAGTGAGTTTTCAGCGATGGTAGATATATATGATTCTGCGATGTCAAAATTAGAAATACATCATGAATATAATAACAATGACAACACAGATGGAATTACTTCAACAAATAGTGGAGAACACAAACCCAGTACAAACAAGCATGATCTCAATAACCTCAACGAATCCAGAATTCAGTGTGAATTTCCCCTCTCCGGTCCCAGTGAAGGAGATAGCGCTAGCAAAATTACGAGTATACCACAGTTGGCCAAATATTAGGTCAAAACCATTTGGTGGTCAACAACCGAATAATTCACTGGTATTTGCAAATAAGAATAAACCCGACGGTACCCCAGACTGGAACGTTGTTTCCATACCAACCGGATCATATCAAATTGAACAAATCAATGATGAATTCGCGCGTAGAATAAAATCGATTACTGGAAAAGAATCAAAAATAGCTATAACAGTTCATGTGCCGACACTATCATCTGCCATTGAAATAAGCACAGAGGGTTATGTCGTAGATATCTATCAAAGCTCAATAAGAACAGTACTAGGATGGCCTGAATTACCACCCGGAGGAAAAACCGTTAAATTACCAGAACCACAAAAAACTGATTATATCACAGACAGGACAAAATCTGATAATCCAGTAAGGAGTTATAAAGATTATGATAAGTCATATTTTTTCATTAGAGTAGAATATGATGAAAGAGTACGACTTATTCATCATCTTGCTAACCGGGATAAAATCACTGAAAATTTCACAGCTTTCAATAACGATATTTCGTTGTTGTTTATATCTCTTAGATCCGGCACTCTCACCCGAGATGAATTTATCAGTGTCGTAGAAACATGTAACAAAATCATCAATGACATGGAAACATTTCATTCACAAATTATTCAAGAAGTATTAGGTGACAGTAGTCCTAAAACAAGAGATTTATTTGCAATAGAATATAGGATCCGCATAGGAGATATTCCAACATTCAAACTTCCAGGATATAATATCTCAGAACTACAAAAATCTCTCGATGATGCCATCGATGAAGGTTTCAAAAAAATCCATGATAAGTGGAAAAAAACACCATCACAACCACAAACAACTATCCTCAAACATAATAATGACCCAGATGGTGGTGGCAGGCATATTGCTCCGTTCAATGTGAATATTTCAACGGTGATTGCGCTCAATTTAGTATGTGATGTGATCGAAGGAAGCTATCAAATAAATTTAGAACGATCAAATCAAGCTCAGCAGGGATATATTTTGTATTCATTTGCACCAACAGCTCCTCCAGGGTTTTTAATAATTGAGTCCCCGGTGAATCCAGTCTATATGCGATGTCATAATAATTCATTAACCAGAATTAATTTCAAACTCACTGACCAGTCTAATAATCTGATTGATTTACAAGAGGAGGTTTTACAAATTAGTCTATTTGTGAAATCGTAGTGATTTTCGTCCCCCAGACAAGGTCTCGAACACGATATCGTATCGGACTGGATCAAATATTCGGTTAACCCATAGCAGCAGAGAGGGTGAGTGACAACGATGTTGTAGTCCCTTTTTCCCAAAAAATGTAATAGTTGAAAAGTTTTTGATTTCATTGATTTTTTCATAATTTTTTTGGGGACCTAATCCATGATTCACACACACATTTGGGACCTGATGTCATTGACTTTTGGGTCTGATGTCATTGGTTTCATTGATTTTAAGCGTGATTTCAGTGAAAACTTGTCTAAAAATGTTGTCTGATTCGCCCCTTCTGCTGCTTGCACCAATCAACAAATACAAGAGAAACTTACACAAGGAGGGAATAAAATAGTCAAAACTTACAAAATAGGGAAAAGTCAAAGAAATAGCGCACAAAGTGTGGTGGTAGTTGAAACAACGACACCACTACCAACCATAATTAAAGTAAGATCTCTGGGTGTCAGACATAGAACCCAGCCCTTTGTTAACAAAGCACGTTTCTGCACTAATTGTCAACATTGGGGACACTATAAGGTAACTTGTACCTTTAAACATCGCTGTGAAAACTGTGGCGGACCACATACTAGCCAGTGTAGAAGGGAACAGCCTAAATGTGTCAATTGTAAGGGAGACCACCCCTCTAACTCTAAAATGTGCAACTCTTGAAAATGAGGTCATTACTCTTATGAACTCGAAAAATTATGACTATGTTACAGCAAAACAGGAAATAAATTCTCAAAAACAAAATCCAAAAAGCCAAAATAAAAAGGAAAAGGCAAATAGTAACCAAACTCAAAATACAAATTTGCCTAATTCCCATAAATTAAATAGTAAAACTCCAGAAATGGTAGAGGTTACCAATAAAGCAACCTCAAATAGTGAAACTCAAACCGAACACTCTATAGATCTAACAAATAATCTGGGTCTAACTACAATAGGTCTAGCAATTTCAGAAATAGGTCGTTGCATTAGTAACGCAAAAAACAAAGACATCAGTTATTTATCTACCCTCACGAACGGGCTCCATGATCTTATACATGTAGAAGAGGGTATAAAAACAGGAAAGTTAAACAGTCAACATGAATAGTACACCAAAAGAAGCAAATAACTCGCACATTAATAAACATAACACTAATTTGACCATATGGCAATGGAATTCACGCAGTCTAGTAGTTAATATTAATGAATTAAAATTAAAACTAATTAACACATTAATAAAACCAGATATTATTTGTATCCAGGAAACCAAAATAACAACTAAAACTAAATCACTACCAACAATTGTGGGATATTCTCCTGGATTTTTTCAACATAGGAATGAGGGTCGGGGGGGGGGGGGGGGGGGGGGCCTTGTTATATATTTAAACAATAATATGCCTTCAGCTTCAATAATCCCAGTTAATTCGCAAGCAATTAATAATTCTAAAATAGAAGTACAAGCACTTCAAATTAATACAGGTAAAATTAAATTTATATTATATAATTTCTATGATCCAGGAGGAGATATTAAAATAAATCACAATCTAGCGTTACGAGCGCTTAATTTGCATATAGGACAAAATGAAGCTATTGTGTTAGGTGACTTTAACTCTCATAATGTAATATGGGGAAGTGAAATAACTAATAGTAGAGGTAAAAACATACAAAATTGGATTAATAAAACAAAACTTGTATTACTTAATGATGGCACTAAAACAAGACTTAATTCGGTAGATGGCACTTTAGCAGCCTTGGATCTTACATTATGCACTCCTAAACTTGCTCATTTAGCAACATGGAGTGTCGATCAAGAAGATAGTATGGGGAGTGATCATTTTCTTATAATAACTACATTACAAAACTCTGCCCAACTTGAAAATGACAATAAAATTCCCAAATGGAATTATAAAAAAGCAGATTGGACTAAATTCCAACAAAATATAAAATATGAAACGCTCGAGGGCATTAAAAGTGAAAATATAGATAATTACTATGACAATATAATTAATGCTATAACAAGGGCAGCTGATGCTTCTATGCCTAAAACTAAAGGTAATCCTACTAAGCTTAGAGTCCCTTGGTGGACTAAAGAAATCAACACAATTAGACAATTGACGCAATTACACAGGTGGCTTACACATAATTGGTATAGGGCCTCCACTAGAAAAACTGGATTAAATTGAAATCAATCGACAGGGATTGCAACCTCATAGACACATACGCATACATTGCAAACACCCACTATGACCTCATTAGAATATATAAGGTAGTCTTAACCCAGGACTATCAGAGCCCCGCAACACAATGTTGCAATAGTAGAGAGAAATAGTAAGAACATCAAAATAATACACAACACAACAATATAGCATATACATCTTTACATGTCTTATGGGTTGCAAATATTTAAATAAGGGTGTGGGACTTTGGCTCTCCTCGGGTTTCTTTGTTTCTGGGTTCGGATGTGCGTTCGCTGCCTCTGCGTGTGGGATGATGGTTGCAGTACCTTGGAGCCCTGACTTGGACCTTTCCGCCTTTTCCGCCTCCGGACATGTACATTACTAGCGAAGCGGGACAACTTTTTCCTTCGCTACCATTGCTCTGATTGGTATCTAGAGTAGGGTGGGTGTGTGTAGTGCCACTCCTACCCACCTTACAGGCTATCATTTCCCTTGATAGTTACTTTTTAGTAATTCAGGGGAACGCCTATCAATGACTAAAATATGGTGCAATTAAGCACTTGAACCCTAAGGGGAGGGAGTGCTCTTCCCCTCCCTGAAGGAACTAAATGGATACCGATATGGTGTCTATAAAAGCTGCACATGTCTCTAGTAGACGGTTGCAGCTATAAAATACCCAAGTCAGTCAGTCAGACACTTTATGGCTTCTCGGCCTTTTGGGGAAGATCAAAGTGTAGTATCTTATCGCAAAAAAAAAAAAGAAGCAATCTCAGTAAGAGTTAAAGTTTAAATAGTTTTTGTTTGTTGAAGATTTCATTGTTCACAATGTTTAGAAAGTACGAGGTTAACTTGTCAAGATATGTCAACGGTGATGTATACGAAAGAACTCTTCGCGTTGAAGGTAGATTGTCACGTGAGGAAGCCCTCAGGAGATTAAATGTTGCTGGTGTACAAGTGAAGGACATTGAAGGCATGTATAGAGAA
Organism: Unio delphinus; assembly: GCA_029339505.1. NCBI lineage: Eukaryota > Metazoa > Mollusca > Bivalvia > Unionida > Unionidae > Unio > Unio delphinus. The sequence goes on from JAQISU010000400.1 coordinate 1,405,178, forward strand.
GGGGACAATTCCCCATGGAATGCTGTGTTGTGCACCAAAGAAATGGCAGAAAGTTTAAATGTTGACGGAATTAAATATCTTGCAAGAATGATTATAGACTTGCGAATACACTGGCTCCCCTTGTACAGTATATCAATGATGATATAATTAAGGAAGTACTTAGTCCTTTTGGAAAAGTACTAGAGATTACGAGGGACAAGACCATTCTAGACAAGGACACTTTGACCTTCAACGGAACTAGACTTGTGAAGATGAAGACCACGGAATTTGACTCCAGACATATTCCCCACATTGTATCTTTGGGGCAATGTGGGATGTTAATTACAATGAAGGGACGCCCACCTATTTGCTTGAAATGTCGCCAGAAGGGCCATCTAAGGAAAGACTGCACCGAAAAATCGGCCACGTATGCTACGGTAGCAACTCCAAGAAGGGCACCACAACCTAAACCTGTTAACCCAGTTCCACAAGATACCCCTCAAACTGAAGCAAACCAAGCTCAAACTGACGAACAACCTTCAACCCCGGAAATAATTCAAACGGATTCAACAACTACAGCTGAAAGCAATATACCGGAATTAACAAGGGAGGAAATCGAAATTATCCCGAGTGCGGAGACGGAGAGCCACGTGAAAAGAACAAATGAAGAAAGTGAGGGAACAGATAAACGGAGAGAATTGTTCGATGTAGATTCTCTATCCTGGGAAGTTGTTAAGAAGAAGAAAAGATCAAAGTCTAATTCCTCTGAGGAAGCTGATATGGATACTTCCGTGACCAAGGTGTGATATAACCTCATTATTTCTCACAATAAAACAAGATATGGAACGCCCACGGACTATGGAGGAGAAATACGGAACACAATTTACGACAAGGACGGAAATATGGACAATGAATGTGAATAATGGACAATTTATATCAGGAGTTACCTGTTTACCTTTTTCTGTAATAATGCTACATTTTTCCTTCTTCCTATCCTATTCTTTTTGAATTTTTAGTTATTGTTCATATTGATTACCAATGTCATCGTTATAATTGTGTTTTTCTTAGTACGTATTTTTATATCCTTCTTTCTATTCTAAATCTTTTATATTTTTCCTTTATTGTTCATTTAATTCCATTATGTATCGTTTACTATTGTTTGATACATAATCGTTTTTGTCTTATTATGTATTACTTTTTCCTTCTTTCTATTATAACCCTTTTGTATTTTTCCTTCATTGTTCATATAATTCATTTATGTATTGTTAATCACTGTTTTCGTTATAATCATGGTTTTCTTATTCTGCATTTTCTTTTCCTTGTTTCTCTCTTACGTTCTATGGTTTCGTTATTTTGTGTTCATTTATTTATTATTACTCACCACGATTATCGTTATAATCGTGTTTTCCTTATTTCCTATTTCCTTTTCTTTCTTTCTATTGCACTTTGTATAATTTCCTTGTATTTTTTCCCTATAACTAATTTATTCGTTGTTGCTTACCACGTTTGTGGTAAGCATCGCTCATTATTCATTGTACTATTTCACAAGTCAGTTCTGATTCTAAGGTTTTCGTACATCAACAAGTTAGGACAGCTCACTCCGTGTCTCCTGAGTGCACGGACGAGCTGTACCTAGTGTGTAAACATGCACATGTACGACAGTTTATTCCTATTTTTGGATATACCTTGCTTAATTTAATAATACATGGAAAATTTAATTATCCTTACATTAAATAGCAATGGCCTTAGAGCCAATACAAATCAAAAACTTTTCGAGATGAAAAACTTGGTAATCTCGCATCGCATTGATCTTTTATTTCTACAAGAAACTCCTGTAGACAATGAAAGTCTTGCTTTGAAAATTCAACGAAATCTGCAATGCTTTAATGCAGTATGGAGTTATGGTTCGATTCGCTCTTGTGGTGTTGCAATTTTAAACTTTAATAGCAATATTCACTTTTCCAAATTTGATACAGACTTTGATGGTAGAATAGTTTCTGTTGATTTCACTTTCAACAATATACCATACCGGATAATTAACATTTATACCCCCACCCCTGATTCTGATAAATGTGATTTTTTAAAATCATTGTACCCGTTATTAACGGGGCAACACAACACCATTTTAGCCAGTGATTTCAACTGTGTTTTAAATCGCAAATTAGATCGAATTGGTGAATTAAACAATTATAGCAATAATTCCATTACAACTTTAAAATCATTAATTTCTAATTTTCATTTAATTGACACTTTTAGAGAATTAAATCCAAATTTGAAATTATATACATGGTATAGAGATTCACACGATCCCTCTGTACCCGTACAAGCCAGTAGATTAGATAGATTTTATATTTCGCGAAATATTGAAAAATTTATCATCGACACCCAGATTGTCCACTTTACTCAATCAGATCATGAAGCAGTAGTTTTAACCATAGTAGGTAACTCTTCATTGTCATATGGTACGGGTTACTGGAAATGTAACAATTCACATTTAACCCATACCATATTAAAAACTTTAGTTACAGATTTGATAAACAGAGAATTAAAATTTCATAATTTCTCATTAGAATTTTGGGATATTTTAAAATCCAAAATTAAAAAAGAAAGTATAAAATATTCTAAACAAATTTCCAGACTGAAATTTCATGAAATTAAATCATTAAAAAGAGAATATTATCTGTTACGACAGAAATATGATATTACTAATAATGAGGAACTTTCCCTCCAGTTACAAGAATTGCGGTCAAACATTAAAAGAACTACAGCACACTATGTACCAAGGTTCAATTACTAGAAGTAAGGCAACTATTTTAGACAACAATGAAAAGCCTAGTCAATTCTTTTTCCAACTTGAAAATAGAAATGGCAATAAGAAAACCATCAATGAAATTGAACATAATAATGTGACTTACAACTCTAGTTCAGATATTTTACACTGTTTTGAAACTTATTATACAGATTTATTTAAAGCTGTGGAAATCGACGATAACTTAGTTGATGAATTTTTAACTGATTTACCTCAGCTGACCCCAGACGATAACCATTTTCTAATTGGTCCGATTAAAAAGGAGGAAATTTGGAAATCCATCACGATGATGGATAACAATAAATCTCCAGGACCTGATGGTTTAACAAAAGTTTTATGTCGCCTTTTTTGACATTTTAGGTGACTCACTTGTTAAACTATATAATTTGATATTTGAATCAAACACTTTGTCTGATTCACAGAAAACTTCGTATATTATGCTATTATGTAAGGACCCCCAAAATTCAAACCTCATGAAAAATTGGAGGCCTATTTCATTATTAAATTTAGATTATAAAATCTTATCAAATATTATAACTGTTAGATTAAGTAATGTTATGTCCAAAATTATACACATGGATCAAACATGTGGAGTAAAAGGTCGTTCAATCTTTGACAATGGTCACTTAATTAGAAACATTAGTGACTATATTGAGCAAAAAGATTTACCGTGTGCATTTATAAGTTTAGACCAAGAAAAGGCATTTGATAGTGTTAATTATAAATTTCTACGTAAAACATTAGTATCTTTTGGGTTTCACCCTGATTTCATCAAATGGGTGTTTATTTTTTATTACGACATAACCTCTTCAGTTATAGTCAACAATTTTATTTCAAATCCTTTTTCAATTGTAAGAGGAGTTCGTCAAGGTTGCAGTCTTTCACCACTTCTATATGTAATAGTGTATGAACCTTTTGCTATCAAAATTCGTAATGATACAGAAATTATTGGCATTTCTATTCCCGGTGCAGCAGAGGTCTGTAAAATCTCCCTTTTTGCGGATGATAGCACAGGCTTTTGCTGCACGGATAATTCAATTAAGAAATACCTATATTTGGCACATAGGTATGAGCTCGCCGCTGGTGCAAAAATAAATTATAGTAAAACCAACGGTATGTTCATGGGAAAATGGCATTCCCGCACTGATCACCCTTTTGGCATTTCTTGGATTGATAAACAAACAACAGTGGGCTTTCTTTTCGGTCGTAATTTAAATAATGATGATCAATGGCATATTTTAAAGAAAATTACGAAAACACTATTACTATGGAAAAGTCGTCATTTATCATTAGTATCAAAATCACATATCATTAATCTTCTGGCTTGTAGCCAACTTTGGTACACTGCAACCGTGACTGAGCTTCCTAAACACTATCAAACCTTAATTAATAGAGCTTTATTCCAATTCTTGTGGAATTCTAAATTCGAGCCTCTTGCTAGGGCGGTTTGCATCAACGCCCTTCAAGATGGTGGTCTAAACATTACACAGTTGGAATGTAAGGTCAAAGCCTTACGTATCCAACATATACAGAAACTTCTTGATGATGAATATTCAGCCAAATGGAAACTCTTTGCAAGGTATTGGATTGGTTTGCAATTAAGATCTTTCAACCCCAATTTAGGCCTAAATGTATATACTCATACGTTATATACACCGCCTTTCTATAAAAAGTGTATAACATATTTAAAAACTTTTCATGATAATAATCTTACGATTACTTTTGGCAAAATTCCAACTAAATTAATTTATCAACGTGAACTTCAAAATTTTCTTCAAAAACCTAAAGTCTTAAGACTATATGATCTCCACTTCCCTAGTATTTGGAGAAATTTACATAATAAATTTTTAGACCCTATTACTAGAGATGTGTGTTTTAAAACCATCCATGACATCCTGCCCGTTAATTATAATATGTATTTAAAACGAATTTCTCAATCCAAATTATGCACTTTTTGTCAAGGCATCGAAACGGTAGAACATTTGTTTTTTGAATGCAAACTGGTCTACCCTTTACAACATTTAGTTGTTAAATGGTTGAAATGACTATCCGGAAACTCTTTCAATACCTTTTATAGATTCCTTAAATTCGCAAGGGGCAACGTTCCCGGAACCTGAATTCGAGGACACGTGCCTCCTTTTATGTGCTGAATGCAAGTACGCCATATGGATTAAACGTATACGTGCGTACTATTATAAAGAAGTAACTAGTAATACACTGTTATCCTTCTTTATCTCACGACTTAAATGTAGAATCAGAGCTGATTTTGCAAGATTAAATATTGTTCATTTTATCGATAAATGGTGTTTACCAGGTCTTTTCTGTTCTTTATACAACTTTGAATTAGTTATAGACATTAGTCTATAACAATATTATAAGTTGTAAACCCATGGTAAACCCATTTAATCATCTTACAAATTTTATTTTTCCATTATAATTATAAAATGTATTACTTTGAACTGTTTGTTTCATAAATTAGATAATTATCTTGTTTACGTTCGAAATTTTGAATGTTTTTTGCATTTTTCCATTTATAAAATACAATTGTTGTAAGTTCTTTGATTTAATTTTGAATTGCTTTTGAATTATTTTTTGCTCTTTTGTTTATTACACTGTTTAATATTTGTATTATTGTATTCTTTGTATCGTGCTGGTTTGCAGCTTTTAACATGTAAATATATCCACAATAAAATTTTATGAAAAACAAAAAAAGTATCTGTTCTTATCTGGAGCGATATTATATCATCTTCTCAGATGGCATATAGGAAATTAAATATTAATTTGGACAAATATGTTCAAGAAGAAGTTTATTTGCGAACTGTGAAAGTTGAGGGCCGCCTAAACAGAGAACAGGCACTCAGAAGGCTACATTCTGCAGGCATAACAGAGGGAGATATTCAAGGTCTTTACCGTGAAAGGGAGAACACACCATGGAACGCTGTACTGTACAGCCAGGTAAAGGCTAGGGGAATTTATGGAGAGGGCTTGAAGTACCTAGCCCGCCAACAAGTAGAACTCAGAATACACTGGCTACCTCTATATATGAGTGACAACCTTATTAGTGATATTCTTTCGGAGTACGGCAACATTCTCAACATTTCTAAAGACAATACGATATTATCCGAATCTGTTAATGTAGAAAATGGAACTAGAGTCGTTACCATAGAAACAACTGATATGGAATGCAGAAGAATTCCGCACATTGTCTCTTTGGGGCGAGTTGGCTTTCTAATTACAATGAAAGGCCGCCCACCCCTATGCCTTAAATGTAGAGAATGCGGACACCTTCGAAAAGACTGTCCCAAAAGGGAACCACCCCAACCGGCTACCAGGGGAGCCAGCTATTCATCTGTGACGAGTGTAGTGGTGAAAACAACCCCACCCCAGAATACACCAGTAACCACTATGCACCCAATGGCAGCAACCGCCGAAAATACCCCGGCACCACTCCCAGCAGAAACTACAGTGGCCACAGGCAACCCAGACAAACCAGATACACCACCTACCGAAACAGAAGACATGGAGGTCGGCATCAACACCGACAAGAGACAACTCTTCGACCCCGATGAGGGGAAATGGCAGGAGGTCACCACCAAAAAATCTCGGACCACAAATGGAACAACTAACTGACAGCTTTAACACAACTCGTGGAAATTATAACCCACCACCGCCCGCCCATGGAACATGAAGGATCTTCACGGACAGAGCACATACCTGGACCGCCCCACGGACAACGAACACTCAAAACGGACAAACCCTTTCAGGCTCATGCCTGGTTACGTACATAGTGTCAGAATGTGTCTTTTCTCATACAGAACTTTTCTTCCTTTCTCGTAAGTTCAAGGGATATCATATATTGTCTCTCATAAGGATGTTATTATTTCTGTGTTCCACGGGTATCATATATTGTTCACCGCTCCATGTTTACAGAAACTCAGGTACGTCTTTCCCTCTCCCTTTCACCTACCTCTGACTACCCCCCAGCAGACCGCTCCCGCCTATTAATCGCACAGTATAAGTAATCAACCCAATTATGGCCACAAACATCAACATTCTTAGTCTAAATTGTAACGGACTACGTATGAATACAAGTAACAAATTACATGAACTTAACAGTATAATCACCACTAATAATGTTGATATGTTACTGCTACAAGAAACTCATATTGATAAGAAACCGCTAGCCGATACTATCCAGACAACATTACGCTGCCACAAAGCCATCTGGAGTTTTGGTACAAATCGGTCTTGTGGAGTAGCGATAATTAATTTTAATAACCACACTGAATTCTCTAACTTTGATACCGATTTTGAAGGTAGATTAATCTGCTTAGACATCACCTACAACGGTGTCTCATACCGTATCATGAACATATACGCACCGACCTCAGATTCCGACAAAAGTGACTTATTTAGTACAATCTACCCCTACCTCACGGGTCAACATAACATCATAATGGCAGGGGATTTCAACTGTGTACTGAACTCAAATCTAGACAGAATAGGCACCTCCCAGAATTACGGTGATTTGGCAATTAGAACCTTAAGAAACTTAACATCCGATTTCCATCTAATTGATACTTTTTGCAAATTATATCCCTCACTAAAGGTCTACACATGGAACAAATTTTCCAACGACCCACTCGTCGCTACTTTAGCGAGCAGAATTGACCGTATTTACACCTCGACACGTATACAAGAATTTATCATAGATACACAGGTCATAAACTTCTCCCAGTCCGACCATGATGGAGTACTGCTCTCTCTGATATGCAACTCCTCCATCATTTTCGGGAAGGGATACTGGAAATGCAACAACTCCCTCCTAAAATATAACACTCTACAAACCCATATTAATGAAATTTGTGAGAGAGAATTTCGTCACCAAGACTTCACTTTGGAATTTTGGGACGAACTAAAAACTAAAGTTAAAGACAAAATCATCAAGTATTCGAAAGAACTGTCAAAGGTTCGATTCTCACAAACCAAAATGTTGAAAAGAGAATACATTTCTTTGAGACTCGAATATAGCAACAACAACAAACCAGAATGTCTCGAGAAACTGCAAGAACTATCACTGCGAATAAAGGAAGTACATACAAACCGAACACTATAAAGGTTCAGTAATCAGAAGCAAAGCAAAATCTTTAGACAATTATGAAAACCCGACCAAATTCTTTTTCCAGACAGAAAACAAACGAGGAAGGAAAAAATGTATTAATGAGATTATAGACAAAAACATCTCATACAAATCTAGCCAAGATATTCTAACCTGCTTCCAAAAGTTTTACTCTGAACTATATACAGAAGAACCCAATGACAAAAACCTTATCGACGACCTTCTCAAAAACTTGCCAACGTTAACCATAGATGACAATAAACATCTTTTAGGACCCATAACTAAAGACGAGGTTTGGACATCGATTAACAGCATGGAAAATAATAAATCCCCAGGGCCGGACGCCTGTCGAAAGAATTTTACAAGACTTTCTTCGACGTCCTCGGGGACACGCTCACAAAACTCTACAACACAATATTTGACTTGAATACACTGACTCCCAAAAACTTTCGTATATCACCCTCCTTTGTAAAGACCCTGAAAATCCAACAAGTATGAAAAACTGGAGACCCATTTCTCTACTCAATGTTGATTACAAAATCATGTGTAAAATCATCGCTAACAGACTCAGCAAAGTAATGTCCAAACTAGTTCATACAGATCAAACCTGCGGGGTCAAAGGTCGATCTATCTTTGACAACGGACACCTAATAAGAAATATCTGCTATTATATTGACCAGAAAGAATTACCATGCGCCTTTATCTGCCTCGATCAAGAAAAAGCCTTTGACAGAGTAAATTACACGTTTATGATGGAAACACTAAAAGCCTTTGGTTTCCACCCAGATTTTATTAAATGGGTCTCAATATTCTACACCAATATAACCTCGTCCGTACTCGTAAACAATTTCATCTCGCACCCTTTCTCAATCCTCAGGGGAGTAAGACAAGGGTGTAGTCTATCTCCCCTTCTATACGTACTTGTGTACGAACCCTTTGCTGTCAAAATTCGTTCCAACACCGAAATAATAAAAATACAAGTCCCAGGTTCAGCAGAGACCTGTAAAATCTCCCTCTACGTAGATGATAGTACAGGGTTCTGCTGCACAGACAAATCTATCAAGAAATACTTGTTCTGGGCAAAAGCATATGGAAAAGCATCAGGAGCAAAAATAAATTTCAGTAAGTCCAACGGCATGTTTATGGGGAAATAGCGCAATTGGAGTGACCACCCCTTTGGTATATCATGGGTCGACAGCCAAAAAATTGTAGGCTTCCTCTTCAGTACTAGGTTAACACCAGACGATCATTGGCAAAAATATGTTACAAAACTTCAACGTACTCTATGCCTGTACAAAAGTAGAAAATTATCCCTAGTCTCAAAATCTAACGTCATCAAGCTCCTCGCTTGCAGTCAAATTTGGTATACGGCAAGTGTAGTAGATCTACCCCCGTATCACACTACTTCAATCAACAGAAACATTTTCACCTTTTTGTGGAATTCCAAATTCGAACCACTCTCACGTGCCATATGCTATAACCCTTTGAAAAAAGGCGGCCTTGATATTCCAAACGTAGAGTGTAAAATAAGAGCCTTACGTATTCAACACATACAAAAACTGATAGATGACAATTACCATGCCAAATGGAAACTTTTCGCAAGATATTGGATTGGCCTACAACTAAGGGCTTTCAACCCAAACTTAGACCTTAATAAATATACTCACACGCTTTACGCCCCACAATTCTATAGGACATGCATGACAGTCTTTAAAATTTTTACAGAAAACAACTCAGGGCTCACCTTCGGTAAAATACCTACCAAACCAATATACCAACTCGATCTGAAAACGTTTATTGTAGAACCTAAGATAAAAAGATTGTATGACCTCGATTTTTGTAACGTGTGGAATAACCTCCACAACAGTTTCATTGATCCTATCACCAGAGATGTTTGCTTCAAAGTTATACATGACATTCTTCCAGTCAATTACAATATGTTTCTGAAAAGAATTTCACAATCAAAAACGTGCACCTTTTGTGGTGCAATTGAAACCCTTGAAAACATTCTGTTTGAATGTACGCGAATACAACCCTTACAACACCTCGTAATCAAATGGATCAAGTAGCTTTTAAGAAACAGCTTCAACACCTTAAACACATTTCTGAAATTCGGCCTCCCCCCAAAGGGAGCCTCTTTCCCAGAGCCAGAATTTGAAAACCTATGTCTCCTCCTAGCAGCAGAGTATAAATATGTAATCTGGTTCAAACGAGTCAGGTCTTACTATCATAAAGAAATAGTAACTAGAAACATAATACTATCCTTTTTCCTTTCCAGATTAAAATGCCGCATCAGAGCCGATTTCCGTCGATATAACCTCGTTGATTTCCTAAATAAATGGGTTTCAGCAAATATCTTCTGCCGCGTACATAATTCCGAGTTAGTTCTAGACACAGATATCTAATATTCAACCCCCTCCCCCTAATACGCTCAGCCAGCCAGACACCATAAACAAACTGGCAAATCAGGCACCGGATTAATCACTTAACGCTATCAAAGAGGGGAGCGCCCCAGGAGTGCTAATTGCACTTTCCGAGACCTCACTAATGTTACAACACACCCCCAATAAACGCATTTTTCCGCCTTTCAGACATTAACTGTACTTTTCCTGTATTTTTAAAATTTTCCTCGTTTTGATGCCTTTATGTCCTTTCGTTGTACATCCACTGAAACAATTGCACATATATTGTTTTAACCCTGTTCCACCTTAGGTATCTCAAGTTACCATGCAATTAATCATCGGTGATAAACTCCACTCCCCAAGAACCTTCATTAACGATAGTTTAATGTAGGTGAATTTATTGTACATCCACTTATAGACCCATCATTATTGTCATCTATGTTACCCTGCTATTGTTCAATATACTTTTCTACACTTTTGTCTTTAATATGTTCATATTATCATTTGTGTTGTGAGTACACGCCTGCGCACGTGTTATTGTAAATATGGAATTAAAAACCAAAGTATCTGTAAGGTAATTTGTTAACTTTCCTATTGTGAAATGTACATCTCTCTCTCATCCTCATTTTACCTACACTCTTGTATGTAAAAATTTCATATTATCATATAACTTTTAAACGAGTCTTAAAATATATGAATTCCTTGTACATCCACTTCTAGATCAATCGTTATAGTATTTTCTTAATTTTGCTATTGTGAAATGTACATCTCTTTCAACCTCATCTTCTCTACACTCTTGTATGTAATATTATCATATATGTTTTAATCGCACGCCTGCGCATGTGATATTGTAAATATTGAATAAAAACCTATGAAAAACAAAAAAAGTTATCAGAAAAGAAGAAGTCTAGTTAGAAGCTATCTCAGTTTAGAGTTAATTCAGTTTTTTCAGTTTTCAAAGTTAATAGTGTCAAAAATGTTTCGACGTTTTGACATTGATTTATCTCCCTTTGTGGACAATGACATATACCAGAGGACTCTGCGTGTCGAAGGACAATTTTCAAGGGAAGAAGCATTAAAACGCCTCAGTAATGCAGGTATTGCTCCAGCGGATATCATGGGGATGTATAGAGAGGGCGAAAATTCCCCTTGGAATGCTGTCCTCCACACAAGGGAACAGGCTGCCAATATTAATTCAGAGCATATTAAATATTTGGCGAAACTGGTTATTGACCTCCGTGTACACTGGTTACCACTATACATAACGGATGATATAATTAGAGAAGTTCTTTCCCCTTTCGGACATGTGATAGACATTACTAGGGATAAAACCATTTTAGATCAACAGAACACTACTTTGAACGGAAACCCGCTTAGTCAAAATTCAAACTACTGAATTTGACTCTAGACAAATACCCGCATTGTGTCTTTGGGCTCATGTGGCATGTTGATTACGATGAAAGGGCGACCGCCTATTTGTTTGAAATGCCGACAGTCGGGGCATTTAAGGAAAGACTGTCCAGAAAAAACCACTACGTATGCATCAGTTACTAGGAAAGTGCATCAACATCAACCACAATCAATAGTGCCGCCAACGTCAGCCACACAAGTACCACAAGTTCCGGTTTCAACCCCGTCAGAGCCACAAATTCCCATTTCAACCCCGTCAACGCCACAAGAACCCCAAACAGAACCAAGTATATCAGCCACTCCAGAATTAACGCAGGAGGAGATAGAAATAATTACGAAATTTGATGTAATTATCTCAACAAATGACGGAACAGAAAATAGATCTAAACTCTTTGATCCAGATTCTTTGACATGGTAAGTAGTCAAAAAGAATAAACGGAGTAGATCATCGATTACGGAAGATGACAATCTTATGGACACTTCTGTGAGCAAAGATTAAATGCAGTTTCCCTATAAATACAATAATAAATGGACCGCCCAAGGATAATGGAGGAGAAACGTGGATTACAATTAACGAACAGGACTGGAAAATGGAGAATGACCTTGAACAATGGACAAATTATCTCAGGTTTATTCCTGTTAACCTTTTTACTTATAACTTCTTTCTAATCTATCTTTTTTGTGTTTTTCAATTATTGTTCATATTGCTTACCAATGTTATCGTTATAATCGTGTTTTTCTTATTACATATTCTTTTATCCTTCTTTCTATCCATACCCTTTTATATTTTTCCTTTATTGTTCATTTAATTCAATTATGTATTGTTTATTATTGTTTTGCCGCATAATCGTTTTTGTCTTATTATGTATTACTTTTTCCTTCTTTCTATTATAACCCTTTTGTATTTTTCCTTCATTGTTCATATGATTCATTTACGTATTGCTTATCAGTTTTTTGTTATAATCATGGTTTTCTTATTATGCATTTTCTTTTCCTTCTTTCTCTCTTATGCTCTACGTTTTCTATGGTTTCGTTATTTTGTGTTCATTTATTTGTTATTACTCACCATGATTATCGTTATAATCATATTTTTCTTATTTTCTATTTCCTTTTCATTCTTTCTATTGCACTTTGTATAATTTCCTTCTATAATTTCCTTCTATTTTCTGCCTATAATTCATTTTATTCGCTGTTGCTTACCACGTTTGTGGTAAGCATCGCTCACTATACATTGTATTATTTTACAAGTCAGTTCTGATTCTAAGGTTTTCTTACATCAACAGGTTAGGACAGCTCACTCTGTGCCTCCTGAGTGCACGGACGAGCTGTACCTATTGTGTAAAAATGCACATGTACGACATTTTAATCGTATTTTTGGATATAACTTGCTTAATTTAATAATAAATGGAAAAGTTAAATATCCTTACATTAAATAGCAATGGCCTTAGAGCCAATACAAATCAAAAACTTTACGAGATGAAAAACTTGGTAATCTCGCATCGCATTGATCTTTTATTTCTACAAGAAACTCATGTAGATAATGAAAGTCTTGCTTTGAAAATACAACGAAATCTGCAATGCTTTAATGCAGTATGGAGTTATGGTTCAATTCGCTCTTGTGGTGTTGCAATTTTAAACTTTAATAGCAATATCCACTTTTCCAAATTTGATACAGACTTTGATGGAAGAATAGTTTCTGTTGATATCAGTTTCAACAATATACCATACCGGGCAATTAACATCTATACCCCCACCCCTGATTCAGATAAATGTGATTTTTTTAAATCACTGTACCCGTTATTAATGGGGCAACACAACACCATATTAGCCGGTGATTTCAAATGTGTTTTAAATCGCAATTTAGATCGAATTGGTGAATTAAACAATTATAGCCATAATTCCATTACAACTTTAAAATCATTAATTTCTAATTTTCATTTAATTGACACTTTTAGAAAATTGAATCCAAATTTGAAATTATATACATGGTATAGAGATTCACATGATCCCTCTGTACCCGTACATGCCAGTCGATTAGATAGATTTTATATTTCGAAAAATATTGAAAAATTTATCATCGACACCCAGATTGTCCACTTTACTCAATCAGATCATGAAGCAGTAGTTTTAACCATAGTAGGTAACTCTTCATTGTCATATGGTACAGGTTACTGGAAATGTAACAATTCACATTTAACCCATACCATATTAAAAACTTTAGTTACAGATTTGATCAACAGAGAATTAAAATTTCATAATTTCTCATTAGAATTTTGGGATATTTTAAAATCCAAAATTGAAAAAGAAATTATAAAATATTCTAAACAAATTTCCAGACTGAAATTTCATGAAATTAAATCATTAAAAAGAGAATATTATCTGTTACGACAGAAATATGATATTACTAATAATGGGGAACTTTCCCTCCAGTTACAAGAATTACGGTCAAACATTAAAGAACTACAGCAAAGGCTTTTGCTGCACGGATAATTCAATTAAAAAATACCTATTTTTGGCACACAGGTATGAGCTCGCCGCTGGTGCGAAAATAAATTATAGTAAAACTAAGGGTATGTTCATGGGAAAATGGCGTAACCTTTTGGCATTTCATGGATTGATAAACAAAAAACGGTTGGCTTTCTTTTCGGAAATAATTTAAATAACGATGATCACTGGAATAATATTTTAAAGAAAATCACAAAAACACTATTACTATGGAAAAGTCGTCATTTATCATTAGTATCAAAATCACATATCATTAATCTTCTGGCTTGTAGCCAAATTTGGTACACTGCAACCGTGACTGATCTTCCTAACCACTATCAAACCTTAATAAATACAGCTCTATTCCAATTCTTGTTGAACTCTAAATTCGAGCCTCTTGCTAGGGCGGTTTGCATCAATGGCCTTCAAGATGGTGGTCTAAACATTACACAGTTGGAATGTAAGGTCAAAGCCTTACGTATCCAACATATACAAAAACTTCTTGATGACGAATATTCAGCTAAATGGAAATTCTTTGCAAGGTATTGGATTGGTTTGCAGTTAAGATCTTTCAACCCCAATTTAGGTCTAAATGTATATACTCATACGTTATATACACCGCCTTTCTATAAAAAGTGCATAACATATTTTAAAACTTTTCACGATAATAATCTTACGATTACTTTCGGCAAAATTCCAACAAAATTAATTTATCAACGAGAACTGCAAAATTATCTTCAAAAACCTAAAGTCTTAAGACTATACGATCTCCACTTTCCTAGTATTTGGAGAAATTTACATAATAAATTTTTAGACCCTATTACTAGAGATGTGCGTTTTAAAACCATCCATGACATCCTGCCCGTTAATTATAATATGTTTTTAAAGCGAATTTCTCAATCCAAATTATGCACTTTTTGTCAGGGTATTGAAACGGTATACCATTTGTTTTTTGAATGCAAACTGGCCTACCCTTTACAACATTTAGTTGTTAAATGGTTGAAATGACTATCCGGAAACTCTTTCAATACCTTTTATACATGACTTAAAATCGGACTTTTTCCGAAAGTGGCAACGTTCCCGGAACCCGAATTCGAGGACACGTGCCTCCTTTTATGCGCTGAATACAAGTACGCCATATGGATTAAACGTATACGTGCGTACTATTATAAAGAAGTAATAACTAGTAATATACTGTTATCCTTCTTTATCTCACGACTTAAATGTAGAATCAGAGCTGATTTTGCAAGATTAAATATTGTTCACTTTAGAGATAAATGGTGTTTACCAGGTCTTTTTTGCTCTTTGTACAACTTTGAATTGGTTATAGACATTAGTCTATAACAATATTATAAGTTGTAAAATCCATGGTAAACCCATTTAATCACTTTACAAATTTTATTTCTTCCATTATAATTATAAATTGTATTACTTTGAACTGTTTGGTTGAATTATTGTTTCATAATTTAGATAATTATCTTGTTTACGTTTGAAATTTTGAGTATGTTTTTGCATCTATCCATTGATAAAATACAGTTGTTGTAAGTTCTTTGATTTAATTTTGAATTACCTTTGAATTATTTTTTGCTTTGTATTATTTCAGTTCTTTTGTTTATTACACTGTTTAATATTTGTATTATTGTATTCTTTGTATCGTGCTGGTTTGCAGCTTTTAACATGTAAATATATACACAATAAACTTTTATGAAAAACAAAAAAAAGTATCTGTTCTTATCAGCTTAATATCTGATACGTCCCCCACCAAAGCAAGCAGCGGGTAGCAAGGGCGATATCCTAATGTGAATACACAGAGAGCATGGCTGGAGACGGGAAAGTTTACTGACCCACTCCGGCAACAGGATTTTTCATTCAACAACTTTAAGTTACCTCACCTATGATTTCATGTAACTCTTACATCCTTTTTTGATAACTATTAACATGTTTAAATCATAATCAATCAATATTTCATTTTTCAGATTCATTGGCTTTCGTTTTGTTTCATTTTTGTTACTTTCTTATACTTTTGTGTTTAGTGTGTTTAGTGTATTACATGTTCAAACTTCAAAATGTCTCTTAAATCGCAAATGGAGAACATTTTAGAAAGACACTTCGTTATGGAAGTAGAGAACAATTCAGAAGGAAGGAAAATAACAGCTTTCCGATATGAATTTTCTCAGTGCATAGATCTTTCGCATGTATCTGCGAATATTAGACCTAATTCAGGCACAATTCTGGCCCAACTGACTGCAAGGGGAATTGAGGTAAAAGACATACTTTCGTTTACATAGGAAAAGGTATGTACCTCATTTATCCAAAAGGAAAAGACTTCCTGTTGCCCATGGGCAACATGGAAATTGGTTCTTTTAAAGCCAGTATTGGAAAGGCTCCGCCCTTGACAAAGTTTGTACAGAAAAAAACAATTGAAATAAAGGTGTCTCAGTTTCCGATTGAACTACCTTTAGAGATGCTTGTAGAGGGTTTTGAACAAAGATTGGGAATACAAGTACTGCAAGCAAGAAAAGAAACGTACAAAGCTTTGCCAGAAGTACATACTGGTAAAGTTATTATTAAAATTGATTCAAGGGAAGCAAAAAACGTGCCAGAGTTCTTCAAAGTGTTTGGCTTCAGAGTACAGACATGGTATTATGGGTGTATCGAAAACAGACCATGCAGTAACTGCAACAGAATCGGACACGAAAAATGGAAGTGCCCGCAAAGAAATGTGGACACCTCCACCTCTGGTGCTTCTGGTTCAACAACTTCAGCAGTCGTAGAACAACAAAGACCCCTAACTACAACAGTAAGATCGGAAAAACAAACCATTTCTTACGCGAATGCAGTAAAGAAAGGAGTCCCTTCAGAACAAGAAACATCCAGAAAAGATTCTATGGAAAAAGATCTAGACATTTCAGAAAGTGAATCCGGTGAATCAAGTGAATTAAGTGAATATGACTCTGATACACAAGAAAAGTCAGTATGGAGCTTAAAGGAAAGTAAAAAGAAGAAAAAACAAAACATGAGAAAAAACACAAATGTAAGAGTCCTCGAGATTCCACAAGCTACATCAAGCAAAGAGGAAGGGAAAATGAAAGAAAAAGAAAAACAAATACAAAAAGAAAAATCTGACGAAACATCTAAACAAGAAGAAACAACCGCAAGAATGAAAGAAAAAGAAAAAGAAAAAGAAAAAGAAATGGGAAAAGAAAAAGAGAATGAAAAAGTAACAACTATGTCTAAGGAAACCTTCAAAAAAGAAGAAACACCTAAAAAGACAAATGAAAAATGAAATACAAACGTAAATAGAAGAGGGAAGAAAGGAATGAAAGAAACGGAAAAAGAAACAAAGAATGTGGAAAAAGAGAAAGAAGAAGAACAAGAAATAGAGAAAGGAAAAGAAGTAGAAACAGAACCAGAAGGAAACAAAAATGATGATGAAGAAATGGAAATCCAGGGATTCAAAATTATATGGGAAATCCCTAAACGCGAAAAGAAAAGTGTCATCTTTTTCACCTGCATTAACCAGGAAGAAAAAACTCTCTCTGCAACAAAGTTCTGTAGAAGAGGAAAATTCAGAAATTCTCTTGACACCAGACTCACAAAATTTAATCTTTCCAACCCAGCAAGGAACTCCTTTAACGAATTTGTTAGGGAGGAGAGTACTGGAATTCCAAAAGAACATGAAACAAAATACAGAACTTGATGAAATCTCCTTTGGATTTATCACCTAGTCATAAAGCATAGTATATTTTATTCAAATTAACAGGACATATATACACTCATATTTTAAGATTTTATTCTATCTATATCATTTCTACTATTATTATCTTTCTATTTTAAAATGTGAATGTAATTGTAATAAACATACTGATAGTAAAAGTCATTTAATTTTAAAATGTGAAACTTTTGACCTGAAAAGGAAAACAATTATAGACAAAATTAAAAATTAAATGAAGATCTTTAATGATAACATATTATATACTGATGGAATTGAAGACAAGAATTTATCATAAAATTTTTAATTGATATAATTTCAACTAGAAATAAGCAAACCTGGGTCTTAGATAAGTCAATATAAAATTTCTCCTTTATTTTTTCTTCTCTCAATCTCTAGGCAAACTCACTAAACTTAGCCTTTTCATATAAAAATCCACTCTTCCAAAATTAGAGATAATCAGGAAAATGTTTTACTACTTCACAATTTGATAAAGACTTAATATAAATGTTTCTTTCACTCCAGTAACTCTTAAATATAATAGAGAAATATACATACCCATTTTTACAACTAGTGTAAAAAATGGGGTCTGTCCTTATTATATAAGAGATTATTCAATTTATTTTTACTCTGCCTTTCTTTTACAAATATTATCTAACTTTTAGGAATACAAAGAACGCGAATGAATAACTCTTTTCTTTAATTTTAACCCCTAGTGCTAAGGCACTTAAATAAATATCCAAATTTTCAAACAAAAAAGGGCCAAGGTCATAAAAATGACTATAATAAATAATAGTTTACTCTTAAACTATATCTAAATTCATTTTTTCAGGAAAGGACTATGTTTACGACTGGAACGATCTTGATCATCCGACGACTAATGATAAAACATATCACTCTTAGACATTAATTTTTATATCTAAAAATGCCACAGCATTCAAAGAAATTAATAGAGAACAGAAACACATAAACTATTTAAATAATTTGCACCTTTTTGGAATGTAATTTTGATTTAATGGGTTTTCAAAAATTTTTCAAATACATGTAACACTAAATACTATAAGGTCTAAGGGAAATAACTCTTATACAAAAACTTGACCTAGCTAATGCCGTCCAACACAACATCATGCAAACATACAATCTAAAAACATAACCTTGCACACACAATGGACAAACTTGACTTTGGCAAAGTCAACTGGGAATAATTTCATAATATAATACAATAGTTAAAACAGGAGTGGAAATTGGCCCTGGAATTTTAATAATTCTAAGGGAAAAGAGTACAATCCTAAGTTTAAGGAACAAGACTGTAAAGAAATCTTTAAGCTCTGTGGCACTAGGAGAGAAATCGAGAGTATTATCAGTCGAACATCCTTTTTGGGTAATGTAACTACTATAAATTTGATGAACAAAGCAAAGATCAACCGTCGCCAATTTAATTAAATAAAATAAAATTAAAGACACAAAAACATACATTATTTTACATACATGGGGTGGACAGGGCCCCACAGCACTATATATATATACATTTCAGAAATGACGGTGTTCCTTTTCCGACTCAAACCAGCTGTATGTGCTGGGGAGAGACACGAGGATCAACCCCCCCCCCCGCCCCCAGTATCTGACGTCGCCTTTTGGCTAAGATCAAAGTGTAGTATCTGTTCTTATCAAATAGAAGGGAAAGCGAGCAATCAAGTTTTCTTGAGTTAAAAATGTTTCGTAAATTTGATGTTAACCTTTCACATTTTATAGATCGTGATATCTATCACAAAACTTTACGTATCGAAGGGAGATTATCCAGAGAGGAAGCCCTGAAACGCTTAAACGCTGGAGTAGAAACGAAAAACATTCAAGGGATGTACAAGGAAGGGGAGAATTCCCCATGGAATGTTGTTCTCACATCAAAAGAGCTAGCTCACGGAGTAAATGCAGAAGGAATCAAATACGTGGCAAAAATGGTAGTGGATTTAAGAATACACTGGTTACCTCTGTATATTACTGATGACATCATTAGAGGGGTGCTTTCACCGTTCGGTAAAGTGTTGGATATTACCAGGGATAAGACAGTTTTAGACAAAGATATTTTATCTTTAAATGGTACCAGATTGGTCAAACTGCAGACCACTGAGTTCGATTCCAGGAACATTCCACACATTGTATCTCTGGGGCAATGTGGGATGCTCATAACCATGAAGGGACGCCCCCCTATCTGCCTAAAGTGTCGCCAAGAGGGCCACTTAAGGAAAGACTGCCCTGAAAAAACTGCGTCGTATGCTTCTGTAACAAGACAAAAACCTTCACAACAAGCTGCCCCTGTGTCAGAAGTCCCGGCCACTCCAGTGCCAGGAATCCCGACCACTCCAGAGCCACAAGTTGCAGAAGCGGAAGTACCAGAACATTCAAACCAATCAGTGCCACAAGCACCACAAGCGGAGCCCATGATAGCCCCTGCCAGTGACGAAATACCGGAAGTGATGGAGGAGAGTCAAATTGCGACAAAATTACAACAAGACACCACCATCAACTCGGCAAAAGAACCACAGGAAAAAAGAACAGAACTATTCGATGTTGACACCTTAACATGGCAAGTGGTAAGGAAAAACAAGCGTATAAAAGCACCATCCACTGAAGAGGATGATAACCTCATGGATATGTGATTTTATTTTCCAAAACAAAGAATAAAAATGCAACAAATGGAACGACCATGGACTATGGAGGAAAAATATGGAACAAGATTAACTACACGGATTGAAATATGGACAATGAATATGAATAACGGACACTTTTCATCAGGAATTTACCTGTTTACCTTTCTCCGTCACAACGGTATATTTTTCCTTCCTTCTAACTTAACCTTTTGTTTTTGTCAGCTATTCTCTATGTGATTAATTTATGTATTGCGCATCATTGTTTGGTTCATAATTATTATTTTTCTATTAAATACTCCTTTCTCTTTCCTTCTATTCTAATTCTTTCGTATTTTTCTTATAGTGTTCAATTAATTCACTTATATACTGATCACTTAATTCGTTTCATTATTGCTACTCACCACGGTTTTCGCTATAACCGTGTTTTTCTTCCTACGCTTTCCTTTTTCTGTCCTTCTATCGTACTCTTTGTTTCCCTTACTTTCTGCTCACATCATTGAATTATTTATTGATCACCACTGTCTTCGCTATAATACGTCACAATATATTGTAGTTTTCAATAAGTCGGAGCTAATTCTAAAGATTTCGTACATCAAAAGGTCAAGACAGCTCACTTCGTGCCTCATGAGAGCACGGACGAGTTGTATGTATTGTGTATACATGCGCATTAACGACCTTTTAATCCATTTTTGCACATACCCTACTTAGATTAACTAACCATGGAAAAGTTAAATATACTTACACTAAATAGCAACGGCCTTAGAGCCAATACAAATCAAAAACTTTACGAGATGAAAAACTTGGTAATCTCGCATCGCATTGATCTTTTATTTCTACAAGAAACTCATGTAGATAATGAAAGTCTTGCTTTGAAAATACAACGAAATCTGCAATGCTTTAATGCAGTATGGAGTTATGGTTCAATTCGCTCTTGTGGTGTTGCAATTTTAAACTTTAATAGCAATATCCACTTTTCCAAATTTTATACAGACTTTGATGGAAGAATAGTTTCTGTTGATTTCACTTTCAACAATATACCATACCGGGTAATTAACATTTATACCCCCACCCGATTCAGATAAATGTGATTTTTTTAAATCACTGTACCCGTTACTAATGGGGCAACACAACACCATTTTAGCTGGTGATTTCAACTGTGTTTTAAATCACAATTTAGATCGAATTGGTGAATTAAACAATTATAGCCATAACTCCATTGCAACTTTAAAATCGTTAATTTCTAAATTTCATTTAATTGACACTTTTCGAAAATTAAATCTAACTCGGAAATTATATACCTGGTATAGGGACTCACACGACCTCTCTGTAACCGTACAAGCCAGTCGATTAGATAGATTTTACGTATCAAAAAATATTGCAAAATTTATCATCGACACCCAGATTGTTTACTTTACTCAATCGGATCATGAAGCAGTAGTTTTAACTATAATAGGTAACTCTTCATTATCATATGGAACAGGTTACTGGAAATGTAACAATTCACATTTAAACAATGCCATATTAAAAGCTTTAGTTACAGATTTGATTAAAAGAGAATTAAAATTTCATAATTTCTCATTAGAATTTTGGGATATTTTAAAATCCAAAATTAAAAAAGAAAGTATAAAATACTCTAAACAAATTTCCAGACTGAAATTTCATGAAATTAAATCATTAAAAAAGAGAATACCGTCTGTTACGACAGAAATATGACACCACTAATAATGAGGAACTTTCCCTCCAGTTACAAGAATTACGGTTAAACATTAAAGAACTACAGCATACTATGTACCAAGGTTCAGTTATTAGAAGTAAGGCAAACATTTTAGATAACAATGAACGCCCTAGCCAATTCTTTTTTCAACTTGAAAATAGAAATGGCAATAAGAAAACCATAAACGAAACTGAACATAACAATGTAACCTACAACTCTAGTTCCGATATTCTACATTGTTTTGAGACTTATTATACAAATTTATTTAAAGCTGAGGAAATCGAAGATAACTTAGTTGATGAATTTTTAACTGATTTACCCCAGTTGCCCCCAGACGATAACCAATTCCTTTTTGGTCCGATTAAAAAGGAGGAAATTGGGAAATCCATCACGATGATGGATAACAATAAATCTCCAGGACCTGATGGTTTAACCCTTAAAGTGCGTATCGCGACTCCAGCCGCGCTGTTGTATGTGGGCCCGTAGTGCGTGTCGCGACTCTAGCCATTTTCGAGATGAGCAACAGTGATCGCATCCTATAACTTCACCCAGCCATAAATGCTTGTAAAACTATATTTGATTGGTTTATAGAGGCCTGGAACAAGCATTCTATTACACTTTACTATGCATTTAGCAAAGAAATTTTACAAATACTCAGTTTTGAGGCCTTGGTACCTGAAAAGTTTTTAAAATTGCAGACGCTGAATATGATGGTGATATCTTGCAACAA
Organism: Unio delphinus; assembly: GCA_029339505.1. Lineage (NCBI taxonomy): Eukaryota > Metazoa > Mollusca > Bivalvia > Unionida > Unionidae > Unio > Unio delphinus. Next base: position 1,428,185 of record JAQISU010000400.1, read on the forward strand.
ATACGGGATTATGATAGCGATGATGATAATAATTTTGAAGGATTTGAGGAGGATGAAATTATAGGAGAAATGTTAATGGAATTATCCATGAGTGATTTTGAGCCAGGAATTGACGTGGAACTGGAGTCTGATGTGCACGGAGGCTGGACGAGAAAAGATGGCACGCTGGTCGTCCCGCCATTCAAAATTAAATGTTGAGATGGCAGATACTGAACCTATGGACTATTTAAGACTTTTTTTTGATGACGAGTTATTGCATCCGATAGTCGAGCAAACAAATCGTTATGCAGATCAGCGAATTCATGGGGCAGAACTTAAGGAGAGAAGTCGCTTGAAAAAAATGGCAGCCGGTCACAGCTGAGCAGCTAAAACTATTTTGTGTTGCATGCAATAAAAGAAAAAAGGACCGTGAAGGATTTCGAAGAAAGCAGACGACTTTCAGATGTGATACATGCCAAGTGGCACTTTGTGTACCTGAATGTTTCAGGTTATTTCACACACGTGTCAACTATAAGCAAGATAGTATTTCAGATGAATTAGAGTAACACCTGAACAGGTAATAAATAAACACAATAGCTGACTGTAACCTCACTTATTCTACATGTGATAAAATATACTGCATAAATAACAAGTGAAAATTGTTCAAGAACATTTATTACTGACTCTGGGGATCAAAACTTATTTGTGCCATTCATGGAGTGGATTTTACAAAACTGTTACCTTTTCTTTACCCGTGATTGTCACAATTTATAACTAACCATGTGACAAATATAACATGTACATGTACATGGACATGGTTAAACTACTAAAAAATATAATATTTCTTAGATATATTTGAACTTTTCCATTGAAAAACAAACAAAAATACAGATGAAATACAATTGTAATTTGTCATTTTACCTGTATTTTCACCTGTACATGCAAATATATTAAACTTACACAAGTGCATTGGTGCTCATCTTAAAGTATGGTCATCCATCATCATTTTTCATATAGGGTTTGTGTATCTAATGTGTATATTTATTGAAATACATGCAGTTTAAAAACTGTGCAGTTTTCTTTCAATTTTCTCCAAAACAATTCAGCATTGAGGGACCTTTTACTGCAAAACAATTCAGCACTTTAAGGGTTAACAAGAGTTTTATGTCGCCTTTTTTGACATTTTAGGTGACTCGCTTGTTAAACTATATAATTTGATATTTGAATCAAACACTTTGTCTGATTCACAGAAAATTTCGTATATCAAACTATTATGTAAGGATCCCCAAAATTCAAACCTCATGAAAAATTGGAGGCCTATTTCATTATTAAATTTAGACTATAAAATCTTATCAAAGATTATAACTGTTAGATTAAGTCATGTTATGTCCAAAATTATACACATGGATCATATATGTGGAGTGAAAGGTCGTTCAATCTTTGATAATGGTCACTTAATAAGAAATATTTGTGACTATATTGAGCAAAAAGATTTACCGTGTGCATTTATAAGTTTAGACCAAGAAAAGGCATTTGATTGTGTTAATTATAAATTTCTACATAAAACGTTAGTATCTTTTGGATTTCACCCTGATTTCATCAAATGGGTTTTCATTTTTTATAATTACTTAAGTTCATCAGTCATAGTCAACAATTTTATTTCAAACACATTTTCAATTTTAAGAGGAGTTCGTCACGGTTGCAGTCTTTCACCCCTTCTATATGTAATAGTGTATAAACCTTTTGCTATCAAAATTCGTAATGATGCAGAAATTATTGGCATTTCAGTTCCTGGTGCAGAAGAGGTCTGTAACATCTCCCTTTTTGCGGATGATAGTACAGGCTTTTGCTGCACGGATAATTCAATTAAAAAATACCTATTTTTGGCACATAGATATGAGCTTGCCGCTGGTGCGAAAAAAAATTATTGTAAAACTAACGGTATGTTCATGGGAAAATGGCGTTCCCGCAGTGATCACCCTTTTGGCATTTCATGGATTGATAAACCAAAAAACTGTAGGCTTTCTTTTCAGAAATAATTTAAATAACGATGATCACTGGCATAATTCTTTAAAGAAAATCACGAAAACACTATTACTAAGGAAAAGTTGTCATTTATCATTAGTATCAAAATCTCATATCATTAATCTTCTGGCTTGTAGCCAACTTTGGTACACTGCAACCATAACTGATCTTCCTAAACACTATCAAACCTTAATTAATAGAGCACTATTCCAATTCTTGTGGAGCTCTAAATTCGAACATCTTGCTAGAGCGGTTTGTGTCAATGCCCTTCAAGATGGTGGTCTAAACATTAAACAGTTGGAATGTAAGGTCAAAGCCTTATGTATCCAACATATACAAAAACTTCTTGATGACGAATATTCAGCTAAATGGAAATTCTTTGCAAGGTATTGGATTGGTTTGCAATTAAGATCTTTCAACCCCAATTTAGGTCTAAATGTATATACTCGTACGTTATATACACCACCTTACTATAAAAAGTGCATAACATATTTTAAAACTTTTCATGATAATAATCTTACGAATCCTTTTGGCTAAATTCCAGCTAAATTAATTTATCAACGTGAACTGCAAAATTATCTTCAAAAACCTAAAGTCTTAAGACTATATGATCTCCACTTTCCTAGTATTTGGAGAAATTTACATAATAAATTTTTAGACCCTGTGTGTTTTAAAACCATCCATGACATCCTGCCCGTTAATTATAATATGTTTTTAAAGAGAATTTCTCAATCCAAATTATGCACTTTTTGTGAAGGTATCGAAACGGTAGACCATTTGTTTTTTTTAATGCAAACTTGTCTACCCTTTACAACATTTAGTTGTTAAATGGTTGAAACGACTATCCGGAAACTCTTTCAATACCTTTTATACATTCCTTAAATTCAGACTTTTTCCAAAAGCAGCAGCGTTCCTGGAAACTGAATTCAAGGACACATGCCTCCTTTTATGCGCTGAATACAAGTACGCCATATGGATTAAACATATACGTGCGTACTATTATAAAGAGATGGAAACTAGTAATATACTGTTATCCTTCTTTATCTCTAGAATGCGCGATTAAATCTAGTTCATTTTATAGATAAATGGTGTTTACCAGGTCTTTTTTGTTCTTTATACAATTTTGAACTAGTTATAGACATCAGTCTATAACACTTTTTATTAAACTTTAAAAATTGTAAACCCATTTATCAAACTTAAATTGTCGTTCGTTTATTTGAATTTTTCACTTTATTTGCCACCATTTATAAATTGAATTTGTTGTATCTTCAGTTAATTATTTTATAATTTCGTTGAAACGTATTGTTGGTATTATCTTTATAATTTCGTTGTATTACCTTGAATTAATTTATCGTTTAATAATTATGGTTCGTATATTGTATATATTTTGTATCATTGTGTATCGTGCTGGTTTGCAGCTTTTAACATGTAAATATATACACAATTAACTTTTATGAAAAACAAAAAAAGTATCTGACGTATCTTGCAAGCTGCAGGAAGTAAGGGATTAGTGGATACACTAATGTTTCATTGAATGGCTGGAGGCGGGAAAGGAATCTGATCCACTCCAGTACACTAAATTCTATCAAAGTTCATTTTCTGATTATTATGTAACTATTACAATCATTTGGACAATTACGACAATGTTTTAACAATTTACCTAATCTTTCTTTTATTTCAGATTCATTCGCTTTCTTTGTATTTGCATTTCAGTTACTTTTCTTAAAATTTTCTTTTAGTTTTATTAAATTTTTTAACTTTATAAAATGTCTCTAAAATTCAATATGGAGAACATTATTGAGAGACACTTCCGAATGGAAGTTGAAGACAATATGGAAAAATTACGGCTTCTAGATATGAATTCGCACAATGCATTGATCTGTCTCATGTGCAAGCAAATGTTAGGCTTAATACGGCTACAATTCTATCTCAACTGATGACCAGGGGAATTGAATTAAGTGAAATTGACACTTTTTGCTACATAGGTAGAGGTCTTTACCTTCTTTATCCTAAGGACAAGGGCTTTCTCGTGCCTATGAGCAATATCGAAATAGGAAATTTCAAAGCAAGTATAGGAAAAGCTCCACCAATGACAAAATTTGTTGAAAAAAGGTCAACAGATATCACAGTCTCTCAGTTTCCAATTGAGATCCCTTTGGATGTTTTCGTAGAAGGATTCGAGCAAAGGTTAGGAATAAGGGTTCTCCACATTAGAAGAGAAACCTTTAAAGCACTGCCAAATATTCACACTTGCAAACTCATTGTGAAGATAGATTCTAGAGACACTGCGAAAGTGCCGGAATTCTTAAAGGTTTTTGGATTTAGAATCCAAACATGGTATTATGGGTGTATCAAAGTGAGACAATGTAGTGTCTGCAACAGAGTTGGCCACGAGAAGTGGAGGTGTCCACAAGGAAATGTGGATACCTCCATTTCTGGTGCTTCAAGCTCTACAAATCCCACAGATTTGAATCAGAAAAGCTCGACATCAACCTCAGCACAATTTTTAGATCGAAATTCAAGTCACAATAAAAAAGGAACACAAAATGGACAATAAATTTCCTATGCGAATGTGGTTAGAAAAGGGACTGATATGGACCAAGAAACGTCTAAAAAGTTAGTACCAGATTCTTTGGAAAAGGAACTAAACGCGTCAGAAAGCGATTTAAGTGACCTCTGTGATTACGATTCAGACATTCAGGATTCGGCTGTATGGTGTTTAAAAGAGCAAAAAATAAAAGGAAACAAAAACCAAAGAAAAATGCAAACCAAACAACAAATATGGCAAGACAAATTGACACTCCACAGAACATAGATAGAAATGAAGAGAGAAGAATAAAAGAAAAAGAAAAAGAGAAAGAGAAAGAAAAAGAAAAGGAAATACTTGTGTCAACTGAGGGTTTGGTGACACTTAATCCCGCGACAGTTAATGCTTGACACTTACTCCCCCAACAGATTGTCCCATTGACACTTAATCCTGCGGCCCTTAATCACTCCCGCGGACATGTAACGTCAGAAGAAATAAAACACATGTATTTGACACATTATATGCTCACAGATAGGCTAATATCGCTAACAATTAACACCAACAGTAATCCATCAACTAAATAATAAGCTTATACAATAGTTTGATCGCATGAATAATTTTGATCTTTGGAGAACTAGCATGGACCGGATTGGCCGAATTTGCTGAAATTAAGAAAACCACCATAACACCCACTATATAAGTCAGAGTTTCTTGGCTAACTCACTTGGACAAGTATTAATTGAATAATAATATTAATATTATTAGTAATATCAGTGTAGAGTCTACAAAAAAATAATACATTATGGCTGATAAGATCGCTTTTGGTACAACGTCGAAAGGCAAGCAGTCTTTGCTACACAAGCAATATGAATTCGTCAAGCATAGGGAGTGTACGAATGGGACAATTCATTGGCGTTGCAAACTTCACCAGAAAACCAGATGCCGTGCACGTATTGCTACCAAGGACGATGAAATTATACGCGGTTGCGATGCTTAACACAATCACGACGGAAACAAGGAGTCTATCTTAGCGATGCAGGCTGTCGCTGATATGAAAAACACGATGGGAGAAATTTCGGCAACAACTAAAGCTGTCATTGGAGAAGTAAGTACGCATCTTGATAGTTGCGTACTTATGGCCTTACCAAAGAAAACATCCCTGAGAGAACGTTGCAACGAAAGCGTCAGAAATTGATGTCTGCTCCGGATTCGATACCTCTACCACCGCCTCCGAAAGATATGACTTTCTGCGTTCCTCAACAGTTCCAACATATGATTTTGCATGATTCCGGATCTGGAAACGAAAGGTTGCTTATTCTCGGTCATAACAAACTGTTGGATGGATTAGCCAGAGCGAAATTGTGGTTAGTAGATGAACATTCAAGGTAGTACCTACGATTTTTTTTTCAGTTGTACAGCATACATTTTGAACTAGTGCCGGGAATCTCCCCGGTCGCCCTTTACTGCCTCTTGCAAAGTAAAACATGTGCCATATATGATCGCATGATTGAAGCAGTAAAAGAATTGGTCCCTGCAGCAGAACCTGATCGATTACTCCTTGATTTTGAGAGTGCAGCAATAAGTGCCTTTTGAAGCGCCTATCCAAATGCAAACGTTATGGGTTGCTATTTCCACCTGACACAAAGCGTTATGTGCAAAGTTAACGACATCGACATGAAAGTTGATTACGAGTCTAATGACAGCTTACGCATGGCCGTTCGCTGTTTACCTGCTTTGGTGATGGTTCCAGCTGCAGATGTCGTAGACGCTTTTCTCATATTAGCCGATAGCATGCCAGATCATGAAAAGATGCCTGAATTCTTATCATATTTTGAATATACATATATTCATGGTAGACGGACACCTGGACGTGGAGAACAATACAGGCTGGCAATCTTTCCAATCGAAACATGGAATCACTTTGAAACGGCGTCAGAAGGTGTTGCCAGAACAACAAACGCTGTGGAAGGTTGGCACTTCGCACTACAAGCTCTTTTTCAGTGTCATCATCCCATTTTATGGACTTTCTTAAAGGGAATCGAGAGAGACATTCAGATGCAAAGAACATCTTTTCTGCAAGGAATCGCTGGTTCGCAGCCGTCTGTCCCCAAGAGATACCAGACCCAGAACACTAGTGTCAAAAATGCTTTGGAACATTACTCTTCGAGCGAAATTCTTGTCTATCTGCAAGCCATTGTTTACTTGTCATACATTTAACTTTTTAAATTTAAAGTTCTCTATTTCACTTTACATTTAAATTGCGGACTTCTGATTACCTTTTATTAAATTGCGTTAAATACATTTGTTTTATTTCTTCTTAGTTTACATTTTCGCGGGAGGGATTAAGTGTCGCAGGATTTAGTGTCAATGGGATTATGTGTCGGGGGATTAAGTGTCAGGCATTAACTGTCACAGGATTAACTGTCGCGGGATTATATGTCCGTACACCTAACTGAGATACCCAAGGATGTAGAAACAGCTGAGAAGATGAAAGAAAAAAGAAATCCATACAGAAAAGGAAAGAAAGGAAAGAAAGAATTAGAGAAAGAAACAAAGAATGTAGGAAAAGAAAATGAAATGGAAAAAGAAAAAGAAATAGACAAAGAGACCAAAAAAGATGAAAAAGATGAAAAAGAAAAAGAAAAAGAACTAGAGGAAGACGATGAAGAAGAAATGGAAATTCAAGGATTCGAGATTATATGGCAAGTCCCAAAACAAAACAGCAAACGAAACGCAAAGAGAAAAGTACCATCTGGCTCTCCAGCCATTACAAGAAAGAAAAAACTCATTACAACAAAGTGTGATTGAAGAGGAATCAATTCCTGAAAATACAGAACTGACTCGAACTCCTGAGTCACAAAATCTCATTCTACCTACCCAACAAATGACTCCTTTAACTGAAATGTTGGGAAGAAGGGTACTAGAATTTCACAAAAATCTAAAACACAATTCGAAACCCGGTGGTGACATCCCATTAGACTTATCTCCGAATTCCAGAATATAGTTAACAAAAAGTATTCAAAGACAAACTTAAAGTATACTGTGTTGCAGATGCTTCTTCACATGTATATAGGAAATTGTTTCGAAATTTGTTATTTTCATATTCTAGATTGTTTCCTAGAAAATATTTTCACAATGTTTCTTTTTCCATTTTGTTATTAATCATGAAATTTTTTTTTATATAATGGCTGAGATTCAAAATATTAAAGTAGCCTCCATTAATGTTGGAGGATTATCTTTGGAAAAAGCTCAAAAACTCGTTGATAATATTACTAATTATGATATTGTAGCGCTACAAGAGCTACATAACATCAAACAAAAAACGATAAATTTTATAGAAGATAAATTGGATGCTCTTTTTCTTGTACAAATTTAACCCTTCTATTACATATTCAGGAGTAGGTTACATAATTATTAATAAATCCTTTCAAAACAATTGGAAACTTCTTGATACTCCTGGAAACTTCTGTGGAAGATTGATTCATATACAAATTCATAAAACTAATATAATATATATGCTCAGTCTCAAAATATAGACAAAATTCAATTTTATGAGAATCTCATCAGTTATACTTCATCGTATAATTATGAAGATTTAGTCATTTGTGGAGATTTCAATGCTTGTAAATTAGAAATTGATAGCTCTAATCAGAAAAAATATGTTAGGCAAATAAATTCACTCAATTATCTTATAAATAGTAATGATGTTATAGATGCTTTTCGCTTCTTACATCCAAATTTAATTAAATTCACACTTTCGCTTTCTAAATACTAACGTACAATCTAGGATTAATCACTTTTATGTACTTGGGAAAAACAAAGAAAATATTCTTAAATGTGAAATTTTGGACTTTCAAATAGCAGACTTTGTCTTTATTAAATGGGGTAAAAGTTATTGGAAATTGAACAATAGTATCTTAAACTTACCGGAATCAATTGATCAATTTGATTTGCAAAATTTAAAATCCTGGGACAATTTTAAAGTTAAAATTAAAGAAATATGTCAGAAATATTCTAGAATCCAAAGTATGAATAATAAAATTATCCAAAATGAATGTGAGAGAAGTTTAGAAAATATTGATACTTCGGATGAACAGAAAGAAAAAACTAGGGAAGTTTTAGAAAATCTTGAAAAGTATAAAATTAATGGTGAAAAACAGAGATCTGGGCTTTATAATGATATATATAATATTGGTAAGAAAATTTATAAGAAAGAAGAATGTAGGAAAGGTAGCGAAAAAACATTAACAAAACTCAAAGAAAATAATATTATTGAAGGAAAAAGTGATAAAATATGTGAAAGATTTTTATAAGAATTTATATAAAAGTAAAAGAATGCCAAAAACTAAGGTAATTAATTTCCTTGAAAAAAAACTCTTCCAACAATCTCAAATAAACACAAAGATCTTTGTGATAAAAAAATTGAAATACATGAAATAGAAAAAGCCATTAATAAATTATCTAAAGGAAAAGCTCCTGGAATTGATGGGATTAGTGCTGAATTTTATAAAAGATCTGGGCTGAGCAAATCCCATAGCCCGATGTTTTCGGACTGGAAATTTTTTAAGTCGGGCAAGTAAAATTTTCCAAGTCGCTAGTCCAGGACAAGTGCTTTTTAAAAAAGTCTGGCTAGTCCTTATTATCGTGCTTTAATCACTATACCTTTATTTGGCCAATCATGACTACCGGGCGTACTGAATACTTGATTCTACCCCTTCTCGCGTATACATTTACATCCTGTTACCGCTTGACTGCATATTGGGCTAAGCGGCCAAATTATCGGCAAATCAAAACACGTCAAACAAAAGAAAGCCAGTATGATCAATTAGCAGTGTTGTAAGCTGCTTTGTTGCATGTAGTTTACTCAATCTAGATCATAACGAGCGGCTCACTATGATTTTAATCCAGCGAGTCAGTGTAATTAAATTAATGAAAGGTACTTTACCGACATCAGTGTTGGTTTCCTTTATGAACTGATTAAATGTCAGTAATGATTCTTTAATTTATAATTGATTATACAGATGATTAACTTCCACGTGCGATATTGTGTTTGAAGCGAAACAATTACGCTAATTAATGAGCTGTTTCAGTTCGTATTTAAAAGAGAAAATTGATGTTATGATCACTTTAGAAGTAATTGTCAAGCAAGCTGATAGTTACTCTGTGGATAAAACGAGTTTGCTAAATTATTTTCGCAAGGAAGGTAATAACGGCGATTCGGAGAAGGTAAATTTGTTTGAAAATGGAGGGATAAAACGCAAGACGGATATTGATTGTGCGGTAGCTATTTCTCCAAAGAGACATAAGCAACAATCCGTGATGACAAAAAATGTAAAATATGACACTACTAAGAGACTGAGAAATTTTCAGCCGCATTGGGTCGATTGTTATCCCTGGCTTGAATATATTGACTCAGAAGGAAAGTCTAAAATGTTTTGCAGTTACTGCAAACAATATCCAAAACTGGCACAGGTTGGAAATTCACCCAGTGTATTTGTCAGTGGAAGTGACAATTTCAGGATTGAACCAATCAAGTCTCATGACATGTCTGGACCCCACAAGGCCTGTGTAGCACAATATATGCATGATTCTAACCAGCATGTGCAGAAAATCAGTGAAGTCAGAGTTGCGGACACTCCACTAGGAAAGGCCCTTACAAAACTAAATGAGACTGAAATGAAAAAAAATGAGAGCGCTCTTTAACACAGCCTACACCCTAGCCCGTTATGGAAAACCATTTTCTGATATGGAAATGATGTGTGCACTCCAGGAGAAGAATGGTGTTGAACTTGGCATGAATTATAAGAACAGATTCAGGGCAAGAGACTTTGTTCTATCAATCAGTCAAGTCTTGAGAGAAGTAGTTAGGGAAAGACTGAATTCCAGTACATTCCTTTCCATTCTTGCTGATGGAAGTACTGATGCTACCATATCAGAGCAAGAAATTGTGCATGTAAGATACCTGGACAATGGAAAACTGAAAACCTCATTTGTCAGCATTGAGGAGTTGAAATCAGCTGATGCCTTGGGAGTAAAGGAAGGCATTGAAATGGGTTTGGAGAAAGTGGGTCTTACTCTGGCCGATCTTAGTGATGTTACTAGCAGAAACCAACCATTGTTTGTGCCAATTTTGATGGTGCCAATGTGATGCAGGGATTAAAAAGTGGAACTATGAAATATTTATTAGACTGTGCTCCATGGATATTTCCTATGCATTGTGTTGCTCACAAGTTAGAACTTGCAGCTCTGGATGCCGTCAAAGCTACTTCATACCTGAAAAAGTTTGAGGAGACTGTAAAGGGGATTTTCCTGTTTTATCACTACAGCCCCAAGAAACGAGAAGAAGTGAAGGCAATTTCAGATATACTTGACATGCCCTTGGCTCACTTGAGTGGTATAAAGCAGGTTTGTACCTTTATGCACATATTGTATATACAATTAAATTTTACATTTTGTTTGAAAATTATGGATAATTTGTGTTATTATATGACATACTTTGTCTTGAATGAGCTTGAAATTTAATGTATTATTTTATTCTTATAGATTTATCTGTGATCTAATAATTCTTGATAATTAAATATTTGATGTGGAATAACTTGTACTTTATTACAATCTTTGAAAATGGATGCTTATGAGGAGGAGGAGAAATAAAAGATTAATGATGGGTTAATTGACAAAGGACAAAAATAACATTATAATTATTTTTCTGTTTTGTTGTTTTTATTAGATCTTTCTTTGCTTTCATATCATAGGTGAGATGGTTAGCGAGCAAGACAAGAGCATTAAATGCCCTTAAGACCAGCACGACTGTCATTCGAAGTCATCTGGAACATGTTGCTTCAAAAGGGTCCTCTGATGAATCTGCCAGAGCAAAGGGCTACATCCGGGAGATTTCTTCAGTGAAGTTTGTGTTTATGCTGCATGCTATGTGTGACATCTTAGAGATTACATCATCCTTGTCCAGGGTGTTTCAGAAGGACAACCTGCTGGTGACAGAGGTCTACTATGAAGTACAAGCTCACATTCTTAGACTGGAACCTCTAAAGTAGGGGTCGGGAACCTATGGCTCGCGAGACAGATGAGGCTCTATTGATGGCTGCATCTGGCTCGCAGACAAATGTTCGATTATAAAAAAAATGTTTCGTTAGACTCCTTTGATCTACATATTAATTGCATATCAATATTTCATTCTACAAATGAGCTAAATAAAGTCTACTGCAGCTCAGCATCAGAAGTGGTAAAGGAGATAAACTCCGCTGACCTAAAAGACAGAAAAATAGCAACCCTGCATTCATTGTAATTAAAGGGAAATAACTCTTGCCTTACCTACAAATGCAAGTCATGCTACAAGAGTAGCCACTTTTACACTCCCTCACGTGACGAAAAATGCGCAAACTAGAAAGCTGGTTCGCAGTGATTTCTGTGGAAAAGTGGCAAAAATACATGTCGTTGTGTCTATATCTGACATTGTTCAAGTGGGGCTGCCGTATATTGCTTTCGAAAATAGCGGCCGATGTGTGCATGTGCAAAAGGGTCCGCACAACAGATTGTCGTCGGATCAGAAAGTAAACTTTCGTTTTAATCGCGTTGTCAGCTAACTGATTTTAGAAACCCTTTTGACAAGATGGCTAAAAAAAAGAAAGACGATGAGTATCATACGTTTCAGCAGGAATGGTCAGAGGAATTTGCCTTTGTAGAGAGAACGGGTTCTGCAGCGTGTCTAATATGCAGTGATAAAATTGCATCTATGAAACGGTCAAATGTAAAGCGACACTTCGAGACACGCCATTCTACATTTGCATCGAAATATCCTGCGGGAGACAGCAGGAAGAAAGCATGTCAAGAACTGCTATCAAGAGTGCAAGCTAGTCAGCAGCAAATCCGTGTTTGGACCCAACAAGGTGACTGGAATTCGGCTAGCTTTGCTGGCGCTTTAGCTATTGTGAGAAACGGAAAGCCATTCACAGATGGGGAGTATGCCAAAGCATTCATGCTTGATGTTGCCAATGAACTTTTTGATGACTTTTCGGATAAGGACAAAATAATTAAACGGATAAAAGACATGCCTCTGTCGACAAGAACTGTTCACGATCGTAGCATCATGATGTCAAATCAAATTGAGGCAATGCAAGTGAAGGACATAAATGCAGCACTGTTTTTTTCTCTCGCTTTGGATGAGTCAACAGACGTCAGTAATTTATCCCAGTTCAGCATGGTTGCAAGGTATGTTGTCGGTGATGCACTACATGAGGAAAGTCTTGCTGTTTTGTCTATGAAAGGCACAACAAGAGGGCAGGATTTATTTGAGTCCTTCACCGAGTTCGCTAAAAAAAAAAAAAAATCTACCGATGGAAAAACTTGTTTCGGTGTGCACTGATGGTGCTCTGTGCATGATGGGGAAAAACAGGATTTGTCGCTCTTTGTGAGCATGATAACAGACGCATCATAAGCTTTCATTGCATCCTACATCAGGAGGCGCTTTGTGCTCAGATGTGTGGCGAGCAGCTTGGTGAGGTGATGTCACTGGTGGTTCGGGTAGTCAACTTTATTGTTGCTCGAGCATTAAATGATCGCCAGTTTAAAACACTGCTTGATGAGGTTGGGAATAATTATCCTGGTCTGCTTCTGCACAGCAATGTGCGTTGGTTGTCAAGGGGGAAGGAGCTCAGCCGATTTGCGGCTTGTCTGAGCGAAATGCGGACTTTTCTTGAAATGAAGAATTTCGAGCATCCCGAGTTAGCCGACACTGAGTGGCTCTTGAAGTTCTATTATCTCGTAGACATGACTGAACATCTAAATCAGCTCAATGTGAAAATGCAAGGCGTTGGAAATACAATCTTATCCCTGCAACAAGCAGTGTTTGCATTTGAAAACAAGCTAGAACTCTTCATCGCCGACATTGAAACAGGTCGTTTACTACACTTTGAAAAACTGGGAGAGTTCAAAGAGACGTACACCTCAAGTGACCCTGCTCAACATCTTAATCTTCAGCAGCTAGCAGGCTTCACGTCTAATCTCCTGCAGTCATTTAAAGCGCGCTTTGGAGAATTTCGCGAGCACACCAATCTTTTTAAGTTCATCACCCATCCACACGAGTGTGCAGTGGACAGCACTAACCTGAGTTGCATCCCCGGTGTCTCCATCAGAGATTTTGAGCTCCAAGCTGCTGACCTGAATGCCTCAGACATGTGGGTGAATAAGTTCAAGTCACTGAATGAAGATTTGGAAAGACTTGCACGACTGCAAGCAGAGTTGGCGAGCCAACACAAGTGGGCAGAAATGAAAAAACTTCAAAACGCAGACCAGCTGATTGTCAAAACTTGGAACGCGCTTCCCGTCACATACCACACACTGCAGCGTGTGAGTATTGCTGTACCGACAATGTTTGGCTCTATGTATGGATGCGAGCAGTCTTTCTCACATCTAAAGAACATTAAGACCAACCTGCGAACACGTTTAACGGATGGAAGTCTGAACTCCTGCATGAAGCTTAACCTCACTAAGTATCAACCAGACTACAAAGCCATGCAGTACCAGAAGTCGCATTAATGGTAAGAAATACTCATTATTGATTAGCAACAGCATAACAATGTTATTAAAAGGAATTCAGACATAATTATTGTATTTTTAGTGTTGAAATTACACAAAATGCACACATTTACTTGAATTTTTAGTTTTAAACATAATGTATGGCTCTCACAGAATTACTTTTCAAACTATGTGGTGTCCATGGCTCTCTCAGACAAAAAGATTCCCGACCCCTGTTCTAAAGCATGAACATGGACCAATGAAGAAGGTATTGAATATGTTAGCTTACTACTTGTATTTTCCATTGTCTTCATAAGAAGTTTAGTTTATTGAACCAATTAAAACTTATTCACTGACAGTTTTCAAATATTTTGAATGCTTTTTATGTTTTATTTTCTGTAACATATAATAAAATATTATTTTTATTATCTTGAACTTAATCAAGACTTCTTTAAGGAATTCCTTCAACCAAAAGAGTTTACAAATGCTAATGAACATTTCTGCAAATGGACCAGAGCTTGAGAACTTTAACGCTTTAATGCTACTGTAGTGGCTCACTGCTATGCCTAGCTGCTGGGGTCACTACTGCAGCTGATTTGTGGGCTGACTACCAGAGCCAAATGCTGCTGTAGCCAAATGATAACTTTTTAGCTGATGTATGGTTGGATTGTGTTAGTTATTTTCTCTCTAATAAACTGATTGTAGGGTAAAATCATGCATAAAAAAGCTATAACTACCTTATATCTGTTTGATTATTTTATCCTGCTGAAATCCAGGAATATAACACAAAACACTGCTTGTAAACACTAAAATTAACACAAAACACTGCTTGAAAACACTAACATTTATCCAGGAATATAACACAAAACACTGCTTGAAAACACTAAAATTTATCCAGGAATATAACACAAAACACTGCTTGAAAACACTAAAATTTATCCAGGAATATAACACAAAACTGCTTGTAAACACTAAAATTTATCTGGGAGTCTTTTATACTAAGTTATTTATCAAATAAATACATTTAATTACTAACACTGTTGCCTAATCAATATGTTCTACTATTTCTTAAGTAATTCCTCGTGATATCTATTTAAAGAAAAAATCTATTTCTTTTTTCCCCTCATCCAAAACGAAAGTTGAGCCGACGCTTTCTGTAAACTCCATTACTTTCGGCGCACGTGGTTCTCTTGTCCACACTTCGTCGTCTTCATCATCAGTTTCTGTCTCAATTTTGGACAGACTTGATAAAGAAGATATATTAATATCACTACCAATACTTCTTAATTCATGGTGGTCAATATCATCCTCAGAAAAAACCAGGAAAGTCGGAATCTGAATCGCTTTCGTAAGAGAACGCCATGGTTTCTATTGTCAACTACAAATGCATGTATTAACAAACACGTGGTACAAATTTGAAAAAAGGAACTGGATTTAGTAAGAACAATAATTTGTTAACTCTAATTTGATTGGTTGAATAGACTTTTACTTCCATATATTGACCAATACGACTGGTTGTAACAATGACATACAGAGCGGATCTATCCGTCACTAGGGTTTAGGAAGCATACAAGGCATGCGGATATATTCGTCACTGGGAGTAATAGTGCTCTGTTTATAAGCGGATTTATCAGTCACTGGTGAGGCTAGGCATATTTAGGCAGCGGATATACACGTCAGTAGTAGTGAAAGAGTTAACCCAAACACAGCTATCAACTGATGGCTTAGTGCTGGTGCAGGTGGCAGACATATACATGGACATATTTTCAAATCCATCAGCTAAAACATATATACATGAACCTGAAGAAGCAAAATGTATAACAACCAATGTTTTTGAAAAATAAAATTCTTTTAAGAAATAATTATGTTGTATATTATTTCGTTTGTTTTTGTTCTATGGATTAAGTGCATTACGTCTCATCAAATCTCTGCAAGTGATTACCATTTTGGGACCAGTGAAAAGTAAGGTGGGACTAATGAAAAGTAAAGTGGGACTAGTGAAGAGCAAGGTGGGACTAGTGAAGAGTAAGGTGGGACTAGTGAAGAGAAAGGTGGGACTAGTGAATTTTCTGAAAACACTTGTCCTGGACTAGTGGTTAAAAAAAAAATTTGCTCAGCCCTGCCCCCTGGAACGCTGTTCTGTACAGCCAGGCAAAAGCTAAGAACATCCATGGTGAGGGTTTGAAATACCTAGCCCGCCTGCAGGTAGAACTACTGATTCACTGGCTTCCCCTCTATATCAGTGACAAACTCATTGCCAATATTCTTTCGGAGTATGACAACATTCTTGAAATCACTAAAGACAAAACCATTTTATCCGAGTCAGTTAATGTGGAAAACGGAACTAGAGTGGTAATAATGGAAACAACAGATATGGAATGTATGAGAATTCCACACATTGTTTCCTAAGGGCGAGTAGGGTTCCTAATCACAATGAAGGGCCGCCCACCTCTATGCCTCAAGTGCCGAGAATGTGGACACCTTCGGAAGGACTGTCCCTTAAGGGAATCACCCCAACCTACTGCCAGGGGAACCAGTTATGCTGGAGTGGTGAAAACCACCCCACCCAAGAATCAACCAGCCCCCACTGTACAACCAGTACCCACTATACAACCAGTAGAAGCAACCGCCGCAAACACCCCGGCACCGCCCCAAACAGACAACATAGTGGACAATCCAGAACAACCAGTTAGACCACCGACCGATATGGAAGACATGGAAGTCGGCATCCAAACCGACAAGAAGCAACTCTTTGACCTCGACGATGGGAAGTGGCATGAAGTCACAAACATGAAATCCTGCACCGCAAACGGAACGGAAACGCCCAACTAACAGTATTCGCACAACCTGTGGAAATTGTAACCCACCCAACCCCCGCCCATGGAACACGAAGGACCTACACGGATAGAGCACTTAACTGGACCGCCCCACGGATAACGAACATTAAAAACGGACAAACTTTTTCAGGCTCATGCCTGGTTACGTACATAGTATCAGAGTGTGTTTTCTATCGTATAGAACTTTTTTTTCTTTTCTCGTATGGATGTGATTATTTCTACGTTCAAAGGATATCATATATTGTTCACCTCTTCATGTTTACAGAAAATCAGGTATGTCTTTACCTCTCCCTCTCACCTACCACTGACTACCCTTCCAGACCGCTCCCGCCTATCAATCGTACAGTACAAGTAACCAACCCAATCATGGCCACAAACATCAACATTCTTAGTCTAAATTGTAACAGACTAGGCAAGGCGACGCTAGACGATTGATAGATAGTTCAACAAATATCCATGGTAAGTACACAAATGTCTGTCATTTCTAATTTTGTACTCTAGCATTGTCTTTCAATGCATCGCTTGCAATCTTTACTTGAAATTGTTTTCCTGTCATTTCGTATGCAATACAAGTGTAACATAGTCCATATTAAAACCTGGTGTTGTGACTGCAGTGGCAGTATTTACCGTAGGAAACTGGTATATTACTCCAAGGAATAAATAAGAAGCCACTCGGCAGATACCTTTTATGTCGCCAGTGTGGCAAATGTGGCGCAGTTATGTTGGCGAAATGTGCCTTTAAAGCATGACCGACTGGCCTGAGGTGGCGTAGTTCAAATAGTTGTTTCCCAAGCCAACGTTGCAATAGAGTACCGTATTTTCGCGCATATATCCCGCACACGCAGATAATCCGCACCCTCATATAGCCCGCGGGTTTTGGGGTTTTGTGTAAAAAATCGTTGGCATAACCCGCACCTTTGTATAACCCGCAACCATAGATATATTTATACAGCTACAATCGGAAATGAAATCAATTACAGGATCACGGGGCTTCGCTGATGTAGCAAACTGCGATTCTGTTTTCCGTTTTGGTGACAAAATATACCATCTGGTGATATTTGTGGCGACACCAATTTTGGCTGATAAAAACCGTATATACAGTCTTGCGTTTGGAGTAGAGAAAATCAAAGGCACCATGACAGGAAACAATGTACTGGAATATATTGTTAAAATAACAAGTCCTTGTCTCATACTGGCAAACCACACTAACAGTGCACTGTTATATCATAATCCGCTAATGATGATATCTGGCCTTATTACTTTATGCAACTGACTAGTCAAAATCCAAATCCGCAGAAGGCGAAAACGTAAAATGACTACAGTCAAGCAGATGACACTAATTTAAAAACAAATACCAGATGGAAGAAGAAAAAATACGTTTGCTTACACTTCAAAGAGAACTGATTACCTTTGAAGCACTGATATATACTAAACAAATAAAACAAATGTGTTTCAATGTTCTACAATTATCTGAAGTTGCCGCAGCAATAACAAACAGGTATTTGTTTCACCCTTCAACTGGAGCCTTTAGCGGCGCCATCATCAAAGTAAGCCGACAACCTTTGCTCAATAAAAGTCAGGAAAAACACGGTACACAGTGCTTGTGTGCGTAGGAGCTGTGCCTCAACTACAGGCTACATAAACACGGACATTTTTAAATAATCTTGTATTCTTGTGAAGTGTAGATTCGAGTTTAAATAATTTCTTTCTGTTTAATTTAAAAAATGCCGAAACGAAAGTCTTACACAGCCGACTTCAAGCTAACTGCCATTGCGTATGCTGAAGTGCATGGCAATAGAGCCACAGGCACAAAATTTGATATTGATGAGAGTGTAATCCGAGGTTGGAGAAAAGAAAAAGGAACGTTGGAGAAGATGAATCCACGAAAACGTGCTCGTCGCGGACCTAAAGCAAAGTGGCCTCACCTTGAAGCTGACCTGAAGCAGTGGATCGTGGCCCAGCGGTAAAATTAGGTACCGTAGTTATTTCGATTGAAAACAGAAAATATTGATTATGAAAACGTGACGGATACGAAATTTTAAGTTTTTATCCCGAAATGTTGATTTAGTCCCGATACCGTAGGTTGTAAAGTCACCGTAGTAGCCATAATATCCAACCCTAGCAAAACAAAACTAGAACAATATATGTTATGTAGTTACGTTTTTCGAACAATATGTTGAAATATCATCATGTGTAAAAAAATTGTGATATAGCCCGCACCCTTATATAACCCGCACCCCCCCTGCGGGGTTTGTAAAATTTGGTATAATCCGCGGGATATATGCGCGAAAATACGGTACTCCTATTTTACATTAGAGTAGCATTCAAATATTTTCCAAATGACATGATGTATAAATAGTACAATACGAAGATGAGGGGCTTACTATTGAAACGAGGATAGCAGTGTCCTTGTTGAGAAAATGGTCAGGACAATAAGAACTGATTGGTCTAAATAATTATATTGATTGCAGGATCAAAAGATAATTTACGACTTGTTCATTTTTTTTTCATATATAAACCGTATCCATTGCTAGACACTTTATCGCTTCTCGGCCTTTTGGCTAAGATCAAAGTGTAGTGTCCGTGAGTAAATCTCAAGAGCAGAGAAAGCGAGCAATCGAGTATTCGAGTTAATCCTTCTGTGTTTCCAACGTCATTGTTTACCATGTATCGTCGTTACGATGTAAATTTGTCACCATTTGTGGACTCTGAAATCTACGACAGAACACTGCGGATAGATGGCAGGATATCTTGAGAAGAAGCTATTAGACGTTTAAATCATGCCGGGGTGGCAATTAGTGACATTGCCGGAATGTATAGAGAGGGTGAAAACTCTCCATGGAATGCGTTACTTAAAACGAAAGAACAAGCAAGCAATACTAACTACGAGGGAATTAAGTACCTCGCAAAAATGATAATCGATCTGCGAATCCATTGGCTACCTCTATACATTAACGATGATATCATCACGGAAGTCCTTAGCCCGTTTGGAAAGGTTTTAGACGTTACCAGGGACAAAACTGTCCTGGATAAAGACAACTTGACTTTCAATGGGACAAGACTAGTCAAACTACAAACCACTGAATTTGACTCTAGAAACATCCCCCATATTGTTTCACTTGGACAATGTGGAATGTTAATTACCATGAAGGGCAGGCCTCCAATTTGTCTTAAGTGTCGACGATCGGGACACTTACGGAAAGATTGCCCGGAACAAACGACAAGAACAAGTACATATGCATCAGTAACTAGGAATTTACAACATTCTGACCCTTCAATTCCAGTTCCAGTTCCAGAAGGTTTAACCACACCAGTGCCGCAAGAATCATCCCCGCCTGTACCACAGACTCCTTCAGAAGTGCCACAATTATCTCCAGAAGTACCACAAGCACCCCATGAAGAAGTGACTATCATCATGGATGACATTGTGCCGGAAGCAACAATAAGGGCAACTGAACCATCTGTGAAGCCTAAAGAAGGGAAAGAAAAAAGGTCAGAGTTATTTGACCTAGATTCACTCTCATGGCAAGTGGTCAAAAAATCCAAAAGAAATAAATCTGCTACCAAAGAAGAGGACAACCTCATGGATACATCAAGTGTTAAAGATTAAAGTCCTGAGCATATAGGAAAACAGCACAAAAAACAAATGGAACGCCCACGGATTACGAATGATATATATGAACAATGTTTTACGAACCGGACCGAAATAAGGACAATGATTGTGATTAACGGACAATTCAATTCAGGCATTTACCTGTTTTCATTTTTCAATAGTAAGTTTATTCTTTTTCTTAATAATGTACCCTTTTTGTATTTGCTTGTTATTTCATATGTGATTAATTTAAGTTATTGTTTAGTTCATAATCGTTTTTGTTTCAATAAGTATTCTTTTATCCTTCTTTCTATTCTAACCCTTTTATATTTTTCCTTTAATGTTCATTTAATTCAATTATGTATCACTTACTATTGTTTGATACATAATCGTTTTTGTCCTATAATGTATTCCGTTTTCTTTCTTTCTATTCTACCCCTTTTGCATTTTTTCTTTATTGTTCTATTAATTCATTTATGCATTACTTATTATTGTTTACTTCACTATCATGATTCCCTTACTACTAAATATTTCCTTTTTCTTCTTTCTATCCTAATCAGTTTGTATTTTGTATTGATAATTCGTATATTTCAATTATGTATTGTTAACCACTGCGTTGCTTATAATTGGTTATTTCTCATTGCATATTCCTTTTTCTTTCTTTCATTTGTACTCTTGATGTGTTCATTATTTTGTGTTTGCGTTTTTCATTTATTTCTTGCTACTCACTATGATTATAATCGTGCTTTCCTTATTTCCTATTTCTTTTTCTTTCTTTCTATATATTTTCTGCCTATAATTCATTTATTCATTGCTGCTTACCACGTTTGTGGTAAGCATCGCTCACTATACATTGTATTATTTCACAAGTCAGTTCTGATTCTAAGGTTTTCGTACATCAACAAGTTAGGACAGCTCACTCCGTGCCTCCTGAGTGCACGGACGAGCTGTACCTATTGTGTAAACATGCACATGTACGACATTTTAATCGTATTTTTGGATATAACTTGCTTAATTTAATAATAAATGGAAAAGTTAAATATCCTTACATTAAATAGCAATGGCCTTAGAGCCAATACAAATCAAAAACTTTACGAGATGAAAAACTTGGTAATCTCGCATCGCATTGATCTTTTATTTCTACAAGAAACTCATGTAGATAATGAAAGTCTTGCTTTGAAAATACAACGAAATCTGCAATGCTTTAATGCAGTATGGAGTTATGGTTCAATTCGCTCTTGTGGTGTTGCAATTTTAAACTTTAATAGCAATATCCACTTTTCCAAATTTGATACAGACTTTGATGGAAGAATAGTTTCTGTTGATATTACTTTCAACAATATACCATACCGGGTAATTAACATCTATACCCCCACCCCTGATTCAGATAAATGTGAATTTTTTAAATCACTGTACCCGTTATTAACGGGGCAACACAACACCATTTTAGCTGGTGATTTCAACTGTGTTTTAAATCGCAATTTAGATCGAATTGGTGAATTAAACAATTATAGCCATAATTCCATTACAACTTTAAAATCATTAATTTCTAATTTTCACCTAATTGACACTTTTAGAAAATTAAATCCAAATTTGAAATTATATACATGGTATAGAGATTCAAACGATCCCTCTGTACCTGTACAAGCCAGTCGTCTAGATAGATTTTACATTTCAAAAAATATTGAAAAATTTATCATAGACACCCAGATTGTTCATTTTACTCAATCAGATCATGAAGCAGTAGTTTTAACCATAGTATGTAACTCTTCATTGTCATATGGTACAGGTTACTGGAAATGTAACAATTCGCATTTAAACCATACCATATTAAAAACTTTAGTCACAGATTTGATCAACAGAGAATTAAAATTTCATAATTTCTCATTAGAATTTTGGGATACTTTAAAATCCAAAATTAAAAAAGAAATTATAAAGTACTCTAAACAAATTTCCAGATTGAAATTTCAGGAAATTAAATCATTAAAAAGAGAATATTATCTGTTACGACAGAAATATGATATTACTAATACTGAGGAACTTTCCCTCCAATTACAAGAATTACGGTCAAACATTAAAGAACTACAGAACACTATGTATCAAGGTTCAATTATTAGAAGTAAGGCAACTATTTTAGACAACAATGAAAAACCC
Source organism: Unio delphinus (assembly GCA_029339505.1). NCBI lineage: Eukaryota > Metazoa > Mollusca > Bivalvia > Unionida > Unionidae > Unio > Unio delphinus. Next base: position 1,450,827 of record JAQISU010000400.1, read on the forward strand.
AGCCAATTCTTTTTCCAACTTGAAAATAGAAATGGCAACAAGAAAACCATCAACGAAATTGAACATAATAATGTGACTTACAACTCTAGTTCAGATATTTTACACTGTTTTGAAACTTATTATACAGATTTATTTAAAACTGAGGAAATCGACGATAACTTAGTTGATGAATTTCTAACTGATTTACCTCAGTTGACCCCAAGCGACAACCAATTCCTGATTGGTCCGATTAAAAAGGAGGAAATTTGGAAATCCATCACCATGATGGATAACAATAAATCTCCAGGACCTGATGGTTTAACAAAAGAGTTTTATGTCGCCTTTTTTGACACTTTAGGTGACCAACTTGTTAAACTATATAATTTGATATTTGAATCAAACACTCTGTCTGATTCACAGAAATCCTCGTATATTACGCTATTATGTAAGGACCCCGAAAATTCAAACCTCATGAAAAATTGGAGGCCTATTTCATTATTAAATTTAGATTATAAAATCTTATCAAAGATTATAACAGTTAGATTAAGTCATGTTATGTCCAAAATTATACACATGGATCAAACATGTGGAGTAAAGGGTCGTTCAATCTTTGACAATGGTCACTTAATTCGAAATATTAGTGACTATATTGAGCAAAAAGATTTACCGTGTGCATTTATAAGTTTAGACCAAGAAAAGGCATTTGATTGTGTTAATTATAAATTTCTACGTAAAACGTTAGTATCTTTTGGGTTTCACCCTGATTTCATCAAATGGGTGTTTATTTTTTACTACGACATAAGTTCTTCAGTCATCGTTAATAATTTTATTTCAAATCCATTTCCAATTTTAAGAGGAGTTCGTCAAGGTTGCAGTCTTTCACCTCTTCTATATGTAATAGTGTATGAACCTTTTGCTATCAAAATTCGTAATGATACAGAAATTATTGGCATTTCTATTCCCGGTACAGCAGAGGTCTGTAAAATCTCCCTTTTTGCTGATGATAGCACAGGCTTTTGCTGTACAGACAATTCAATTAAGCGATATCTATTTTTGGCACATAGGTATGAGCTCGCCGCTGGTGCAAAAATAAATTATAGTAAAACCAACGGTATGTTCATGGGAAAATGGCGTTCCCGCAGTGATCATCCTTTTGGCATTTCTTGGATTGATAAACAAAAAACAGTAGGCTTTCTTTTTGGTTGTAATTTAAATAATGATGATCACTGGCATAATATTTTAAAGAAAATTACGAAAACACTATTACTATGGAAAAGTCGTCATTTATCATTAGTATCAAAATCTCATATCATTAATCTTTTGGCTTGTAGCCAACTTTGGTACACTGCAACCGTGACTGATCTTCCTAAACACTATTAAACCTTAATAAATAGAGCTCTATTCCAATTCTTGTGGAACTCTAAATTCGAGCCTCTTGCTAGGGCGGTTTGCATCAATGCCCTTCAAGATGGTGGTCTAAATATTACACAGTTGGAATGTAAGGTCAAAGCCTTACGTATCCAACATATACAAAAACTTCTTGATGACGGATATTCAGCTAAATGGAAATTCTTTGCAAGGTATTGGATTGGTTTGCAATTAAGATCTTTCAACCCCACTTTAGGTCTAAATGTATATACCCATACGTTATATACACCACCTTTCTATAAAAAGTGCATAACATATTTTAAAACTTTTCAAGATAATAATCCTACGATTACTTTTGGCAAAATTCCAACTAAGTTAATTTATCAACGTGAACTACAAAATTATCTTCAAAAACCTAAAGTCTTAAGACTATATGATCTCCACTTTCCTAGTATTTGGAGAAATTTACATAATAAATTTTTAGACCCTATCACCAGAGATGTGTGTTTCAAAACCATCCATGACATCCTGCCCGTTAATTATAATATGTTTTTAAAGAGAATTTCGCAATCCAAATTATGCACTTTTTGTCAAGGTATCGAAACGGTAGACCATTTGTTTTTTGAATGCAAACTGGTCTACCCTTTACAACATTTAGTTGTTAAATGGTTGAAACGACTATCCAAAAACTCTTTCAATACCTTTTATACATTCCTTAAATTCGGACTTTTTCCGAAAGAGGCAACGTTCCCGGAACCTGAATTCGAGGACACATGCCTCCTTTTATGCGCTGAATACAAGTACGCCATATGGATTAAACGTATACGTGCGTACTATTATAAAGAAGTGGTAACTAGTAATACACTGTTATCCTTCTTTATCTCTCGACTTAAATGCAGAATCAGAGCTGATTATGAGCGATTAAATCTTGTTCATTTTATAGATAAATGGTGTTTACCAGGGCTTTTTTGTTCTTTATATAACTTCGAATTAGTTATAGACATTAGTCTATAACAATTTTATAAATCTTAAATTCACGGTAAACCCATTTAAAATTTTCATATCCTTTTTCGTATTTATAATTTTGAAATTTGTTTGAATTTTCTTGTATTTAAATTTTTGTTTCATAATTTAGTTAATTAGCTTGTTTGCGTTTGCAATTTTGAATATGTTTTGCATTCTTTCATTCATTTATATAATTTAGAATTGCTTGTGAATTAATTTTTTGCTTTGTATTATCATGTAAATTCTTTTGTTCATTACATTGTTTAGTATTTGTATTCTTTGTATCGTGCTGGTGTGCAGCTTTTAACATGTACATATATACCAAATAAACTTTTATGAAAAACAAAAAAAGTATCTGTTCTTATCTGACAGAATTGAAGCGAGCAGTCAAGTTTTTCTTGATTTAAAAAGTTTAAAAATGTTTCGTAAGTTTGATGTCAACCTTTCTCATTTTATGGATCGTGATGTTTATCACAAAACTTTACGGATAGAAGGGAGATTATCCAGAGAGGAAGCCCTGAAACGTTTAAACAATGCTGGAGTAGCAACGACAGACATTCAAGGGATGTATAAGGAAGGGGAGAATTCCCCATGGAATGTGGTTCTCACATCCAAAGACTTAGCACACGGTGTACAGGCCGACGGAATCAAATATGTGGCAAATATGGTAGTGGATTTGCGAATTCACTGGTTACCTCTGTACATTAAGGATGACATCATTAAAGAGGTGCCTGCACCATTTGGTAAAGTGTTGGATATTACTAGGGATAAAACTGTCTTAGATAGAGATACTCTCTCATTCAATGGTACCAGGATGGTTAAACTACAAACAACGGAGTTCGATTCTAGGAACATTCCACACATTGTGTCACTGGGGCAATGTGGAATGCTTATAACAATGAAGGGACGCCCCCCTATCTGCCTGAAGTGTCGCCAAGAGGGCCACTTAAGGAAGGACTGCCCGGAAAAAACAACTTCATATGCGTCAGTAACAAGACAAAAACCACCACAACAAGCAGCCCCCGTGTCAGAAGTCCCGGCCACTGCTGGGCCAGAAATCCTGGCCACACCTGAGCCACAAGCAGAAGTACTTGAACACCCCAACCAATTGGTGCCACCAGCACCACAGGAGTCCACGACGGCCCCTGTCATTGAGGAAACTCCTGAAGTGAAGGAGAATATTCAAATTACGACACAATTCCAACAAGATTCCAACATCAACTCAGAAAAAAGAACGGAACTATTCGACGTGGACACCTTAACATGGCAAGAGGTGAGGAAAAAAAAACGAATAAAGCCATCCTCAACTGAAGAGGATGATAACCCAATGGATATATGAGCTTATTTTTCATAACAAAGAATGACAATGCAACAAATGGAACGCCCACGGAATATGAAGGAAATATACGGATCAGGTTTAACTACACGGATTGATATATGGACAATGATTATGAATAACGGACACTTCGCACCAGGAATTTTCCTGTTTAACCTTATCTGTCACAATGGTACACTTTTCCTTCCTTCTACCTTAACCCTTTTGTATTTGTTCGCAAATTTCAAAGTGATTAATTTATGTATTGCTCATTATCGGGGGGGTCATAATTATTATTTTTCTATTACGTATTTCTTTCTCCTTCCTTCTATTTTAATTTTTTCGTATTTATCTTACAGTACTGATCATTTAATTCATTTATTTATTACTACTCACCACAGTTTTCGTTATTACCATGTTTTTCTTCCCACGCTTTCCCTTTTCTGTCTTTCCACCATTCTCTTAATGTTTCCCCTACTTTTTGCTCACATTATTGATTACTTATTAATTACCACTGTCTTCACTATAAGCCGCCACGATATATTGTAGTTTTCAATACGTCAGAACTGATTCTACAGTTTTCGTACATCAAAAGTGTATACATGTGCATTAACGACCTTTTAATCCATCTTTACACATACCCTGCTTAATCTAAATAACCATGGAAAAGTTAAATATCCTTACATTAAATAGCAATGGCCTTAGAGCCAATACAAATCAAAAACTTTTCGAGACGAAAAACTTGGTAATCTCGCATCGCATTGATCTCTTATGTCTACAAGAAACTCATGTAGATAATGAAAATCTTGCTTTGAAAATATAACGAAATCTGCAATGCTTTAATGCAGTATGGAGTTACGGTTCAATTCGCTCTTGTGGTGTTGCAATTTTAAACTTTAATAGCAATATCCATTTTTCCAAATTTGATACAGACTTTGATGGAAGAATAGTTTCTGTTGATATCACATTCAACAATATACCATACCGGGTAATTAACATTTATACCCCCACCCCTGACTCAGATAAATGTGAATTTTTTAAATCACTGTACCCGTTATTAACGGGGCAACACAACACCATTTTAGCCGGTGATTTTAACTGTGTTTTAAATCGCAATTTAGATCGAATTGGCGAATTAAACACTTATAGCGATAATTCCATTACAACTTTAAAATCATTAATTTCTAATTTTCATCTAATTGACACTTTCAGGAAATTAAATCCAAATTTGAAATTATATACTTGGTATAGAGATTCCCACGATCCCTCTGTACCCGTACAAGCCAGTCGATTAGATAGATTTTATATTTCAAAAAATATTGAACAATTTATCATCGACACCCAGATTGTCCACTTTACTCAATCAGATCATGAAGCAGTAGTTTTAACCATGGTAGGTAACTCTTCATTGTCATATGGTACAGGTTACTGGAAATGTAACAATTCACATTTAACCCATAAGATATTAAAAACTTTAGTTACAGACTTGATTAACAGAGAACTAAAATTCCATAATTTCTCATTAGAATTTTGGGATAATTTAAAATCCAAAATTAAAAAGGAAATTATAAAATACTCTAAACAAATGTCCAGACTGAAATTTCATGAAATTAAAACATTAAAAAGAGAATATCATCTGTTACGACAGAAATATGACATTACTAATAATGAGGAACTTTCCCTCCAATTACAAGAATTACGATCAAACATTAAAGAACTACAGCACACTATGTACCAAGGTTCGATTATTAGAAGTAAGGCAACTATTTTATACAACAATGAAAAACCCAGCCAATTCTTTTTTCAACTTGAAAATAGAAATGGCAACAAGAAAACTATCAACGAAATTGAACATAATAATGAGACCTACAACGCTAGTTCAGATATTTTACACTGTTTTGAAACTTATTATACAGATTTATTTAAAGCTGTGGAAATTGACGATAACTTAGTTGATGAATTTTTAACTGACTTACCTCAGCTGACCCCAGACGATAACCAATTTCTTATTGGTCCGATTAAAAAGGAGGAAATTTGGAAATCCATCACGATGATGGATAACAATAAATCTCCAGGACCTGATGGTTTAACAAAAGAGTTTTATGTCGCCTTTTTTGACATTTTAGGTGACTCACTTGTTAAACTATATAATTTAATATTTGAATCAAACACTTTGTCTGATTCACAGAAAACTTCGTATATTACGTTATTATGTAAAGACCCCCAAAATTCAAACCTCATGAAAAATTGGAGGCCTATTTCATTATTAAATTTAGACTATAAAATCTTATCAAAGATTATAACTATTAGATTAAGTCATGTTATGTCCAAAATTATACACATGGATCAAACATGTGGAGTAAAAGGTCATTCAATCTTTGACAATGGTCACTTAATTAGAAATATTAGTGACTATATTGAGCAAAAAGATTTGCCGTGTGCATTTATAAGTTTAGACCAAGAAAAGGCATTTGATAGTGTTAATTATAAATTTTTACATCAAACATTAGTATCCTTTGGGTTTCACCCTGATTTCATTAAATGGGTGTTCATTTTTTATTATAAGTTCTTCAGTTATAGTGAATAATTTTATTTCCAACCCTTTTTCAATTTTAAGAGGAGTTCGTCAAGGTTGCAGTCTTTCACCCCTCCTATATGTAATAGTGTATGAACCTTTTGCTATCAAAATTCGTAAAGATACAGAAATTATTGGTATTTCTATTCCTGGTGCAACAGAGGTCTGTAAAATTTCCCTTTTTGCGGATGATAGCACAGGCTTTTGTTGCACGGATAATTCAATTAGGCGATACCTATTTTTAGCACATAGGTATGAGCTCGTCGCTGGTGCAAAAATTAATTATAGTAAAACCAACGGTATGTTCATGGGAAAATGGCGTTCCCGCAGTGATCACCCTTTTGGCATTTCTTGGATTGACAAACAAAAAACAGTAGGCTTTCTTTTCGGTCGCAATTTAAATTAAAATGATGATCACTGGAATAAAATTTTAAAGAAAATCACAAAAACACTATTACTATGGAAAAGTCGTCCTTTATCATTAGTATCCAAATCTCACATCATTAATCTTTTGGCTTGTAGCCATCTGTGGTACACTGCAACCGTGACTGATCTTCCTAAACACTATCAAACCTTAATAAATAGAGCTCTATTCCAATTCTTGTGGAACTCTAAATTCGAGCCTCTTGCGAGGGCGGTTTGCATCAATGCCCTTCAAGATGGTGGTCTAAACATTACACAGTTGGAATGTAAGGTTAAAGCCTTACGTATCCAACATATACAAACACTTCTTGATGACGAATATTCAGCTAAATGGAAACTTTTTGCAAGGTATTGGATTGGTTTGCAATTAAGATCCTTCAACCCCAATTTAGGTCTAAATGTATATACACATACGTTATATACACCGCCTTTCTATAAAAAGTGCATAACATATTTTAAAACTTTTCACGATAATAATCTTACGGTTACTTTTGGCAAAATTCCAACTAAATTAATTTACCAACGTGAATTACAAAACTATCTTCAAAAACCTAAAGTCTTAAGACTATATGATCTCCACTTTCCTAGTATTTGGAGAAATTTACATAATAAATTTTTAGACCCTATCACCAGAGATGTATGTTTTAAAACCATCCATAACATTCTGCCCGTTAATTATAATATGTTTTTAAAGAGAATTTCTCAATCCAAATTATGCACCTTTTGTCAAAGCATTGAAACGGTAGACCATTTGTTTTTTGAATGCAAACTGGTCTACCCTTTACAACATTTAGTTGTTAAATGGCTGAAACGACTATCCGGAAACTCTTTCAATACCTTTTATACATTCCTTAAATTCGGACTTTTTCAGAAAGAGGCAACGTTCCCGGAACCTGAATTCGAGGACACGTGTCTCCTTTTATGCGCTGAATACAAGTACGCCATATGGATTAAACGTATACGTGCGTACTATTATAAAGAAGTGGTAACTAGTAATACACTGTTATCCTTCTTTATTTCTCGACTTAAATGTAGAATTAGAGCTGATTTTGCAAGATTAAATCTTGTTCATTTTATCGATAAATGGTGTTTGCCAGGCCTTTTTTGCTCCTTGTACAACTTCGAATTAGTTATAGACATTAGTCTATAACAGCAATATAAGTCGTACTCCCTTGGCAACCAATTTAATCAAATTCAAAACATCACTAATCATTTACTTGAACTGTTACCTTTTACTATATTACCTTGTATTTGTTGTATCACCCTTTGAATACCTGATGCATCCTTTAAAATGTGTTGTTATTATCTTTTCATAATTTAGTTTATCATTTTTCTCAACCTCGCGATTTCGAATAATTTTCGCAACCTTTTACTTTCATTCTCCTATTTACAAAATGTATTTGTTGTACCATCTTTTATTGTATTCAGAATTGTGTTAGAATAATTTTAAAATTCATTGTATTTTTTCCGATATGTACTATTGTTTAAAAACTCCCGTTCATTATCCTGTTCAACTTTGTATATTTTATATTTGTATATTTTATATGCCTTGCACCGTAACACGCACTCGCTACTATCCTTCTTTCTCTCCGGCTAGGCACGCATCTCTTGCAGTCTCCACAAGTTCAAATTAATCATTTCTCTTGACACATGACCTAGGTTTCCCACTTCTCTTGTATCGTACTGTGCTGATAGCAGCACTGCCACCTCATTAACAAAGCCATTCTATTTAGTTAACTGTCATCACTGTCCCTCTGCCTGAAAGCTCTCTCCCGCTGTGCCAAACACGTGCAATATGGGCATTTGTTGTTCACCCACTTATACGCCCAAATCACATTTGTTATTTGTTCCATGTACTATTGTACATCTTTATTCAATTCATTGTATTAGCAAATGTACGTCTCTGTATATCCATTTTATAATCCATGTTGTGAGTGCACGCCTGCACATGTGAATTTGTAAAAATTGTAAATATTGAATAAAAATCTATGAAAAACAAAAAAAAGTATCCGTGCAGCAAAAAGCAAGACAAGCGAGCCAATCAAGTTACTTGAGTTGTATTCAGTTTAATTTTTGCGTCATGTCTTCTAACATGTTCCGTCGATATGAAGTTAATTTATCTCCGTTCGTTGATAGCGAGATCTATGATAGAACCCTACGTATTGAAGGAAGAATTTCCAGGGATGAAGCTCTGAAGCGACTACACCATTCAGGGGTTTCAATAAGTGACAATGAGGGCATGTACAGGGAAGGTGAAAACTCTCCATGGAACGCATTGTTAAAAACAAAAGAACAGGCGAGTAACATCAGTAGCGAGGGAATTAAATACCTCGCGAAGATGATTATTGATTTAAGGATACATTGGCTGCTTTTGTACATTGATGACGATATTATCAGAGAGGTACTGGGTCCGTTTGGAAAAGTATTAGACATCACTTGGGACAAAACTGTTCTAGATAAAGACACCCTCACTTTGAATGGTACTAGACTGGTAAAATTACAGACTACAGAGTTCGACTCAAGAAATATCCCCCACATTGTTTCTCTTGGACAATGTGGGATGCTTATCACTATGAAGGGCCGGCCACCAATTTGTCTCAAGTGTCGCCAATCTGGGCACCTACGTAAAGACTGCCCCGAAAAATCAGCTACTTATGCTACAGTAGCAAATACTAGAAGAGCACCACAACCCAAACCAGTAAATCCTGTTCCAGATGTTACACCTCAAAATGAAGCAAACCAAGTGCAAACAGAAGAACAACCGTCAAGCCCAGAAATAATTCAAACAGAATCAACAACATCTGCAGTTGAAACAAACATGCCAGAATTAACCAAAGAAGAGATTGAAATTATCACCAGTGAGGAGACAGAGAACCAAACGAGAAATGCAAATGATGGAAATGATAAAAGGACAGAATTGTTTGATATAGATTCTCTAACCTGGCAAGTTGTTAAGAAGAACAAGAGGAAAAAGTCTACAACCACAGAAGAAGATGATATGGACACTTCTGTATTCAAGGATTGATATAACCTCATTTTCTTTCAAAATAAAACAAGATATGGAACGCCCACGGACTATGGAGGAGGAATATGGAACTAGAGTGGCTACCCGGACCGGAAAAAGGACAATGAATATGGATAATGGACACTATATATCAGGAATTTACCTGTTCAACTTTCTAATTAATATTGTTATAATTTTCATTCTTTCAATCGTGCCCCTTTTGTATTTGTTAGTTATTTTCTATATAATTCATTTAAATATTGCTCATTATTGTTTTATTCATACTTGTTCTTATCTTATTACATATTATTGTTTCCTTCTTCCTATTATAATCCTTTTGTATTTTTCCTTCATAGTTCATATATTTGATGTACGTATTGCATACCATTGTTTTAGTTATAATCATGTTACATATTCATTTTTCCTTCTTTCTATCTTACTCTCCACATTTTTGTTACGTTGCATTCATTTATTTATTTTTACTCGTTACGATTATCGTTATAGTCGTGTTTTTGTTATTACCTTTTTCCTTTTCTTTCTTTCTGTTGCAATTTGTGTAATTTTCTTGTATTTTTTCCATACAATTCATTTATTCATTGCTGCTTACCACGATTGTGGTAAGCATCGCTCACTATACATTGTATTATTTCATAAGTCAGTTCTGATTCTAAGGTTTTCGTACATCAACAGGTTAGGACACCTCACTTCGTGCCTCTTGAGTGCACGGACGAGCTGTACCTATTGTGTAAAAATGCACATGAACGACAATTTAACCCTATTTTTGGATATACCTTGCTTAATTTAATAATACATGGAAAATATAAATATCCTTACATTAAATAGTAACGGCCTTATAGCCAATACAAATCAAAAACTTTTCGAGATGAAAAACTTGGTAATCTCGCATCGCATTGATCTTTTATTTCTACAAGAAACTCATGTAGACAATGAAAGTTTTGCTTTTAAAATTCAACGAAATCTGCAATGCTTTAATGCAGTATGGAGTTATGGTTCGATTCGCTCTTGTGGTGTTGCAATTTTAAACTTTAATAGCAATATCCACTTTTCCAAATTTGATACAGACTTTGATGGAAGAATAGTTTCTGTTGATTTTACTTTCAACAATATACCATACCGGGTAATTAACATTTATACCCCACCCCTGATTCAGATAAATGTGATTTTTTTAAATCACTGTATCCGTTATTAACGGGGCAACACAACACCATTCTAGCCGGTGATTTCAACTGTGTTTTAAATCGCAATTTAGATCGAATTGGTGAATTAAACAATTATAGCAATAATTCCATTACAACTTTAAAATCATTAATTTCTAATTTTCATTTAATTTGAAATTATATACATGGTATAGAGATTCACACGATCCCTCTATACCCGTACAAGCCAGTCGATTAGATAGATTTTACATTTCGAAAAATATTGAAAAATTTATCATCGACACCCAGATTGTTCACTTTACTCAATCAGATCATGAAGCAGTAGTTTTATCTATAGTAGGTAACTCTTCATTGTCATATGGTACAGGTTACTGGAAATGTAACAATTCACATTTAACCCATAAGATATTAAAAACTTTAGTTACAGACTTGATTAACAGAGAACTAAAATTCCATAATTTCTCATTAGAATTTTGGGATAATTTAAAATCCAAAATTAAAAAGGAAATTATAAAATACTCTAAACAAATGTCCAGACTGAAATTTCATGAAATTAAAACATTAAAAAGAGAATATCATCTGTTACGACAGAAATATGACATTACTAATAATGAGGAACTTTCCCTCCAGTTACAAGAATTGCGGTCAAACATTAAAGAACAGCACACTATTTACCAAGGTTCAATTATTAGAAGTAAAGCAACTATTTTAGACAACAATGAAAAACCTAGTCAATTCTTTTTCCAACTTGAAAATAGAAATGGCAATAAGAAAACCATCAACGAAATTCAACATAAAAATGTGACCTACAACTCTAGTTCAGATATTTTACACTGTTTTGAAACTTATTATACAGATTTATTTAAAGCTGTGGAAATCGACGATAATTAGTTGATGAATTTTTAACTGATTTACCTCAGCTGACCCCAGACGATAACCAATTTCTTATTGGTCCGATTAAAAAGGAGGAAATTTGGAAATCCATCACGATGATGGATAACAATAAATCTCCAGGACCTGATGGTTTAACAAAAAGAGTTTTATGTCTCCTTTTTTGACACTTTAGGCGACCAACTTGTTAAACTATATAATTTGATATTTGAATCAAACACTGTCTGATTCACAGAAAACCTCGTATATTACACTATTATGTAAGGACCCCGAAAATTCAAACCTCATGAAAAATTGGAGGCCTATTTCATTATTAAATTTAGATTATAAAATCTTATCAAAGATTATAACTGTTAGATTAAGTCATGTTATGTCCAAAATTATACACATGGATCAAACATGTGGAGTAAAAGGTCGTTCAATCTTTGACAATGGTCACTTAATTAGAAACATTAGTGACTATATTGAGCAAAAAGATTTACCGTGTGCATTTATAAGTTTAGACCAAGAAAAGGCATTTCTACGTAAAACATTAGTATCCTTTGGGTTTCACCCTGATTTCTTTAAATGGGTGTTCATTTTTTATTATGATATAAGTTCTTCAGTTATAGTGAATAATTTTATTTCCAATCCTTTTTCAATTTTAAGAGGAGTTCGTCAAGGTTGCAGTCTTTCACCCCTTCTATATGTAATAGTGTATGAACCTTTTGCTATCAAAATTTGTAAAGATACAGAAATTATTGGTATTTCTATTCCTGGTGCAACAGAGGTCTGTAAAATCTCCCTTTTTGCGGATGATAGCACAGGCTTTTGTTGCACGGATAATTCAATTAAGAAATACCTATATTTGGCACATCGGTATGAGCTCGCCGCTGGTGCAAAAATTAATTATAGTAAAACCAACGGTATGTTCATGGGAAAATGGTGTTCCCGCAGTGATCACCCTTTTGGCATTTCTTGGATTGACAAACAAAAAACAGTTGGCTTTCTTTTCGGTCGTAATTTAAATAATGATGATCACTGGAATAAAATTTTAAAGAAAATCACGAAAACACTATTACTATGGAAAAGTCGTCCTTTATCATTAGTATCCAAATCTCACATCATTAATCTTTTGGCTTGTAGCCAACTTTGGTACACTGCAACCGTGACTGATCTTCCTAAACACTATCAAACCTTAATAAATAGAGATCTATTCCAATTCTTGTGGAACTCTAAATTCGAGCCTCTTGGTAGGGCAGTTTGCATCAATGCCCTTCAAGATGGTGGTCTAAACATTATACAGTTGGAATGTAAGGTCAAAGCCTTACGTATCCAACATATACAGAAACTTCTTGATGACGAATATTCAGCTAAATGGAAACTCTTTGCAAGGTATTGGATTGGTTTGCAATTAAGATCTTTCAACCCCAATTTAGGCCTAAATGTATATACACATATGTTATATACACACCGCCTTTCTATAAAATGTGCATAACATATTTTAAAAATTTTCATGATAATAATCCTACGATTACTTTTGGCAAAATTTCAACTAAATTAATTTATCAACATGAACTTCAAAATTATCTTCAAATACCTAAAGTCTTAAGACTATATGATCTCCACTTTCCTAGTATTTGGAGAAATTTACATAATAAATTTTTAGACCCTATTACCAGAGATGTGTGTTTTGAAACCATCCATGACATCCTGCCCGTAAATTATAATATGTATTTAAAACGAATTTCTCAATATAAACTATGCACTTTTTATCAAGGCATCGAAACGGTAGACCATTTGTTTTTTTAATGCAAACTTGTCTATCCTTTACAACATTTAGTTGTTAAATGGTTGAAACGACTATCCGGAAACTCTTTCAATACCTTTTATACATTCCGTAAATTCTGACTTTTTCCGAAAGAGGCAACGTTCCCGGAACCTGAATTCGAGGACACGTGCCTCCTTTTATCCACTGAATACAAGTACGCCATATGGATTAAATGTATACGTGCGTATTATTATAAAGATGTGGTAACTAGTAATACACTGTTATCCTTCTTTATCTCTAGACTTAAATGTAGAATCAGAGCTGATTATGCGCGTTTAAATATTGTTCATTTTATCGATAAATGGTGTTTACCAGGTCTTTTCTGCTCGTTATATAATTTTGAACTAGTTATAGACATCAGTCTATAACACTTTTTATTAAACTTTAAAAATTGTAAACACATTTATCAAACTTAAACTGTCATTGTTTGTTTGAATTGTTTACTTTATTTGCCACCGTTTATAAGTTGAATTTGTTGTTATCTTCAGTTAATTATTTTATAATCTCGTTGAAACGTTTTGTTAGTATTATGTTTAGAATTTCGTTGTATTACCTTGAATTAGTTTATTGTTTAATAATTACTTTGCTTATTTTGTATAATTTTGTATATTGTATATATTTTGCATCATTTTGTATCGTGCTGGTTTGCAGCTTTTAACATGTAAATATATACACAATAAACTTTTATGAAAAACAAAAAAAAAAAAGTATCTGTTCTTATCTGGAGCGATTTTCTATCATCTTCTCAGATGGCATACAGGAAATTAGATATTAATTTGGACAAATATGTTCAAGAAGAAGTTTATTTGCGAACTGTCAAAGTTGAGGGCCGCCTAAATAGAGAACAGGCACTCAGAAGGCTACATTCTGCAGGCATAACAGAGGGAGATATTCAAGGTCTTTACCGTGAAGGGGAGAACACACCATGGAACGCTGTACTGTACAGCCAGGTAAAGGCTAGGGGAATTTATGGAGAGGGCTTGAAGTACCTAGCCCGCCAACAAGTAGAACTCAGAATACACTGGCTACCTCTATATATGAGTGACAACCTTATTAGTGATATTCTTTTGGAGTACGGCAAGATTCTCAACATTTCTAAAGACAAAACGATATTATCCGAATCTGTTAATGTAGAAAATGGAACTCGAGTCGTTACCATAGAAACAACTGATATGGAATGCAGAAGAATTCCGCACATTGTCTCTTTGGGGCGAGTTGGCTTTCTAATTACAATGAAAGGCCGCCCACCCCTATGCCTTAAATGTAGAGAATGCGGACACCTTCGAAAAGACTGTACCAAAAGGGAACCACCCCAACCGGCTACCAGGGGAGCCAGCTATTCTTCTGTGACGAGTGGAGTGGTGAAAACCACCCCACCCCAGAATACACCAGTACCCACTATGCACCCAACGGCAGCAACCGCCGAAAATACCCCAGCACCAATGTTCCCTTTAAGCTGCGCGGCCGCGCAGCTATCTCACAGACGCCGCGCAGCAGTTTTGAGTATCCGCGCAGCAAATTTTTATAAAAATAAATTCGAACAGATAAGGTGCACTCTGCAGCCGGAATCAAACAGTTTTTATAACATATACATCCATGTTTTTAATTTGATTCAGTTCAATATGTTTGTCTTCTTTTTTTTTACGTAGAACTATTGATTTACATACTTACCGATACATACCGGATCAAGCTAGCCTCGT
This sequence comes from Unio delphinus, assembly GCA_029339505.1. Taxonomy (NCBI): domain Eukaryota; kingdom Metazoa; phylum Mollusca; class Bivalvia; order Unionida; family Unionidae; genus Unio; species Unio delphinus. Next base: position 1,466,075 of record JAQISU010000400.1, read on the forward strand.
TCTGAACCACCGCCGCCATTCATGTAAATTTGGTGGCGCATACTGCGCAGAGAATGTGTATAAAGTAAATAAATCGCATATCTCTAGTTTATTATAAATGTAGTAGCTAATTGTTTTTAATAATGTTTTAACCGTTATGTCTAAACGTCAGTTAAGCGAACCGTCAGCGTCATCGCTTGCTAAGAAAAAGTGTAGATCAAATTTTAAAACGGAATGGCTCAATGAATTTGTGCATGCAGCACTACCAGATTTGTCTTCAGAGCGGACTGTCAAGTTGGGTGATATTTTTAAATATTGTGAAATTGATGATGATGTTGTCTGTGAAATGTGCTTCAAAGCTAATGCAGGTGGTGATTTCTCCACAGGGAAAAGGTGGGAGGCTTGGAAGCTGGATTATCTTAAACGACATATCAAGCAGAAAATACACACAGATGCTGTACAGAGACTTCGTTCTATACAGTCAGGAGGTGTACTGCGAATGCTTACAGAAAGTGTCGCTGATCGAGGCATGAGACAAGAAGCAGCACAACGTAAAAGTGCTAAAGAAGACGAGGTTAAAATTTTGATTGACAACGTCCTCTTGGCTATCAACATGAACACATCTATGAATGCGGTTCAATACATACACAACCATATGGCTAAATATGCCCCAGTCCCTGATAGCTGGCGCAGTAAGAATTACGCTTTTGAGTTTGTTGATTCTATCGATTCTGTAGTGAAGGATGCTATAATTAGCGAACTTTGCAATGCAAAGTTCCACACATTAACAGTAGATGAGAGCACTGATATATCACTGACAAAAATGTTGATCTTATACGCAAAGTTTCGGCCATATTCCGGTAATGTTTACAAGACAGTGTTTGTTGGAATTTTGTCTCTGTCGGCATGTGACAGTAAATCTGTGGAATCAGTAATAACAGAGTTTTATCAAGAGAATTCATTGCACATGCAGAAAATGGTTATGTTTACCTCCGATGGTGCATCGGTTATGCTAGGCAAGAACAATGGAGTTGCAGCAATTCTTCGCCGACGTATTCCACATCTACTGGAACAACATTGCGTTGCTCATCGTGAAGATTTAGGCATCGATGATGCTTGCAAACATATAAATTTAATGGCAGACATTGAAACATTCCTTAGGACAGTGTACACATTGTTCAGTAGGTCGACAGTACGGAAAGCCCAGTTTACCGAGCTAGCTAAGGTGTTGGAATGTGATTCCGTAGCCTTTAGACCATTGAATGAAATCAGATGGCTTTCGCGGCACTTTGCTTTACGAGCATTGCTGAGAAACATACAAGTGTTGACTGAATACTGTGAGGAGCAGGTGGGCCTGTATAATGATCCAGTTCATAAGTACCGTTTAAAGAAACTAAGGGATCCGCAGTTTCGAACTGCACTGATTGTCTTTGATGAAGTTGTTGGTGAACTTGCTGAATTATGCAAGCTGCTACAAAGAAAAAATCTTACGACCATCGAGGCATACCAGTTTGTAAAAGCAAGGATCGCTAAGCTCCGTGCCCAGTACCTTGGTGAAAATGTGCATTGGTCCGAAGAGGTTGCTGAATTGCTTGCAAAGGACGCGGATATAAACATGAGTTCCATCCTAAAATTCGTTGAATGTTTATGTTTGCACCTGGACTCTCGTTTCCCTGAAAGTGAGTTGATGCAATGGCAAATCTTTGAAATATCAGCGTTAATCGACACTTCAGATTTTAATTTTGGCCAAGAAGAACTTGCAGCACTGGTTTCTAGATATGCGGCATTCCTGGAAAACTATGATGACATTCTGCCGAAAGTTAAGGATCAGTATCGTAACTTAAGATTTGTGCTTGCAGAAAAAATGAAATGTGGGTTGATGCAGACTTTCGACGAGATGGTTCGATTTGTAATAAATGAGGAGAAATTCCGCGACATTGCCATTCTGTTGGATATTTGTGCTACATTTCTTGCATCAAGCGCCGATTGTGAACGTGGATTCAGCCTAATGAATAATATAAAAATAAAATCTAGAAATAGGCTGGAAGAGTTACATTTAGACATGCTTATGAGGATTAAATCGTATCAGAATGATGGACATCAGATCAACCTTGACGATGTGTATAAAAGATGGATCTCGATGCTCGTTGAAAGACAGACGCCAGAGTACCTCCAGAAATGAGTCAAATGACTAGCAGCCATTGGTAGTGGGTGTGTTGGAATTTAGTTGATTGACCCAACGACGTTATAAATAATATAAATAAATATAGCTTTGATTGAACTATTGTGACATTTCTGATTATAATTATTTAATTATAGTTCCTTTATTTATGTATATAAAAGATTTTGCACTTAAGTTCAGTTATGTAATTTCCGTGTGTGTGTGTGTGTTTGTGGGCTGTACAATTTTGCACACAAAAAATTGATGCTGTAAAACTTTGCATACAACTGTATGATTTTACACATGAACCAGCAAACCTTAGAGGGAACATTGCCCGGCACCCCCCCCAGCAGAAACTACAGTGGCCACGGGCAACCCGGACAAACCAGATACACCACCTACCGAAACAGAAGACATGGAGGTCGGCATCAACACCGACAAGAGACAACTCTTCGACCCCGATGAGGGGAAATGGCAGGAGGTCACCACCAAAAAATCTCGGACCACAAATGGAACAACTAACTGACAGCTTTAACGCAACTCGTGGAAATTATAACCCACTCCCGCCCGCCCATGGAACACGAAGGATCTTCACGGACAGAGCACATACCTGGACCGCCCCACGGACAACGAACACTCAAAACGGACAAACCCTTTCAGGCTCATGCCTGGTTACGTACATAGTGTCAGAATGTGTCTTTTCTCATATAGAACTTTTCTTCCTTTCTTGTAAGTTCAAAGGATATCATATATTGTCTCTCATAAGGATGTTATTATTTCTGTGTTCCACGGATATCATATATTGTTCACCGCTCCATGTTTACAGAAACTCGGGTACGTCTTTCCCTCTCCCTCTCACCTACCTCTGACTACCCCGCCAGACCGCTCCCGCCTATTAATCGCACAGTATAAGTAATCAACCCAATTATGGCCACAAACATCAACATTCTTAGTCTAAATTGTAACGGACTACGTATGAATACAAGTAACAAATTACATGAACTTAACAGTATAATCACCACTAATAATGTTGATATGTTACTGCTACAAGAAACTCATATTGATAAGAAACCGCTAGCCGATACTATCCAGACAACATTACGCTGCGACAAAGCCATCTGGAGTTTTGGTACAAATCGGTCTTGTGGAGTAGCGATAATTAATTTTAATAACCACATTGAATTCTCTAACTTTGATACCGATTTTGAAGGTAGATTAATCTGCTTAAACATCACCTACAACGGTGTCTCGTACCGTATCATAAACATATATGCACCGACCTCAGATTCCGACAAAAGTGACTTCTTTAGTACCATCTACCCCTACCTCACGGGTCAACATAACATCATAATGGCAGGGGATTTCAACTGTGTACTGAACTCAAATCTAGACAGAATAGGCACCTCCCAGAATTACGGTGATTTGGCAATTAGAACCTTAAGAAACTTAACATCCGATTTCCATCTAATTGATACTTTTCGCAAAATATATCCCTCACTAAAGGTCTACACATGGTACAAATTTTCCAACGACCCACTCGTCGCTACTTTAGCGAGCAGAATTGACCGTATTTACACCTCGGCACGTATACAAGAATTTATCATAGATACACAGGTCATAAACTTCTCCCAGTCCGACCATGATGGAGTACTGCTCTCTCTGATATGCAACTCCATCATTTTCGGGAAGGGATACTGGAAATGCAACAACTCCCTCCTAAAATATAACACTCTACAAACCCGTATTAATGAAATTTGTGAGAGAGAATTTCGCCACCAAGACTTCACTTTGGAATTTTGGGACGAACTAAAAACTAAAGTTAAAGACGAAATCATTAAGTATTCGAAAGAACTGTCAAAGGTTCGATTCTCACAAACCAAAATGTTGAAAAGAGAATACATTTCTTTGAGACTCGAATATAGCAACAACAACAAACCAGAATGTCTCGAGAAACTGCGAGAACTATCACTGCGAATAAAGGAAGTACATACAAACCGAACACTATAAAGGTTCAATAATCAGAAGCAAAGCAAAATCTTTAGACAATAATGAAAAACCGACCAAATTCTTTTTCCAGACAGAAAACAAACGAGGAAGGAAAAAATGTATTAATGAGATTATAGACAAAAACATCTCATACAAATCTAGCCAAGATATTCTAAACTGCTTCCAAAAGTTTTACTCTGAACTATATACAGAAGAACCCACTGACAAAAACCTTATCGACGACCTTCTCAAAAACTTGCCAACTTTAACCATAGATGACAATAAACATCTTTTAGGACCCATAACTAAAGACGAGGTTTGGACATCGATTAACAGCATGGAAAATAATAAATCCCCAGGGCCGGACGGCCTGTCGAAAGAATTTTACAAGACTTTCTTCGACGTCCTCAGGGACACGCTCACAAAACTCTACAACACAATATTTGACTTGAATACACTAACTGACTCCCAAAAACTTTCGTATATCACCCTCCTTTGTAAAGACCCTGAAAACCAAGTATGAAAAACTGGAGACCCATTTCTCTACTCAATGTTGATTACAAAATCCTGTCTAAAATCATCGCTAACAGACTCAGCAAAGTAATGTCCAAACTAGTTCATACAGATCAAACCTGCGGGGTCAAAGGTCGATCTATCTTTGACAACGGACACCTAATAAGAAATATCTGCAATTATATTGACCAGAAAGAATTACCATGCGCCTTTATCTGCCTCGATCAAGAAAAAGCCTTTGACAGAGTAAATTACACGTTTATGATGGAAGCACTAAAAGCCTTTGGTTTCCACCCAGATTTTATTAAATGGGTCTCAATATTCTACACCGATATAACCTCGTCCGTACTCGTAAACAATTTCATCTCGCACCCTTTCCCAATCCTCAGGGGAGTAAGACAAGGGTGTAGTCTATCTCCCCTTCTATACGTACTTGTGTACGAACCCTTTGCTGTCAAAATTCGTTCCGACACCGAAATAATAGGAATACAAGTCCCAGGTTCAGCAGAGACCTGTAAAATCTCCCTCTACGCAGATGATAGTACAGGTTTCTGCTGCACAGACAAATCTATCGAGAAATACTTGTTCTGGGCAAAAGCATATGGAAAAGCATCAGGAGCAAAAATGAATTTCAGTAAGTCCAATGGCATGTTTATGGGGAAATAGCGCAATTGGAGTGACCACCCCTTTGGTATATCATGGGTCGACAGCCAAAAAATTGTAGGCTTCCTCTTCAGTACTAGGTTAACACCAGACGATCATTGGCAAAAAAATGTTACAAAACTTCAACGTACTCTATGCCTGTACAAAAGTAGAAAATTATCCCTAGTCTCAAAATCTAACGTCATCAAGCTCCTCGCTTGCAGTCAAATTTGGTATACGGCAAGTGTAGTAGATATACCCCCGTATCACACTACTTCAATCAACAGAAACATTTTCACCTTTTTGTGGAATTCCAAATTCGAACCACTCTCACGTGCCATATGCTATAACCCTTTGAAAAAAGGTGGCCTTGATATTCCAAACGTAGAGTGTAAAATAAGAGCCTTACGTATTCAACACATACAAAAACTGATAGATGACAATTACCATGCCAAATGGAAACTTTTCGCAAGATATTGGATTGGCCTACAACTAAGGGCTTTCAACCCAAACTTAGACCTTAATAAATATACTCACAAGCTTTACGCCCCACAATTCTATAGGACATGCATGACAGTCTTTAAAATTTTTACAGAAAACAACTCAGGGCTCACCTTCGGTAAAATACCTACCAAACTAATATACCAACTCGATCTGAAAACGTTTATTGTAGAACCTAAGATAAAAAGATTGTACGACCTCGATTTTTGTAACGTGTGGAATAACCTCCACAACAGTTTCATTGATCCTATCACCAGAGATGTTTGCTTCAAAGTTATACACGACATTCTTCCAGTCAATTACAATATGTTTCTAAAAAGGATTTCACAATCAAAAACGTGCACCTTTTGTGGCGCAATTGAAACCCTTGAAAACATTCTGTTTGAATGTACGCGAATACAACCCTTACAACACCTCGTAATCAAATGGATCAAGCAGCTTTCAAGAAACAGCTTCAACACCTTTTACACATTTCTGAAATTCGGCCTCCCGCCCGAAGGGAGCCTCTTTCCCAGAGCCAGAATTTGAAAACCTATGTCTCCTCCTAGGAGCAGAGTATAAAAATGTAATCTGGTTCAAACGAGTCAGGTCTTACTATCATAAAGAAATAGTAACTAGAAACATAATACTATCCTTTTTCCTTTCCAGATTAAAATGCCGCATCAGAGCCGATTTCCGTCGATATAACCTTGTTGATTTCCTAAATAAATGGGTTTCAGCAAATATCTTCTGCCGCGTACATAATTCCGAGTTAGTTCTAGACATAGATATCTAATATTCAATACCCCCCCCCCCAATACACTCAGCCAGCCAGACACCATAAACAAACTGGCAAATCAGGCACCGGATTAATCATTTAACGCTATCAAAGAGGGGAGCGCCCCAGGAGTGCTAATTGCACTTTCCGAGACCTCACTAATGTTATACATCACCCCCAACGCATTTTTCCGCCTTTCAGACATTAACTGTACTTTTCCTGTATTTTTACAATTTTCCTCGTTTTGATGCCTTTATGTCCTTTCGTTGTACATCCACTGAAACAATTGCACATATATTGTTTTAACCCTGTTCCACCTTAGGTATCTCAAGTTACCATGCAATTAATCATCGGTGATAAACTCCACTCCCCAAGAACCCTCATTAACAATAGTTTAATGTAGGTGAATTTATTGTACATCCACTTATAGACCCATCATTATTGTCATCTATGTTACCCTGCTATTGTTCAATATACTTTTCTACACTTTTGTCTTTAATATGTTCATATTATCATTTGTGTTGTGAGTACACGCCTGCGCACGTGTTATTGTAAATATGGAATTAAAAACCAAAGTATCTGTAAGGTAATTTGTTAACTTTCCTATTGTGAAATGTACATCTCTCTCTCATCCTCATTTTACCTACACTCTTGTATGTAAAAATTTCATATTATCATATAACTTTTAAACGAGTCTTAAAATATATGAATTCCTTGTACATCCACTTCTAGATCAATCGTTATAGTATTTTCTTAATTTTGCTATTGTGAAATGTACATCTCTTTCAACCTCATCTTCTCTACACTCTTGTATGTAATATTATCATATATGTTTTAAATGCACGCCTGCGCATGTGATATTGTAAATATTGAATAAAAACACATGAAAAGCAAAATAAGTATCTGACGTCACAAAAAGCGAGCTTATCGAGTTTATCGAGTTGATCTAGTGTTCATATTTGTGTCATACAAATTTTTTGTTACGATGTTTCGTCGTTTTGAAATTGATTTATCAACCTTTGTGGATGAGGATATTTTTACCCGTACCATCCGTGTGGACGGAAGATGTTCCAGGGAGGAAGCTTTAAAGCGACTTGGTAATGCAGGAATTTTAATCTCAGATATTGTTGGGATGTACAGGGAAGGTGAGAACTCCCCATGGAGTGCCGTCTTATGTACTAAGGTTCTTGCGGAAAGCATAAACGCAGATGGAATAAAATACCTTGCCAACTTTATAGTTGATATCAGAATTCACTGGCTCCCACTATATGTGAATGACGATATTATTAAGGAGGTTTTGGCGCCGTTTGGCAAAGTACTTGATATTACCTGGGACAAGACTGTTTTGGATAAAGACACAATTACTTTTAATGGTACACGTCTAGTGAAGTTACAAACGACTGAATTCGACTCAAAACACATTCCACATGTTGTTTCTCTTGGTACCTGTGGAATGTTAATTACAATGAAGGGTCGTCCACCTATTTGCCTTAAGTGTCGGCAGACATGCCATTTGAGAAAAGATTGCCCTGAGAAAACGGCAACATATGCGTCTGTAGCTACTAACAGAAAAAATCAACCAGCACAACAAGTTACCCCAGTACCACAAGTCCCAGTCACACCAGTGCCACAAGATGCAGAGGTTCCATCAGTACCACAAGCACCACAGACAGAACCTACGATAACCGCTGACAGCGAAGATATACCAGAAGTTAAAGAAGAAATAGAAAGTGCTACAGTTTCCAATCTAGAAAACACTGCAAATTCCTCAAAAGAATCAGATGATAAAAGAATGGAGTTGTTTGATGTGGACACCTTGACATGGCAAGTTGTCAGAAATAACAAGAGAGTGAAAACATCATCCAATGAAGAGGATGATAACCACATGGAAAGTTAAGTTTTTTAAATCAATCATAAAGAAAACATCGAATGGAACGCCCACGGACTATGGAGGAGTTATGCGGAACGGAATTTACGAACAGGAACGAAAAACGGACAATGATTGTGATTAACGGACAATATATTCCAGGATTATACCTGTCAATTCTTTTTTGTAAGTTTGCATTTACTTTTTATTATATAATTCATGTATGCATTACTCATTATTGTTTGTATTCCTTTTTCATTATATCCATTATATCCAAATTGTATTTTTCTTGTATCGTAAACATAACTATGTTATGGTTTGATCATTGTTATTATGGTTATATTCGTTTTTCCCTTATTAAGTATTCCCTTTTCTTTCCTTCCATCTTTTTTTGTTTTCGTGTTATTAAATTATGTATTGCTACGCACCACGATTTTCTTTATAATCATGTTTTTCTTATTACGCATTATTTTATCTTTCTTTCTATTCGAGCCATTTTATATTGTTACTTTATTGTTCACTTAATTCAATTATGTATCGTTCACTATTGTTTGATGCATAATCGTATTTGTCTTATTATGTATTATTTTTTCCTTCTTTCTATTCTACCCCTTTTGTATTTTTCCTTCATTGTTCATATAATTCATTTATGTATTGTTGATCACTGTTTTCGCTATAATCATGTTTTTCTTATTATATATTTTCTATTCCTTCTTTCTCTCTTACGCTCTACGTTTTCGTTACTTTGTGTTCATTTATTTATTATTACTCTACACGATTATCGTTATAATCATGTTTTTATTAATACCTATTTTCTTTTCTTTCTTTCTTTCGCACTTTGTATAATTTCCTTGCATTTCCTGCCAATAATTCATTTATTCATTGCTGCTTACCACGTTTGTAGTAAGCATCGCTCACTATATATTGTGTTATTTTACAAGTCAGTTCTGATTCTAAGGTTTTCGTACATCAACAGGTTAGGACACCTCACTCCGTGCCTCCTGAGTGCACGGACGAGCTGTACCTATTGTGTAAAAATGCACATGGACGACAGTTTAATCCTATTTTTGGATATAACTTGCTTAATTTAATAATACATGGAAAATTTAAATATCCTTACATTAAATAGCAATGGCCTTAGAGCCAATACAAATCAAAAACTTTACGAGATGAAAAACTTGGTAATCTCGCATCGCATTGATCTTTTATTTCTACAAGAAACTCATGTAGATAATGAAAGTCTTGCTTTGAAAATACAACGAAATCTGCAATGCTTTAATGCAGTATGGAGTTATGGTTCAATTCGCTCTTGTGGTGTTGCAATTTTAAACTTTAATAGCAATATCCACTTTTCCAAATTTGATACAGACTTTGATGGTAGAATAGTTTCTGTTGATTTTACTTTCAACAATATACCATACCGGGTAATTAACATTTATACCCCCACCCCTGATTCAGATAAATGTGATTTTTTTAAATCACTGTACCCGTTATTAACGGGGCAACACAACACCATATTAGCCGGTGATTTCAACTGTGTTTTAAACCGCAATTTAGATCGAATTGGCGAATTAAACAATTATAGTGATAACTCCAACTTTAAAATCATTAATTTCTAATTTTCAATTAATTGATACTTTTAGAAAATTAAATCCAAATTTGAAAGTATATACATGGTATAGAGATTCACACGATCCCTCTGTACCCGTACAAGCCAGTCGATTAGATAGATTTTACATTTCGAAAAATATTGAAAAATTTATCATCGACACCCAGATTGTTCACTTTACTCAATCAGATCATGAAGCAGTAGTTTTATCTATAGTAGGTAACTCTTCATTGTCATATGGAACAGGTTACTGGAAATGTAACAATTCACATTTAACCCATACCATATTAAAAACTTTAGTTACAGATTTGATCAACAGAGAATTAAAATTTCATAATTTCTCATTAGAATTTTGGGATATTTTAAAATCCAAAATTAAAAAAGAAATTATAAAATACTCTAAACAAATTTCCAAACTGAAATTTAATGAAATTAAAACATTAAAAAGAGAATATTATCTGTTACGACAGAAATATGATATTACTAATAATCAGGAACTTTCCCTCCAGTTACAAGAATTACGGTCAAACATTAAAAGAACTACAGCACACTATGTACCAAGGTTCAATTATTAGAAGTAAAGCAACTATTTTAGACAATAATGAAAAACCTAGTCAATTCTTTTTCCAACTTGAAAATAGAAATGGCAATAAGAAAACCATCAACGAAATTGAACATAATAATGTGACCTACAACTCTAGTTTAGATATTTTACACTGTTTTGAAACTTATTATACAGATTTATTTAAAGCTGTGGAAATCGACAATAACTTAGTTGATGAATTTTTAACTGATTTACCTCAGCTGACCCCAGACGATAACCAATTTCTTATTGGTCCGATTAAAAAGGAGGAAATTTGGAAATCCATCACGATGATGGATAACAATAAATCTCCAGGGCCTGATGGTTTAACAAAAGAGTTTTATGTTGCCTTTTTTGACATTTTAGGTGACTCACTTGTTAAACTGTATAATTTGATATTTGAATCAAATACTTTGTCTGATTCACAGAAAACTTCGTATATTACGCTATTATGTAAGGACCCCCAAAATTCAAACCTCATGAAAAATTGGAGGCCTATTTCATTATTAAATTTAGACTATAAAATCTTATCAAAGACTATAACTGTTAGATTAAGTCATGTTATGTCCAAAATTATACACATGGATCAAACATGTGGAGTAAAAGGTCATTCAATCTTTGACAATGGTCACTTAATTCGAAATATTAGTGACTATATTGAGCAAAAAGATTTACCGTGTGCATTTATAAGTTTAGACCAAGAAAAGGCATTTGATAGTGTTAATTATAAATTTTTACGTAAAACATTAATATCTTTTTGGTTTCACCCTGATTTCATCAAATGGGTTTTCATTTTTTATAATGACATAACTTCATCAGTCATAGTCAATAATTTTATTTCAAACCCATTTTCAATTTTAAGAGGAGTTCGTCAAGGTTGCAGTCTTTCACCCCTTCTATATGTAATAGTGTATGAACCTTTTGCTATCAAAATTCGTAATGATACAGAAATTATTGGCATTTCAGTTCCTGGTGCAGCAGCGGTCTGTAAAATCTCCCTTTTTGCGGATGATAGTACAGGCTTTTGCTGCACGGATAATTCAATTAAAAAATACCTATTTTTGGCACACAGGTATGAGCTCGCCACTGGTGCGAAAATAAATTATAGTAAAACTAATGGTATGTTCATGGGAAAATGGCGTAACAGCAGTGATCACCCTTTTGACATTTCATGGATTGATAAACAAAAAACTGTAGGCTTTCTTTTCGGAAATAATTTAAATAACGATGATCACTGGAATAATATTTTAAAGAAAATCACAAAAACACTATTACTATGGAAAAGTCGTCATTTATCATTGGTATCAAAATCACATATCATTAACCTTCTGGCTTGTAGCCAACTTTGGTACACTGCAACCGTGACTGATCTTCCTAAACACTATCAAACCTTAATAAATAGAGCTCTATTCCAATTCTTGTGGAACTCTAAATTCGAGCCTCTTGCTAGGACGGTCTGCATCAACGCCCTTCAAGATGGTGGTCTAAACATTACACAGTTGGAATGTAAGGTTAAAGCCTTACGTATCCAACATATACAGAAACTTCTTGATGACGAATATTCAGCTAAATGGAAACTCTTTGCAAGGTATTGGATTGGTTTGCAATTAAGATCTTTCAACCCCAATTTAGGCCTAAATGTATATACTCATACGTTATATACACCGCCTTTCTATAAAAAGTGCATAGCTTATTTTAAAAATTTTCATAATAATAATCCTACGATTACTTTTGGCAAAATTTCAACTAAATTAATTTATCAGCGTGAACTTCAAAATTATATTCAAAAACCTAAAGTCTTAAGACTATATGATCTCCACTTTCCTAGTATTTGGAGAAATTTACATAATAAATTTTTAGACCCTATTACTAGAGATGTGTGTTTTAAAACTATCCATGACATCCTACCCGTTAACTATAATATGTATTTAAAACGAATTTCTCAATCCAAATTATGCACTTTTTGTCAAGGCATCGAAACGGTAGACCATTTGTTTTTTTAATGCAAACTGGTCTACCCTTTAGAACATTTAGTTGTTAAATGGTTGAAACGACTATCCGGAAACTCTTTCAATACCTTTTATACATTCCTTAAATTCGGACTTTTTCCGAAAGGAGCAACGTTCCTGGAACCTGAATTCGAGGACACATGCCTCCTTTTATGCGCTGAATACAAATACGCCATATGGATTAAACGAATACGTGTGTACTATTTTAAAGAAGTGGTAACTAGTAATACACTGTTATCCTTCTTTCTATCTAGACTTAAATGTAGAATCAGAGCTGATTTTGCAAGATTAAATATTGTTCATTTTATAGATAAATGGTGTTTACCAGGTTTTTTCTGCTCTTTATACAACTTTGAATTAGTTATAGACATTAGTCTATAACAATATTATGTTGTAAATTCATGGTAAACCCATTTAATCACGTTACAAATTTAATTTCTTGTATTGGTATTACCCTTTGACTATTTTATAATTACTTTGAACTGTTTTCTTGTCTTGTTTACGTTTGCAATTTTGAATATGTTTTTGCATTTTTCCATTTATAAAATACAATTGTTGTAAGTTCTTTGATTTAATTTTGAATTGCCTTTGAATTATTTTTTGCTTTGTATCATTTCAGTTTTTTTGTTTATTACACTGTTTAATATTTGTATTATTGTATTCTTTGTATCGTGCTGGTTTGCAGCTTTTAATAGGTAAATATATAGACAATAAACTTTTATGAAAAACAAAAAAAAAGTATTTCTTCTTATCGGAGCGATTAAATATCATCTTCCAAGATGGCATATAGGAAATTGGAAATTAATTTGGATAAGTATGTTCAAGAAGTTTAATTGCGAACTGTGAAAGTAGAGGGCCGCCTAAACAGAGAACAGGCACTCAGAAGGCTACATTTGGCAGGCATAACAGGGGGGGGGGATATTCAAGGTCTTTACCATGAAGGGGAGAACACCCCCTGGAACGCTGTTCTGTATAGACAGGACAAAGCTCGAGCTATTTACGGCGAGGGTTTGAAATACCTAGCCCGCCTGAAGGTGGAATTAAGGATACACTGGCTCCCACTTTATATTAGTGACAAACTCATTGCCAATATCCTTTCGGAGTGTGGCAACATTCTGGAAATAACTAAAGACAAAACAATTCTATCAGAGTCCGTCAACGTGGAAAACGGTACACAAGTTGTTTTGATGGAAACAACAGACATGGAATGTAGGAGAATTCCACACATTGTTTCAATAGGGAGAATAGGTTTCCTCATCACAATGAAGGGCCGCCCACCTCTATGCCGCAAATGTCGAGAATGTGGACACCTTCGGAAGGACTGTCCACAAAGAGAATCACCCCAATCTACCGCCAGGGGAACCAGTTATGCGGGAGTGGTGAAAACAACCTCACCCCGGAATCAACCAGACCCCACTGTACAACTCGCACAGACTGTACAACCAGTCCTCACTGTACAATCAGCGGAAACAACCGCTGCAAACACCCCCTTGGGCCAATTACCGATATGGAAGACATGGAAGTCGGCATCCAAACCGACAAGAGGCAGCTCTTTGACCCCGATGAAGGGAAGTGGCACGCAGTCACCAGCAAGAAATCTGGAACGGAAACGCCCATATGATAGTATTCGGATAACCTGTGGAAATAGTGACCCACCCCCGCCCGCCCATGGAACACGAAGGACCTACACAGACAAAACACTTACCTGGACAGCCCCACGGACAATGAACACTAAAAACGGACAATTTTTTTCAGGCTCATGCCTGGTTACGTACATAGTGTCAGAGTGTGTTTTCTATCGTATAGAACTTTTTTTCTTCCTTTCTCGTAAGGATGTTATTATTTCTACGTTCAAAGGATATCATATACTGTTTCTCGTCAGGATGATACTATTTCTATGTCCAAAGGATATCATATATTGTTCACCTCTTCATGTTTACAGAAAATCAGGTACGTCTTTCCCTCTCCCTCTCACCTACCACTGACTACCCCTCCAGACCGCCCCAGCCTATAAACCGTACAGTACACATAACCAACCCAATCATGGCCACAAACATCAACATTCTTAGTCTCAATTGTAACGGACTACGTATGAATACAAGTAGCAAACTACATGAACTTAACAGTCTTATCACCCTTAATAATGTTGATATGTTATTGCTACAAGAAACTCATATTGATAAGAAACTGCTAGCCGATACTATCCAGACAACATTGCGATGCCACAAAGCCATCTGGAGCTTTGGCACCAATCGGTCTTGTGGATTAGCGATAATTAATTTTAATAACCACATTGAATTCTCTAACTTTGATACCGATTTTAAAGGTAGATTAATCTGCTTAGACATCACCGACAGCGGGGTCCCATACCGTATCATAAACATATATGCACCGACCTCAGATTCTGACAAAAATGACTTCTTTAACACCATATACCCCTACCTAACGGGTCAACACAACATCATTTTGGAAGGAGATTTCAACTGTGTTCTGAACTCAAATCTAGACAGAATGGGCACCTCTCAGAATTACGGTGATTTAGCAATTAGAACCTTAAGAGCCTTAACATCCGATTTCCATCTAATTGATACTTTTCGCAAATTATACCCCGCATTAGAGGTCTACACATGGTACAAATTTTCCAATGACCAACTCGTAGCTACTTTAGCGAGCAGAATTTACCAAATTTACACCTCGGCATGTATACAAGAATTTATCATAGATTCACAGGTCATAAACTTCATTCAGGCCCATGCCTGGTTATGCACATAGTGTTAAGAGTTTTTTTACTCTCGTATAGAACCTTTTCGCTCTCTTTCTCGTAAGGATGTTATTACTTCCATGTTGAAAGGATATCTTATATTGTTTACCTCCCCATGCTTGCAGAACATCAGGTATGTCTTTATCTCTCTCGCTAACCTATCACTGACTACCCCTCAACACTGCACCCACCTATTAACCATACAGTACAAATAATCGACCTAAACATGGCCACAAGCATCAACATTCTTAGCCTAAATTGTAACTGGCTATGTATGAATTCGCGTAACAAATTACACGAAATTAACAAGTTAATCATAATTAATAATGTCGATATGCTACTGCTACAAGAAACTCATATTGATAACAAACCCTTAGCCAATGATATCCAGACAACATTACGCTGCCACAGAGCCATCTGGAGCTTCGGCTCCAATCGGTCTTGTGGAGTAGCGATATTAAATTTTAATAACCACATTGATTTCGCTAATTTCGATACTGACGTTGAAGGTAGATTAATCTGCCTAGACATCACTTACAGCGGGTTTCCATATCGTATCTTAAATTTATACGCATCAACCTCAGATTCTGACAAAACCGATTTCTTTACACCATCCACCCCTACTTAATGGGCCAACATAACATCATTATGGCAGGAGATTTCAACTGTGTTCTGAATTCAAACCTAGACAGAGTCGGCACATCTCAGAATTACGGTGATTTAGCAATTAGAACCTTACACAGCTTAACAACCGATTTCCATCTGATACCTTTCGCAAATTATATCCCTCATTAAAGGTCTACACATGGTACAAATTTTCCAACAACCCACTCGTCGCTACTTTAGCAAGCAGAATAGACCGAATTAACACATCGACACGTATACAAGATTTTATACTAGATACACAGGTCATAAACTACTCCCAGTCCGACCATGATGCAGTACTGCTATCTCTGATATGCAATTCCTCTATCACTTTCGGGAAGGGATACTGGAAATGCAACAAGTCTCTCTTCAAACATAACACTTTACAAACACGCATAAATGAATTGTGTGAGAGAGAATTTCGCCAAGACTTCACTTTGGAATTCCGGGATGAAGTAAAAACTAAAGTTAAAGACAAAATCATTAAGTATTCAAAAGAACTGTCAAAGGTTCGATTCTCACAAATCAAACTGTTGAAAAGAGAATACATTTCTTTGAGACTCGAATATAGCAACAACAACAAACCAGAATGTCTCGAGAAACTGCGAGAACTATCACTGCGAATAAAGGAAGTACATACAAACCGAACACTATAAAGGTTCAATAATCAGAAGCAAAGCAAAATCTTTAGACAATAATGAAAAACCGACCAAATTCTTTTTCCAGACAGAAAACAAACGAGGAAGGAAAAAATGTATTAATGAGATTATAGACAAAAACATCTCATACAAATCTAGCCAAGATATTCTAAACTGCTTCCAAAAGTTTTACTCTGAACTATATACAGATGAACCCACTAACAAAAACATTATCGATGACTTTCTGAAAAACTTGCCAACTTTAACCATAGATGACAATAAACATCTTTTAGGACCCATAACTAAAGACGAGGTTTGGACATCGATTAACAGTATGGAAAATAATAAATCCCCAGGGCCTGGCGGCCTGTCGAAAGAATTTTACAAGACTTTCTTTGACGTCCTCATGGACACACTCACAAAACTCTACAACACAATATTTTACTTGAATACACTAACGGACTTCCAAAAACTTTCGTATATCACCCTCCTTTGTAAAGACCCTGAAAACCCAACAAGTATGAAAAACTGGAGACCCATTTCTCTACTCAATGTAGATTACAAAATTCTGTCTAAAATCATCGCTAACAGACTCAGCAAAGTAATGTCCAAACTAGTTCATACAGATCAAACCTGCGGGGTCAAAGGTCGATCTATGACAACGGACACCTAATAAGAAATATCTGCAATTATATAGAACAGAAAGAATTACCATGTGCTTTATCTGCCTCATTCAAGAAAAAGCCTTTGACAGAGTAAATTATACTTTTATGATGGAAACACTAAAAGCCTTTGGTTTCCACCCAGATTTTATTAAATTGGTCTCAATATTCTATACCGATATAACCTCGTCCGTACTCGTAATTAATTTCATCTCGCACCCTTTCCCAATCCTCAAGGGAGTCAGACAAGGGTGTAGCCTATCCCCCCTTCTATACGTACTCGTGTACGAACCCTTTGCCGTCAAAATTCATTCTGATAACGAAATAATTGGAATATAAGCCCCAGGTTCAGCAGAGACCTGTAAAATCTCCCTCTATGCAGATGATAGTAGTACAGGTTTCTGCTGCACAGACAAATCTATCGAGAAATACTTGTTCTGGGCAAAAACATATGAAAAAACAATGGGAGCCAAAATAAATTTCAGCAAATCCAACGGTTATGTTTATGGAGAAATGGCGCAATCGGAGCGACCACCCTTTTGGTATATCATGGGTCGACAGACAAAAAATTGTAGGCTTCCTCTTCGGTACTAGGTTAACACCAGATGATCATTGGCACAAAAATGTTACAAAACTTCAATGCACTCTATGTATGCACAAAAGTAAAAAATTATCCCTCGTCTAAAAATCCAACATCATCAAGCTCCTCGCTTGCAGTCAAATTTGGTATATGGCAAGCGCAGTAGATCTACCCCCGTATCACACTACTTCGATCAACAGAAACATTTTCACCTTTTTGTGGAATTCCAAATTCAAACCACTCTCACGTGCCATATGCTATAACCCTTTGAAAGAAGGCGGCCTTGATATTCCAAACGTAGAATGTAAAATAAGAGCCTTACGAATTCAACACATACAAAAACAAATAGATGACAATTATCACGCCAAATGGAAACTTTTCGCAAGATATTGGATTGGTCTACAACTAAGGGCTTTCAACCCAAACTTAGGCCTTAATAAATTAACACACAAGCTTTACGCCCCACAATTCTATAGGAATTGCATCACAGTCTTTAAAAATTTTACAGAAAACAACCCAGGGCTCACCTTCGGTAAAATACCTACCAAATTAATATACTAACTCGATCTGAAAAAGTTTATTTTAGAACCTAAGATAAAAAGATTGTACGACCTCGATTTTTGATCCTATCACTAGAGATGTTTGCTTCAAAGTTATACATGACATACTTCCAGTCAATTACAATATGTTTCTGAAAAGAATTTCACAATCAAAAACGTGCACCTTTTGTAGCGAAATTGAAACCCTTGACCACCTTCTTCTTGAATGAAAGCAAATACACCCCTTACAACGCCTCGTAATCAAATGGATCAAGAAGCTTTCAAGAAACAGCTTCAATACCTTGTACACATTTCTGAAATTCGGCCTCCCCCCAAAGGGAGCCTCTTTCACACAGCCAGAATTTGAAAACCTATGTTTCCTACTAGCAGCGGAGTATAAATATGTAATCTGGTTCAAACGAGTCCGATCTTACCATCATAAAGAAATAGTAACTGCAAACACAACACTATTGTTTTTCCTTTCCAGATTAAAATGCCGCATCAGAGCCGATTTCCGTCGATATAACCTCATTGATTTCGTAAATAAATGGGTTTCAGTAGACGTTTTCTGCCGCGTACATTAAATTCCGAATTAACTCTAGACATAGATGCCCCTGCGAAAAAAAGTTCATGACTTCATGAATAATCATGAACTATTCATGAAGGTTCATGAACGTTCTTGAAGTGTTCATGATCAGTTCATCATTTTTGTTCATGAACAAATATTCATGAACGTTCATGAACTAACTTCATGAACACTTCAAGAACTTTGATGAAACACAATTTTGAAGTTCATGAACACAATGATGAATTTTCATGAACAATTATAACTAAGTTAAAAAAATTCTTCAAATATCAATGTGAGTTCTTTGTTCAAGAACAATTCAAGAACTTTAATGAACAACTTTGATAATGTATTGAAATTGTTTAGGACAATTGTCAATACCATAATATTCCTGAAAATACACCATACACTTCTTTACAAGATTTGTTTCATAAATTAAACATTAGCAAAATTAAACTTGAGATTTTTATTCTGATACTCTGAGATAGTTTACAAATACAAATGGTACAACACATAGTGCTTTGAACATAGAAGTCTGTGACACTTTGCGCATTCAAAGCGTTTTCTTCCATTGCCGTTATTAACAATTGCATACTCATTCGACTTCCCTCCAAGACTCGCTGCCATCTTGCCCCCAACTGATTAAATGTGTAAAACAACGGTTATCCTGATTGGATGCTAGCGAAAAAAGACGCGATTTGGTTGGTTAATAAAAGCACGCGGTTTCAGCAGTTGAGTCTTCTTGAACTCAGAATCAAAAGAGCGTGTGAACGAAGAGCATCAAACATCTTACTGAAGGAATACAAGAAGAAAAACCCCAAACAAAACATGTGGACTCTCGTCGAATGGACAGAGGAGAATCTGTTCAGTATCATCTTTTTGAAGTCTATAGAAGCCCCTAGAAGAGATTACGAAGACTACAAAGAAAATGACTTGGTACATGCAAGGTTTGGTGGGAAAGTGTATCCTGCTAGAATCATCCAAAAGTCCAGTGAGTAGATTTGGTTATGTTCTACGGGTATTTTATTGTTTTGTGTTACATCCAAACTCAGAGAGATTTTCGGTTTCGCAAAATAACTGTTGCTCTAATCCGATCTTTTGGATTAGTAAATAATTCAATTTTTTTTTTTTAAGCCTTGTTGATGTATCAAATTGTTTACAACTGGAAGTAGTACCCCACATGTAGCGTCAAAACATTTGCAATAGGCTTTTAAAACTATCACGAGTCAGACGTTTTATCAATAAAATGTGACTAAAATTTGTGACAACACGAAATGAACCTTTTTTTTGTAATATAAATAAAAATTGTTATTTAAAAAAAAAAATGTATGCATAGTGTCTACAAAGCTATTTCATGTTAACAACAAATTTGTTCCATTCTATGGCTGAAACCTAACTCCTGTTATGATACTTGCTGCTAATAAGCTACAATTGAAAGGTAATATTGCTGAAACCAGTGACTAAATTCTCTTAAGTTCATGATTAAGTTGATATAGATTTTTATATTATATTTTATGGGATGAAATAATTTCAAGTTTGATCACAATTGTACAGTGAAAATAAATTAATGTACAATTCAGCTAAAAATAATTTTTACTATCCAACTATTAGCTTACAAGTTACATCTAAGTGAAAATGTGGATATGGGGACTGTCAGAACTTGCATGTGCAGGTTGAGGTGGGCATCTTGTTTCTTTGAATAATTGGTTGGGTTAATATTATTAAAAGGCAATAAACCCATGAAAATTGATATAACACAAAAATGTAATCTGTTTGAAGTGAGTCAAAAACTTTTTAAAAAAATCTATATTCATGTATCTGTCTCTAATTGTACTAAAATATTAAATTTTCATTTTCTTAGAATCAAAGGTTGATCTTGATGAAAAGATGAGAGAGCTGGGAAGTACCATTGGGAAGAATAAGATACCAGTTGTATTGCCTCCAATCCAAAGTGACATACAGGGTGTAGTGGGTGCTTTAGGAGCCAGTGCAGTTGAACCAGCAACACAAATACAGCCAGTACTTACAACAGAAACCCCTAAAGCAAGTGCAGGAACAGTTGACATAGGTATATATATAAAAATATATAAAAACATGCTTAAATATTGCTCATTTATGACTGTTCCACATCCAGCAGGATATTTTGATGTAAGTGGATTATACTCCATTATGATTAAAAGTAAATAAATCTGTCATGGTCTCAACCATTCACAAGTCCATACTCATTCTTTTTTCATGCCATTGTTACTCTAAGATACAACATATTTATTTTACCATTTTAACTTGATTGGTATTTTTATCTTGTCATAATCACCCAGTGCTCTTGTGATTTATGTTCATGAACTGGTCATGAACTGTTCAAGAACATGTCAAATTTAAGTTCATGAACTGGTCATGAACTGTTCAAGAAGATGTCAAATTTAAGTTCATGAACTGGTCATGAACTGTTCAAGAACATGTCAAAATTAAGGTCATGAACTGTTCAAGAACATTTTGTCAAATTTAAGTTCATGAAGTAATTTCTGGTAATTTTCCTTTTCGGTGCGCGTGCACCAGCAGCAGCACGTCAGTTGCGTGATCACGCTTGCAGGTCATTAAATGGCTATGAATATTCATAGAATTAATTTGGCCAATGAGAAAAATGAATTCGCTACAACCCGGTGCTTGACATTTTTTCGTATGTTAACAAACAACAAAGCTACGACGGGTCAAAGTCGGTGAGGATTTGTACGCCATCTAAGCTAAATACAGGTAAAAGGGCATATATCAAAATAACATTTAAGCTTTTCTCTTTAAAATGATGTATAAATCATTAAATTCGGTAAACATTTTGCACCCCGCATTTAGCACCAAACTTTTCAAAATTTACCAACTTGTCGATCGGGTGACCCGTCCGCCATTTTGGACATTTGACCCGAGAAAAATTTCTAAATAATGTGGAATTTATGCATACCCCCACCCACTTGCAAAACAGTGCTAGTTCGCCAAGTCTATTTTAAATTTTATTTTTATAATTACAGATATAAAAGATTCCATTGTGGATAAGAATTGATTCAATATGGAAGGGAGATCGCTAGGCCCTCTTTGTACTGAAATACAGCTTAGTGATGAACTGACTTCAATAAAATCTCTTGAAAATTGTCATGTGAAAATTGGTGTTTTCTTGGAACTGAACACTTTCTTAAAAAGTGCAGCAAAAGTAATAGATGTTGCTAAATGTCTGCAGCCGAAATTGTGTTTTTAGTGATGCAGCGTTGAGGACAAAATTAGCCAGATTGCTTGAAGTAAAAAAAAAAAAACTTCAAAGAAAAAAGTAAAAAGTTTTTGTTCTGTTGAGGATTTACAACAGCAGCCATTTGAACTTCAGTCTAAAATGTTATTGCGACTCAGTGTCAATCAGCTGAATTTGTAACTCTTAAGGCTGAGATGAAACTTGAAAGTCCAATACAGGATACAGATTTGTGCAGCCAGCAATCTGTTCAGCAGACTATTGTTCTGTAAATTATGATGGAACTTCTCATTCAACTGACATGGATAATTTTGATAAACCCAGAAAAAGACTCCGAGTGTGTAAGAAGAAAAAGACTAAACAAATTGATGAATGAGATTGAAAAATCCAAAAATGAACTGAAAGCCTTAGAAAATAAGGTTGGGCACTTTGGTGTGACAAATGTAAACAAGCATGATGAAAAAGCTAGAATTACACGACAAGCATTACAAGAATCTAAAGCTCATGTGCGAGGACTCATAAAAAAAAAAAAAAAAAAAAAAATCATTGGAAAGCTCCAAAATGTGAAAGAGGAAAATAAGCAACTTGCACTTGAAAATGAAATACTGAAAAAGAAACTAGATATGCTAAATGAAAAAAAGCTGATAATTGACAGTGCAGAGAACAAAAAACTCAGTGCCCAAAAGTCTGCAAGTTACTACAAAATGAAGGCAAAGAAACTTCACCAGCAAATAAAGAGTGGGGAGAGTCCTAATATTGATAAAGTTAAACACATTTTAGTGGGGAAAAACCAAGAGCTACACAATCTGCAAGTTAAAGTTGAAATGCTGATAGAAGAGTTAAATGAAAAACACTGTACAAAAAATTTGGATGACTCATACACTGACAATGTACGGCTGTGTGTGATTGAACTTGCTGCACTCGAGGTTGCAATTGAAAAAATCTCCCCAGCTATACCAGTAGTATCGCGACATATTTTTTCATGTGAAATTGAGAAAAGTGATCTGCCCAACAGTACATCTGTGCAAACAATTGTCAATGAAGGAGACTACCTTGCAAAGGCTTTCATAGCTGCAAAAGTAGACACTGTGAGGTCTTGGGGCCTTAACAGAGACAGGCACAACCAGAAAGAAAAAGAAAATAGTTGACACATCTATTACACTAGACAGTGGTGATGTAATAAGTTTGGGGCTTACCCCTGTTGCCCATGAAAATGCAAGGACTATCCATGATGTGACCAAGAAACACAACAGAACTGACAGAGTTGAAAAGTGAAACAAGTTTGTCTGCAGAACAAATGAAAAAGACTATCCAAATCTGTGCCAATTCCACAACACACCCCTATTAGAAATAACAACATGTATCAACTACAAACACCATCCCAAACAATAAATACATCTGTGAGCAATGACTTTATTACTGACTCATTAAGCAAACTTGCATTTACCATGTAAGATAGAGCTAGCAATGAGAAGCTTGCAGATAAACTCTTGGACCAATGGCGCGATGAAGTTCTTAACCAGTGTGATGATGACCAAAAACGATCTGTATTGCACTTCCACTGTATGGCCCATGTTCTTCTGGGCTTCCATAAATATGCCTGTGTCAACTTGAAAAGCCTTGAAAGCACAATATTCAAAGAAAGTGGACGACTTGGTCGAGATGCACTGCCACAGTTTAAGTACTGGACTAAAAAGGAAACTTACGTTGAACGTGTTGCAAGGACCGTTTCTGATACCTTTGGACCTGTCGGTGACCATTACGGATTATGAGACCGTAGGAAGCATATTGTTCTCAGAACAGAATAAAGTCTCTCATTGGAAGTTACCAAGACAATCGGTTCAACTCATTGTTTCAGACAGCTGCTGAAGTTCTTCTTCATGCTGAAGATATCATGGATGTGATAGACACCGCTACTAAGCCAAACCAGAAACTTGTATCAGTTCAAGCAGACCTCAAGTGTGACATCATAAAAGTTATGCATGCATTGCTTTGGGCTTTTGTACGTCAAGGTAACAGGCCCCTACTGGAACCTAATCACAATGGGTGAAGTTCCATACCTTTTGCTATATACACATATACAGGACCTGGCCAGTTTTCTAAAAGCAATGTTCTTCAACCCGAGAAACTCTGCTGAATCCGGAAGGACACTGGAAATCTGATGATACTTCAGATCTTTATGCAGTTCCTCACCACAAAAGACTTGCACAGAAATTGTTTGTTGTTGCGCAAAGCACAGTAGGAATATTAAACCAAACCATTAAAACAGTGACATCTGCAATGTTGAAAACTGTGGAAAACCAGTTAGTGGACTTCCTACCTGGAGGCAAATATAGTAAGGCACCAAGCTAAGCCAATTTGGAAAGGACAAGTTTTTCACACTCGACCAACCTAGGCTGTGAACATCATTTCGGTGACTTGGACAGTTCACAAAAACAAAGACACAATGCATCCATGCACCACCATACAACTGTTTAACTTTTGAAAAGAAACAGAAAGTCACTAATATACTGGCTATCAGATATGCCATCAAATAAAAAGAGGAAATGCTGAAAAAGGCAAGGAAAGGAGGCCGAGTGTTGCGTGAACAAAATATGAATGCTGAAAAAGAAGTTGAGATGGAATTTAATCGCAACATGATTGAAGAAAAGGAGAATCCTCGAAAACGCAGAAAAACAAATGGACTCTATGAAATTGGCAATGAACCTGAAGAAGACTATGACTGCATTACAAACAAGCTGCCAGTCATAAATGAATTCAGTGACGACGAATATATTGCAGTGGCATACCATGACCAGTGGTATCCCAGATGTGTCGTAAAGTCATCTGGACCTGAAGCCATTGTAAAATTCATGGCTCCCTGTAGGCGACAGGGATACTTTATTTGGCCTGCACGAGAAGACATTCAGTCTGTAAAAAAAGACTTTTGTGTTAAAGCGTGATTGTGTAAATTCAGGCAGACAGTGGTATTTTAAAGAACACAGTGAAATTGACTCTTTATTTAAGCAGTACCAAAACAAATTCTTTTAAATGATGTGTGAAGCACTTTACAGACTAAGATGTGTTTTCTAAACAATGAAAACAATTTACAACTTAATTATTTCAACAGAATGGTGACATTTAAGTTAAAGTAGCAAGTGAGGTTTACCAATTACCATGAATTTAATAAAAATTGAATTTGATGCATAGTCCATATGATTAGCAAAGCTTTGGACTTTATACAGTTACCAGCATAACTTAATTAAAATTTTTATTTGAATGGTTTTGATGTGCAAAACCCATTTTTCATTAAACACCATATATCAACATGTTGTTGCTGCTGTGTTATTGTACACAATATTAAAAACAAAATTTAAATATTGGTGAGATGTTTCTTGCAATAACTTTCCCTCTTGTAAAAAGACATCTTAAACAATTGCAAAAACGAGTCCAGCATGTTCTTTTACATTAAGTTGGAAAGTTTTATTAATTTATCTTAAAAAATAAAAAAAAATTACATCAATTTAGCTCTAATTTTTTTTTTCTGGTGCCATCGATTTATCGCGTGGTAAATATTATTATAAGGGAAAAAGTGGGCAAATTAAATGAAAATATGCAACTTTAAAATGTCGTATTTTTACTTTTAGTAGAGATATTTTTAAAATTTAAACTGTTTTGTGCTGCTAGCAATGAGATCTATCATTTAACAATGTTTTAAAAGCAATTCAATGACAATGAAAAATCATCTGGGGTTGCTACTCAATCATGGCCACAAACATCAACATTCTTAGCCTAAATTATAATGAGCTACGTATGAATTTGCCTATCAAATTACAGGAACTTAACAATCTAACCGTATTGATTAAAAAACCGTTAGCCCATACTATCCAGACATTACGCTGCCACAAAGCCATCTGGAGCTTTGGCACCAATCGGTCTTGTGGAGTAGCGATAATTAATTTTAATAACCACATTGAATTCTCTAACTTTGATACCGATTTTGAAGGTAGATTAATCTGCTTAGACATCACCTACAGCGGGGTCCCATACCGTATCATAAACATATATGCACAGACCTCAGATTCTGACAAAAATGACTTCTTTAACACCATATACCCCTACCTAACGGGTCAACATAACATTAGCAACCCCGGGCTAACACGGTCAACACGCCAGTTTACCTGGAAATCTGATGAAACTGTTGACCAAGTGTAGAACTTTCATTGCAGCATCAATATTTGTCCTTTGATTGTAACACATTTTATATATTGTTAAAGCTAATAGAATTATCTACAATAAACATGTTTTCTTTTTACATGTGATGCTATATTAATGGAATTATTCCTCCATAATCATCGAAAATTACCGATTTCACGCGTAATTGGAAAACACGTTAATCATGCCGCGATCGCGTGACTCTACTGTTCTTTGAAACAAAATGCGGGTTATTAAAACTTTATGAATATTCATGAAATTTTCAATCCAATCAGAGGAGATGTAAACAATTCGGTCAGTGGTTGTAGCAATTTCCTACGATATTCCTACGCAATGAAATAATCCCTCAAACGTTATGCAGATTTGGCCACAAATTTGACAATTTAAATAAATGCAACATATACCATCAAAATCGGCATATTCCAAGCTTTATAATGATACCAAATTTATATATCGGAAACAATTTTAAATCACCCGCAACGAGCATCGAATTTGTAAAATATTAGAATGACCCGGCGTCGACATCTGCCGCCATATTTGAATTTTCTAACAGCTGATGACGACGTCAACCTTTCCACAACCGATGTTCCAAAAATAATCTTATTATTATTTACGTACAAATTGGTGTGCAAGAAGAACAAGGAAAGATATTTTTTAATAGTTTTTATTGTAATAATGCTTGTTATACGGTTTAGACAGTATACAGTTGCAAAATGAAAATGCAAACTTAAAGCGTAGATTTTCGTCTGCTATAAATAGGCTTAAGTTCGATGCTGTAAATATCTCAACTGACAAACTTTAATCGGTTTTAAAATATGTTCAACCTGATATTCATTATTCATTTGTTTAAATTTTGTAATGGGGCACTGATAAAATTATGAGATTAAAATCACATCACTATGAGACAAATGCAAAGTTTTGGTATGATTTTTTTTTTTGAGTATTTTTTTTTTTACTTTGACAAAACGTAGCAACTTAATTATGCGCACACTTCAAGTGGGATCTTAAATTTAAAATACAATGATGATGTTTGATAGCATCAATAATGTTTTCCAAATAGAAATAAAATAAAGTCTAAAAAGTGATAATTTATTTTTGCAGGTATATGATATTAAAAGTTTAACATTCAAAGTGAAAGATGGCTGCATTCCCTGGTCCATTCTGCAAGGAATTAAATATAACAACACAGGACTTAGAAGTTGAAAATAACTTGAAACCAATTCAGGAACTAACAAATGGACTTGTCCTTGAAATCAATTCATACATTGAACACCGTGGCAAAAACTTATATTCCTTGTTCAATATTATTTCAAAGTTGAACTCCAACTTTGAATGTATGAATGTGAAATCTCTAAAAACAAAAGTTAGTAGAGTATGTGAACAGAAAAAAAAACTTGTTTCCAAAAAGATAGTTTCTGGATTTAAAAATGTAAAGGAGCTAATGAGTGCCACATTCAGTTCATATCTGATCACACAAAAATATGAACAGTGTTTTGTGATGAAGCAGATACAAAGGAAACTATTAAGCAGACAGAAAATGAGAATTTAAGTGAAAATGAATTTTGCACTTGAAAAATCCCACTGATCAGGTAAGTTGTAATCTTGTTGACAGTGATGATGATGATGAAACTTTGAAAAAAGAAACTAACTTTCTTAAGTATTCAAATAAGAAACAGTTGAAACTGTGTTCAAAACATCAGAAGAAAATTGCAGAAAATACTGAGAAGTTAGAAAACATTAAAAATAGGATTGGTCACTATTCTGTGCGAAATGTAAATAAAAGAGATGAGACCTCAAAGAAACACTTGCAAGCATTGCGTGGCTTGAAACAATTAATCAGCAGGCAAAAGAACCAAATAAAGATGATGACTGAAAAATTTAAAGAAAGTGGACTCAAGCTTGAAACTGTGACTAATGAGAACCAAGCATCAGCTGACACGATTACTGTATCGACAGAGCAAGTAAGAATTATTTCTGAGAAAAGAAATAGTGAGAAATCAAAGATCTTGTCCCTGCAGAAAAGCAACAGTTATTTAAGAACTGAAATTAAAAGTCTCCGCTTGAAATTGAAACAGTGAAAGTCTTTTCTACCTGATGATGCTGAAAGATGTAATGCCAAATGTGACAGCTGTAAAATGATTAGATCTCAAATACTAGACAAGGAGAACAAAGTAGCACAAGTTGAAGAAGATGTTGATGAAATTATAAATGAAAGTATAAAGACCAAAAATGAAGATGGAAGCTATAGCCACGAGGTTCGTCTTTGTGTCATTGAACTGGCTGGGTTAGAAGTTGCTGTTGAGAAAGTGTCTCCAGTAATTCAGTCTGTGTTAAGACATATCTTAGGAAAAAATTTAGATAGATCAGATTTGCCAAACCCAACAACAACTCAAGCAATAGTCAATGAAGGACATTACATAGCAAAAACATTTATTTCAGAAAAACTCAATAAAGCTGAAAACTGGGGCTTAGGTAGGGATGGCACAACATGGAAAAAGCAGAAAATTGTAGACACTTCAATAACACTTGACAGTGGTAATGTGATCAGTTTAGGGTTTGATCGAGTTTATAAAGAGAATGCAATTTCCATAAATAATGTTACAAAGAACCACTTGAATGAGCTCGGTAAACTTCATGCAAACATGGTCAAGGAAGAAACAGAAGATGAAGCAACATTTGTGGCCCGGTCTTTAGAGAAATTATCTTACACAATGAGCGATAGAGCAAGCAATGAAAAATTGGCCAATAAGTTGTTAGAAGAATGGCATGATGATGTTTTGAAAGACTTTGACGGGGACAAAGGTATTGTTCATCATTTCTACTGTATGGCTCATGTGCTTCTTGGCTTTCATAGTTACACCAAACCCGGCATTAAAAAATTAGAAACTGAAATAGTCGATTCAGTGGGACCGGTTGGATGTGATGCTCTACCAGTGTTCCAGTACTGGAGTAAAAAATAAACTGTCATTGAGAGGGTTGTTCGTACAACATCAGAAGTGTTTGGACCAGCTGGTGACCACAATGGAATACGGGACATGTGGGATGCACACTGCATGGCAAATGGTATTAAGTCAGTAATAGAAAATTACAGAGACAACAGGTTTAATGCAGTATTTGAAACTTCAGCTGAAGTATTTATCCATAGGCAGGTTTTTATAAAAGTTATTGAAACATTGGACAATCCCAATCTGAAGCTAAAATCTGTATTAATGGATTTAAAGTCTGACATAGTCTGTACATTTTTACAGTGCTTTGGTCTATTTTTCATGAAGTTGACAGGGCCATACTGGAATCTCATCACCACAGGCAAAGTAATTTATCTAGACCTTTCACAACATATTCTGAAAATTAAAGAATTTTTACAACAGTGTATTGAAACACCCACTCATCGTCTGAACCAAAATGAACATTGGTCACCAAATGACCCCGTAGATATTGGAAAGGTCAATCATCATCAAAGATTAGCTGACTGTCTGTTTTCAATAAAAAAAAAGAGACCAGAGATCTGTTGTTGAAGACCATCATAACTGTTGCCTCAGCTATGGTTGCAGTAATCGACAAACAGCTGATAGACTTTCTTGATGGTGGAAAGTACCATGTCGATGCTGAAATGATCAGTGAAACGGAAGAACAAAACAAATTTTGCTCATCTTACTAATCTTGGATGTGAGCGACCTAGTGCATCAATGCACCACCATACATCTGTACAGTTGATGAAACGGAACAGAATTCCCATGATGAAGTGGCTAAGTGAAATGAAGCCTGATAATCGTCATAGCATTCTGCTTTCAGCACAAAAAGGTGGGCGGGAAATGCGACAAGACCACATATCAAACGAAAATAAAGTTGTGGCTGAAATTCACACTGAAATGGTCACAAAGAAAGGGCAAAAAAGGAAAGGATCTGCTGCTGAAAAGAGGAAAAAAAAAGAGTCCTGCTGCTGAAAGGGGGAAAAAGAATCAGCGGAAAGTTTCGGTCAATTCCCATGACATAATGTTTAAAGGATTAAACCACATGTTCAGAGAAAATGAGTATGTGGCAATTGCTTACCAAGACTCCTGGTATCCTGGTATTGTTGAAAGAGTGAAGGATAATCAAACAGCAAGTGTGAAGTTCATGTCACCATGCAGAAAGGAAGGGTACTTTCAATGGCCTTGTAGGGCAGACACACAAATTGTTGACAAGAAGTTTATTCTGTCAAACAAGTTCATTCCCGATTGCATAAATTCAGGTCGACAATGGTACATCAAAGAGTTTAATGAAATTGAAAAGCAGTATAAAAACTTTAAATGTACATACTTTTAATTAAAGCATGCTCTCTGGCTGGAAAATAAAATTCTTGTCATTATTGTCAATTCTTCATTTTTTTCTTCTTCTATACAAGGAATTATTGACATTGTTTAACATCACAGTATGTTTTTAATTAGGTCCTGCAACATTGTTTCAATCACAGTATTGAAAAAACATTTCATTTTTGTTGTTTTCGAAGTTATTTTACTTACATATGAACTTTTGCTATGTGATACATATGTATTAAGTTAACTGCCATAAAAGTTGTTAATTTTTTAAATATGATTTTCAGTTATAAATGAAAATATTGAAGTCAGACAACATATTTAATGAGAGTAATGCATTCAGCAGGAAAAATGCAATCAGAATATCAAATTTCATATTAATATCTCAACAAATAAGAAAATTATAACATTTCATAGAAATCAAACTTTACTTCGGTTCCGCGACTGGCACATAATCTGAATACATTTACATAAGACACAAATTCTAGAAATTTTTTAATATTTTACATAACTTTTTTTCTAATAGAGATATTTTAAAACAATAAACTGTTTTGGAATGCTGTTCAAAAGTTCTATATGATGAAAACAAGTGTTTGCAGTTATTTCAATATCCAAAAAATGACTGGGGTTGCTAATAACATCATTATGGCAGGAGATTTCAACTGTGTTCTGAACTCAAATCTTGACAGAATAGGCACCTCTCAGAATTTCGGTGATTAGAACCATAAGAGCCTTAACATCCAATTTCCATCTAATTGATACTTTTCGCAAATTATACCCCACATTAAAGGTCTACACATGGTACAAATTTTCCAATGACCCACTCGTAGCTACTTTAGTGAGCAGAATTGACCGAATTTACACCTCGGCACATATTCAAGAATTTATCATAGATTCACAGGTCATAAATTTCTCCCAGTCCGACCATGATGGGGTACTGCTCTCTCTGATATGCAATTCCTCCATCATTTTCGGAAAGGGATACTGGAAATGCAACAACTCCCTCCTAAAATATAACACTTTACAAACTCGCAATAATGAATTGTGTGAGAGAGAATTTCGCTACCAAGACTTCACTTTGGAATTCTGGGACGAACTAAAAACTAAATTTAAAGACGAAATCACTAAGTACTCGAAAGAACTGTCCATGGTTAGATTCTCGCAAATAAAACTGTTGAAAAGAAAATACATTTCTTTGAGTCTCGAATATAACGACAGTAACAGACCAGAATGTCTAGAGAAACAGCAAGAACTATCACTGAGAATAAAGGAAGCACAAACCGAACAGTATAAAGGTTCAGTAATCAGAAGTAAAGCAAAAACTTTAGACAATAATGAAAAACCAACCAAATTCTTCTTCCAGACAGAAAACAAACGAGAAAAAAAATGTATCAATGAGATTGTAGACAAAAATATCTCATACAAATCTAGCCAAGATATTCTAAACTGTTTCGAAGAATTTTATTCTGAACTATACACAAATGAACCCATTGACAAAAACCTCTTCGACAACTTTCTCAAAAACTTGCCCACCTTAACCATAGATGACAATACAATAAACATCTCTTAGGACCCATCACTAAAGACGAGGTCTGGCTATCGATTAACAGTATCGAAAATAACAAATCCCCAGGCCCTGACGGCCTGTCAAAAGAATTTTACAAGACTTTCTTCGATGTCCTCGGGGACACACAAAACTCTACAACACAATATTTGACTTGAATACACCGACTCCCAAAAACTTTCGTATATCACCCTCCTTTGTAAAGATCCTGAAAATCCCAAAAATATGAAAAACTGGAGACCCATCTCTCTACTCGATGTAGATTACAAAATTTTGTCTAAAATCATCACTAACAGACTCAGCAAAGTAATGTCAAAACTAATTCATATAGATCAAACTTGCGGGGTCAAAGGTCGATCCATCTTTGACAACACACACCTAATAAGAAACATCTGCGATTATATAGAGCAGAAAGAATTACCACATGCTTTCGTCTGCCTCGATCAAGAAAAAGCCTTTGACAGAGTAAATTATAATGTCATGAAGGAAACACTAAAAGCCTTTGGTTTCCACCAAGATTTCATTAAATGGGTGATAATATTCTACACCGATATAACCTCGTCTTTTCTCGTGAACAATTTCATCTCGCACCCTTTCCCAATCCTCAAGGAGTAAGACATGGGTGTAGCCTATCCCCCCTTCTATACGTACTTGTGTACGAACCCTTTGCCGTCAGAATTCGTTCTGATAACAAAATAATAGGAATACAAGCCCAAGGTTCAGCAGATATCTGTAAAATATCCCTCTACGCAGATGATAGTACGGGTTTCTGCTGCACAGACAAATCTGTCGAGAAATACTTGTTCTGGGCAAAAACATATGATAAAACATCGGGAGCCAAAATGAATTTCAGCA
This sequence comes from Unio delphinus, assembly GCA_029339505.1. NCBI lineage: Eukaryota > Metazoa > Mollusca > Bivalvia > Unionida > Unionidae > Unio > Unio delphinus. The sequence goes on from JAQISU010000400.1 coordinate 1,499,209, forward strand.
AATCCAACAGTATGTTTATGGGCAAATGGAGAAATCGGAGTGACCACCCTTTCGGTATATCATGGGTCGACAGACAAAAAATTGTAGGCTTCCTCTTCGGTACTAGGTTAACACCAGATGATCATTGGCACAAAAATGTTACAAAACTCCAACGCACTCTTTTTCTCTACAAAAGTAGAAAATTATCCCTTGTCTCAAAATCCAACATCATACGGCAAGCGCAGTGGATCTACCCCCGTATCACACTACTTCGATCAACAGAAATATTTTGACCTTTTTGTGGAATTCCAAATTCGAACCACTCTCACATACCATATGCTATAACCCTTTGAAAGAAGGCGGCCTCGATATTCCAAATGTAGACTTAAAATAAGATCCTTACGAATTCAACACATACAAAAACTGATAGATGACAAATACCACACCAAATGGAAACTTTTCGCAAGATATTGGATTGGTTTACAACTAAGGGCTTTCAACCCAAACTTAGGCCTTAAAAAGTATGCACACACGCTTTACACCCCGCAATTCCATAGGAAATGCATGACAGTATTTACAGAAACCAACCCAGGACTCACCTTTGGTAAAATACCCACCAAAATAATATACCAACTCGATCTGAAAAAGTTTGCTTTAGAACCTAAGATTAAAAAATTGTACAACATAGATTTCTGTAATATGTGGAATAACCTCCACAACAGTTTCACTGATCCTATCATCAGAGATGTTTGCTTCAAAGTTATACATGACATACTTCCAGTCAATGACAATATGTTTCTGAAAAGAATTTCACAATCAAAAACGTGCACCTTTTGTGGCGAAATTGAAACCCTTGACCACCTTTTTGAATGTAAGCTAATACACTCCTTGCAACACCTTGTAATCAAATGGATCAAGAAACTTTCAAGAAACAGCTTCAACACCTTTTACTCATTTCTGAAATTCGGCCTCCTCCCAAAGCCTCAAGGAGGTCTCTTTCACAGAGCCAGAATTTAAAAACCTGTTTCCTACTAGCAGCGGAGTATAAATATGTAATCTGGTTCAAACGAGTCAGATCTTACCATCATAAAGAAATAGTAACTGCAAACAATATTATAGTTTTTCCTTTCCAGATTAAAATGCCGCATCAGAGCCGATTTCCGTCGATATAACCTCGTTCATTTAGTAAATAAATGGGTTTCAGCAGACATTTTCTGCGCGTACATAATTCTGAATTAACTCTAGACATAGATATCTAATATTCACCTCTCCCCTAGTACGCTAAGCCAGCCACACACCATAAACAAACCGACAAATCAGGTCCTTTCATCACCACAATTTAGTCGGCACCAGATTAATCACTTAACGCTATCAAAGAGGGGAGCGCCCGAGGAGTGCCATTTACACTTTCCGAGACTTCACTAATGTTATAACGAACCCTAAACAATTTTTTACTTTTCCTCGTCTTGATGCTTTTATGTCTTTTTTCCCCTTTCATGTCATGTAAATATTTGTACATCTATTCAAGCAATTGCACATATATTGTTATAGTATTTTCCACCTTAGGTCTCTCAAGTTATAATGCAATTAATCATCGTCGATGAACCCCACTCCCCTAGCCCCCTCATTAACAATGTCACAATATAAAATTGCCATCACTATCATTCTCTTTGAACGCTCGCTAACGTGTTGCCAACCACTTGAATAGTTTTAAAATATGTGAATTTGTTGTACATCCACTTATAGACCCATCATTATTGTAACTTCTTAACCTTGCTATTGAACAATGTACATCTCTTTCAATTTCATCTTATCTACACTCTTGTCATTAATATGTTCATATTATCATTTATGTTTTGAGTGCACACCTGCGCATGAGATATTGTAAATATTGAATAAAAACCTATGCTAAGCAAAAAAAAGTATCTGTTCTTAAAAAAGCAAGGAGCGATGGGCTATATAGTGTTAAACTAGTGTTAGAGTTTGTTTCATATAATGTCATTGTTTAAAATGTTTTGTTGCTTTGAAATTTATTTGTATCCCTTTCTGGATGAGGATATTTTTAGACGCATGGTACGTGTCGACGAAGATGTTCCAGGGAGAAGTCTTTAAAGCGGCTAGCAAATACAGCGGCTTTAACATCTGATATCATTGGTATGTACAAGGAGGGGGAAAACTCGCCATGGAGTGCTGTCCTGCGTACTCTGGAACTAGCTGAAAGCATTAACACAGACGTGATCAAATACCTTGCCAACTTTATTGTGGATATAAGAGTGCATTGGCTTCCATTATATGTAAATGATGACATTATTAAGGAGGTTCTGGCATCTTTCGGCAAGGTGCTTGATATCACCAAGTACAAGACGGTTCTTAATAAGGATACAGTTACTTTAAACGGTACCCATCTGGTGAAGCTACAAACCACAGAATTTGATTCAAAGCACATTCCACATATTGTTTCTCATGGCTCCTGTGGAATGCTGAATACTATGAAGGGCTGTCCGCCCATTTGCCTGAAGCGTTGGCAATCTGGGCATTTACGTAAGGATTGCCCTAAAAAGTTGCCTTCATACACCTCTGTTGCTACTTCACGAAAGGCACAACCACCTCAACAGACCAGTATAATTCCTGAGGTAGCTGTACCTACCCCTGTTCCAACAACTCCCCTTGTACCAGTAACTCCCGAAATGGAAGTACCAACAACCCCGACTGTGGATAACATACCTGTTCTAACCCCGGAGGAAGTGGAAATTATTACACAGGATGAAACTTCAACAAATAAGCTAGCTCCGAAAGAATTATTCGACGTTGATTCGCTCACGTGGCAAGTCATAAATAGGAATAAGAGGGCTAGGTCTATTCCTACGGAAGAGAATGATAACTTTATGGAGACATCTAATATCTAAATCTCACATTTCCAACATAAAACAATATGGACTGCCCACGGACTATGGAGGAGTTACATGGAACGGATTTGACAACCAGGAACGAAAAAAGGACTATGAGTATGATTGTGATTAATGGACAATTTATTCCAGGATTATACCGGTCAATTCTTTATTGTAGTAAGTTTGCATTTACTTTTTATTATGTAATTCATTTATGCATTGCCCACTATTGTTTGTATTTCTTTTTCATTCTATCTATTATATCCACATTGCATTTCTTTTATTGTAAGCATAACTCATTTATGTTTTGTTTACCACTATTATGGTTATATTCGTTTGTACCTTATTACGTATTCCCTTTCTTTCTTTCTATCTAAATTTGTGTTCGTGCTATTTATTTATTTAATGTAACTCACCACGGTTTTCGTTATAATCGTGTATTTCTTATTACCTATTTGATTTCCTTGTATTTTGTTCATATAATTCATTTATTTATTGCTGCATACCATGTTTGTCGTAAAAATCGCTCACTATACATTGTATTATAAGTCAGTTCTGATTCTAAGGTTTTCGCTCATCAACAAGTTAGGACAGCTCACTTCAAACCTCATGAGAGCACGGATGAGCTGTACTTGTTGTACATACATATGAATAAACGACAGTTTAATCCTATTTTTGGATATACCTTGCTTAATTTAATAATAATACATGGAAAATTTAAATATCCTTACATTAACCCCTAGCGCCCCCATAACTCGTCGCACTTTTCCTCCCTTATCTCCCGAGCGCCTCGATAACAGGGCTGAGTTTGCAATACTTGTCTCCCAAGCGCCGAGTTTGGGTGGCAGTATTTATCAAGTCCCGTATCCCGCACGACGACTTGTGTCGTCGCAAACCATTGGTTAGTTTTAAGTTATTTTCGAAATATGCTGGCAGTTTAGCCAATGAAATTTCAGCTTACAAAGATAGAGCGAAAATTCGTGAACAACAGAAAATTTTGTTTACTTCGATTGCAGCAGAAATAGTGAAGATATATAGATCTGAAAATGATGGAAATTGAAGAGAATCAGGCACTTGGAGCAGAGTTTTATTTGACAGATTCTGACTGTGAATTTTCGGGATTTTCATCAGATGAGATCGATAGTGACATCAAAATCACTATTGATGATAACAGCGGCAGTGATGAGGATGAGAATGTTGAAGAGGCTGGAGAAGAATAAGAAAATGAAAGAAGAGCTGACCGGTGGATCGTACATGATAGAACTTACGTTGACACGTTGCATTCATTGCAATGTTCGTTTATGTGTATATTGTTTTAAACCATATTATGTAGATCTTTTGAAGAATCGTTAAATAAATATTTGTGAAATATTTTTTTACCATAAGTGTTCATAATTCAATGTTTGATAAATGTTTTATTAGTTTTTAAATTTTCAGTTAGAATTCTAAGAAAGAAAGGTAAGTAAAGATCAAAAAAATATGCCAATATGTTTACAGTATTCAAAGGATGTCAAGTCTACAAAAGAGATGACAAATGTTATTTTAGTGTACATAAATATAATTATATAATGGGTTGATGGTGTTCATAATTCTGTGTGAATTCATAATTCATAATGGATTTTATGGGATATTCATGGCAAGAGAAGCAAATTTGTAAGTACATCATTTGTTGTCACCTTTATGCACGAGTTCTATTTCTGCATGTAGCATGAAATTTATACCATTATGTATGTAATTTTATTGAGAACTGCTGTGTCAAAGTTCAGATTAATTAGATGAATAGAAATAAAGTAATAACAAATTTATTGTAAGTAGGTCCCTCTATAAAAAATCTGCAAGCCAAGTGCTGTCAGAAAGCCTCAGGTATACAAGCACTGGTAATGCTAACACTGCTCTTGGTGATCTCTGCAATTATGCTGCAGGGGGCTGCCTAGCTATTTGGCTCAGGGGTTAATGTGTTAAATAGCAATGGCCTTAGAGCCAATACAAATCAAAAACTTTACGAGATGAAAAACTTGGTAATCTCGCATCGCATTGATCTTTTATTTCTACCAGAAACTCATGTAGACAATGAAAGTCTTGCTTTGAAAATTCAACAAAATCTGAAATGATTTAATGAAGTATGGATTTATGGTTCGACTCGCTCTTGTGGTGTTGCAATTTTAAACTTTAAAGGAATAGGGAACATGCAAGTTGATTTTATATCATCTGATTGCCTGTCGTTCAAAATTATATTTTATCTAACTCCCTTACACCGTTCTCGGGCCATTTAGTTACTACAAGGAATTATTTGGTTATCCGCGCAAGTGCCTTGAGAGATAATGAGATACGTATCACGTGGTCGGTAGTGATGTCACAGGATCTATTGCTAACAGTCAACATAGCATACTCCAATGGTTGCTAGCATGATTCTGATAATTTCTTTTCCCTTTTGCATCATGGAAAATTGCGAGAACGATTTTCCCTACTTCTCTGTAAGTGTGAACAATTTACCATATCAGCTTGAGCCACGTCTGAAGACTAACAACGAAGAAGGTAGTGATGACACGGCATCATGTTCTTCGAATGTCACTGTCAGAATGATGAGGATAGTTTGCAGAGTGAAGAAGGACGACTCGAAAACACAATGGTTTGTACTGATTTATACTTGTAGCACGCATTTCATATACTGTATATATAAAAATGAGCAGAACGCACGTTACATTTCACCAACTGAAACTGAAACTTTGCCAACTCCTGTGTGTATAAATATGCAAGCTTTGGTGGACCCAAATTTCGATAATCCTCCCTTGATTGCCTGAAACTTTTAAAGATTACCGATAGTGCAAGTTATCAAAGCAGATGCTCGTAAAGCTGTATCTTAGTGTCTATGTCTTGCTAAATTAAACATTTTTAAAAATATTAATTAGCAATGTTTTCATAATTTTTAAAGCAATGAAAGCCACATATATTTTTTAAATTTACAATTGCTGCATTGTTTCAGAACACTTATTCTAGTGGAAATAGTGACGTGATGTACACTGTAAACACACATACTTTTTTTGGTTGTTCATTATTTTAAACTTCAACTATATTTACTCCTTCACACAGTGAAGTGTATGTTTTCTTTTTTCAAATAAAGGACAAAAGCCCATGCAGAATACAGGACTATGAAATGAATGTCAGTACACACCAACGATTAACTCCTTCTGCCATCTATAAACATTATAATCCCAGGTTTAATGTTATCACAAGTTACACTGAATATTAATCTATTAAATACAATTCAACTTATAATATCACATGGACTTGACAATGCTTACTCTAAACTTTGCAGGGCAACATACACGTACTGAGAAATAATGTTGTTTTGTCAAACTTTATTTAAAATGCAAATTCAACATGCTATTTCTAATCCTCAGCTTTCATTTTGAATGCTTACAAAATGTTGAAAGTGATTTTTAAACATTCTTGAATGGTCAAAATTATGCTGTGCGCGTTCCTTACAAGTGTGATTGTAGATATTGCCAAATGATTCACTTGGCAATTGAGCCTTTATGCTCTCAACAGGTGGAGATGATTGAGAATAAGAAGGGTGACCTGACATGTATAACCTCCATGGAAGTTTCATTGTAAACTGCTTAAACAGATACATGCTGGAAGTATCCCTGTTTGAATACCTGAAACATAATGGACCTTTGGATGATAATGAACCAATTACACAAGTAATTTTTCCAATCTTAAACAAATTTCTTCAAAATTCCAGTTGATATTTTTATACAAGATTTTCCTATACATTTTATAAAACAAACAATTTGCAAGATTTTCTTCAAAGTGTTTTCATATTGCAACTCATGGAGGCAACATTTATTGCAGAAGGATGCATTCCATTATGATCAAGCTGTGATAGTCTTGAACTTATGAAAAGAATGCAGTTTTTTTTAGAAGACAATGTAATTTTCTCTTTCAAGACTACCCTTTTTTCTTGCTTTTCTTTGGGATATCTAAACTTTTTTAACAGTATATAACCTTGATAAATAAAACTGCTTGTTTTGAGAAAGGAATAGCAGGTTTGGTACAATTTCTAATAAATACTATGTTGACAATGATTTATACATTTTTTTGTTTATCAACTAGGTTTAAAGAGTCTTCACAAACACAATAACAACAAAGGAATAGAACTATTTTATAATGATATGGGTCATTTCACATGTATGTATATATGTGTATTCAAAGAAGATAAATAATTTGATCAAAAAGATAAATATATCAAACATAATTCATCCAAAGTACTAAACGTACAATTCAGCATAATTTACAAAAAATAAAATATCTTAACTCTTGTTCGAATTTACTCTTTTTTTCAGAACATAAGTGCATATAGGCCAGTTTCATAAGGGTTGTTACATCCCTTGAATTGTTAAGCCCCCTAGTTTACCCATGATGCAACGCTCTTCTGGCAAGCAAATCTAGTATATGCTGCGATGGATACCAACAAAGATGTCAACAAAACCGGTGACCTGGAAAACCTTATTGTAAAGTGCCAAAAGACATATTTACGGGATAGAGGTGCTCACCTTTCAGGAAATAAAGCCGAGCTATTGAAAAGGGAGAAAGGAGTGGCAGATTTAGGTATTCAGACATTGAGCGAAATAAATGTACAGTACATAAATGAGCAGTTTCGAACCATTGAAAAATTCAAAACACCGTTTGGGGAAGTTTTACCTGATCCAAACCAGCTTCATGATAATTGGACGTGCAATGTAGAAGACATACCACATGTTAGTGAAAATGACTTGTACAATTATCTGGTGATGAACACGAGGCGTACATTTGACTCCGAAAATATGAAGGCCAAAAGACAGCTGAAGGCTCGTGTCTTTTATGAAGACCAAAATGTACATAATATTAAATTCCATCCTCTATCAAAAGACTGCACCCATGGATTTGTTAAATGCAAAGTTATTCCTTCCCTCCCGACTCTGGCGGAAAACAAGAAACCGGACTATGATGTTTGGATTTGTTTATCCAAAGAAACTGGGAACATTCATTCTGCTGGTTGTACATGCAGTGCTGGGTAAGAGTATTTACTTTTCAAAAAAATATAAAAAAAATAATAAGAAGCAAATAAACTTTCTTTATTGTGCACACTCTGCAGCATCAATTTACTGCATCGGACTTTAAGTCAAATGTGCCCACACTGTTGCAGTTTGTATATATTTAACGCATATTTTGGGGCTTTGCGTCCATCAAGTATCAGGTATTACACAAATGAAATGTCAAAACAAGTTCATATTCAGGTGACATGTTTTATAATGAATATCTTTTCTGTGACCTATAAGGCTATATCCAGTAAAATAGTTTAGAGTTCATAAGTTAGAATCACTTGTTTCAAAATGTTTTATGTGAACTTTATGTAATTTGAGTGCATAATTTGTGTGTAACAATAAGACAGATCGATTCATCATTTGCCTAAATAATACTGAATCACCTAAGATAAGCATTTAAAAAATACTAATTTTAAAAACAAATTTCAGGGAAGGAGAGTCGTGCAATCATGTAGCAGCACTATTGTATGCCTTGGTTGACATATCTTCCAAAAAGAAAGACGGATTCAATTCACCAACTTCTGATGCTTGCAAGTGGAACAAGCCGAGATCAAGGAAACTGAGCCAAAAGAAATCACAAGACCTTACTTTTAAGAAATTAAAGTTTTCAACAGAATGCACATTGTCATTGGAAAGAAAGTCACAGGCAAAGCCCATCATTAATATCAGTCCTGACATGCCTATTGAGCCAGTGGATGTGATGGAATTTAGTAACAAACTCAAATTGGTTAACCCTTTTGCAGCCTTTTTACAAAGTACAGGTGACTATGTTAAAGCACCCTACACAGAACACAAAGTACCAAAATTGCACAACATTGATCATATGTATTATAACAAGGCCGACTTGCAAAGTGATGAATGCATGAAATATTTTAAGGACTAGTTTGCATCGCTTCATTGTGAAATGGAAGAATGTGAGAGAATTCAAGCCATTACCAAAGGCCAGGCAAACAACAAAAACTGGTTTGCAGCACGTACTGGCAGAATAACAAGCTCAAAATTTGGACGTGTTTGTAAATTGAAAACAAGTACTTCTCTTAATAGTACTGTAAGGGAAGTCATGGGATATACTCAGTTTGACAGTGACAGTGTAAGATGGGGTCGAACACATGAGCAAGCAGCAAAACATCTATACCAGTTTAAATCGAAGGTAATCCACACTGACATTATTGTAATAGATAGTGGATTATGTGTGAACGAAGAATTTCCCTATCTAGGTAGCAGTCCTGATGGTTTAGTGACCTGCAAACACTGTGAGGAATCATTAGGGTTAATAGAAGTGAAATGTCCATTTAAATTTAGAGACATGACACCACTAGAGGCAGCCAAAGACCCATCTTTTTGTTGTCAGGTGATTGGTGGAGAACTTAAGCTAAAAACGGTCATGATTATTATTATCAAGTTCAAGGTCAGATGGGAGTTTGTGATCGAAAATGGTGTGATTTTGTGATATGGACACTTAAGGGATGTCATGTAGAAAGAATTTTCTTTGATGAAAGATTTTGGATCCTGATGCTTGAGAAACTGAATTCATTTTATTTAAAGGCAATCATACCAGAGCTCTTCTCTGAACGTATGAAGCATGGCTTGTCACTGTATAATCAGTAATTAGTATGTAACTTGAGCATTAGGTCGATTTTACATCAAATGGCATTATCAAAGACCGTAGTTCTTTTTGTATCTGTCAAATGAACTATGACTATTTACGAGGTCCATTGACATCTAGACATTGAAACATTGTCATATATATATATATATATATATAGAGAGAGAGAGAGAGAGAGAGAGAGAGAGAGAGAGAGAGAGAGAGAGAGAGAGAGAGAGAGAGAGAGATATAAACAATGTTGTTGGATCATGTGCATTCAATAAAAAAGGATAGAAACTGATTTTTTTTGCTTGTTTTTATTTAATTGTTGATTTGTCAGGCATTCATATATTTATCTTAATACCCAAATGCTACACAGCAATGATAACTGACATGCTGACTTTATCATGCATTTTACATATTAAGGTAAAATGTTGCTGTGATACTTATAGGACCACTGACTGTACACTTACTTCTTATGAATAGAATATGTAATTTATTTGCATTCTTTAAAGGGCCACTGTGGCTTATATATTCCAAGAAGTCTGAAGTTAACCATCATACTAAAAAACAACTTGAAAAATATAAATTTTGACAATATTGATCTTGATTATTGTAGATGTTCAGATTTAATCATGTTATATACATGTAAGTAAACAACATCAAAATGGTTATCATGGTGTTATTTACACTCAAATATTAAGACAATGTGTTAAACCAAGTATCAAATTGTGACCTCTTGCTCACATAGCAGGCACATTGTCGCATAGTTAATCAGTCATTTAAATCAATCATTGTGTTCAGTATCATGAACTAGTGGTTGTTGGAGATTTGCCAACGCCACACAAATTTTCCAAATGTTGCTAGCCTACTGTGCTAGAGTGATAGGCATGACACCCTGCAGAATGCGAAAGTTCTTGACCCTCTCAAAAGCTCTTTCTACATCTATTCTTAAATTTGCTATTCTTCTCGTTTCTTCAACCTGACGTCTATTAAATCTCTGAAACTTCAGTGGTGAAATGATTCACTTGATTCCTCTTGGAGTAGTCAGGTCAGATATAAGGAAAACTTTATCAACCATAATTGCATCACCTAATTCACACTTTTCCAATATCCCACTAGCCTGGGTGAGCTGTTTATCGCTAATACTTCCAGCCCACAAATCTGATGCAAATGTTGTTAGACCTGAAGGACTAATACCTATTAATGCCTTGTAGGTCATATGTGATTTGTAGTTTGAATACATCAGTGACTTGTTTGCAAGTGACTGAGGTGTCTCTGTGTATATTTCTGTACAGTCGATTATTACTCTGCAAGAAGGATACTTTTTCTTGAATTTGTGAGGCATATACTTATGAACAAGTGCACGCGATGGCCAGGAAATCAAAAAGCACAATTTGGTACTCAAATATGATATCCATCTATTTGTAATGTGACTGCATGTAGTCTTTGAAATATGGAATCTTCCTGCCAAGTCTTGCAACAGAAGGCCAAGCCGTAACCTCATCAAGACTAAAATAAATTCATCCATTGGTCTTAAAGATCTGGGTCGGCCCTGATTTTTGCCATATCCATGTCGTTGTGTATGTACTCCACCATCATTCATTGTATCAAATAAAAGGCGAATTGTGTTAGGATCTAGAATTCCAGTGTAAAACATACACTTTTCATTAGAATCACTGTTATCTTCAAAGGCAATGTCAGGTCTTTTTACTTGAATCCCAATTGATTTTGTTTGCTGTACCTGAATATCTGTAATATCTGTAGATGAAGCCACATGCATAACCTTACCATATGTCTCAGTCAGACATGAACAGTAATTATCATCTGTCTGTGTACCAACAGTAGTGACTAAAGGCTCTGAAACTGAACTCCAATCTCATTACAATCTACAGTAATGGTTTATGTCTGGATGTCCTTCGGTAAGAGTCTACACATATCTTTTTCTTCAACTGCTCCAAGGTAGTCATTAAAAATCAGGGAGATCTGTTCTGCACAACAAGTTGTCTTCTGGTTTCAATGTACCAAAGAGCTGTGCAAGGGAGCCTATTTTCAGGGGAGGTAACAACCCTTATGAAACTGGCCTATAGCATATCTGCATTTTGTCGATGGATCTGGCATCGACTAGGCAGACACATCCATAAAGTGCTTCCATCCTGTGTTGTTTCAAAACTAAAAGAATATTTTTCCTTAGAGGAATCTGTTGGCTTCAAATATGCTGCACCATAAAAATTATTGGATTTCAAAAAGCATGATTTTTCCTTTATGATGAGTTCATCTTTTTGAAAATTGTTTGTATGATGCTGTGAGCAGTGGTGGATACCGAGATTCCCTTTTCATGAACATGTATGCCTCTGTGTGTGCAGGCAAGTCCTGCCTCAAGTCGAGCAATGCCTGTTTCAGGAGTGCAATGTAACCTTAAAGAATACAAATGCACCAAGATATGAAATCAATAAACCTTTTTTTCGTTTTGAACTTTTATATTTTCTTAATGATTGATATTAACCGGTGTCCCAACATAATGAACTTTAATAAAAATTTATTTCATGAACTACAAATGTATTTAATTGTTTTATTTCTAGTTCATTTTTAACTATAGATTACTTTATTTCTTCTAATTACTTGCAGTGCTGGATTACCCATTAAGCACACTATTCTTATGCTCAAGGCACCAGCCCAACAATGGCTTTTGTATCACTATGAGGGAGCACTTTCAAGGATACAAAAGGCAGGTGGCATTGGCTAGCCTTTGCGGGTATTAAAATTTGTTGAGCAGTCTAAATACGTATCTCTCGAGTCTGACAATTTCAAAAGTACAAGGCAAGTTCCCAGCATATTCATTCCCTCAAAAAATATAGCTCCTGCAGTAAACATATTACTCCATGGTATTCTTCCATCATATGCTTTACTTTTCCATTCTGAAATGTGCTCACTGACACAAACTGAATTTCTTGTGATCATTGTTCCTCTAGAAAATTTCAAAGATGTCTGGGAGTGCAAACAACATGATCTACATACATTCATCAATTCTGCCAAAGTAGATTTGGACACCAGAATATGTTGCTGATCTTGTTTTTTTTAAAAATCTAATCAAGCTTAAAGTTCATATGCATATCTTTAAAGTCACTGTCCTCTCCATCATCAGTATCTGAATGTGGTTCATATTCTGAATCATGGTGTGTATCAGGGTCAATGTCATCCTCACTGCTTGGTTAATTTTCATTATCTGAATCCTCTCATGGTTTTAGGATCTCAGACTGAATTGCTATTGATCTTGCAGCTCAAACCTGAATTTTGTGAGTCCTTGTGGGATCAAATTTAGCCTGAACTTCACACTACGTTTTATTTTTTGTGGTTGGGCCTGTGGAATTGGTACAAACGATGGTATGCCAAGTTCACCATCATCTACCTCTACCAGGGCACATGCACTTGCAGGTGTATCAAGCACATAATTTGCATTGTAACTTTGCATTGCTTGATGTAGAACCTGAAGGAAAAAAAAACTATTATTGACAAGAAAAAGCATTTGCAGTATTATGTAGTATCTTTGAAACATTTCAGAAGTCACATGACAACAACTGATTAATTACAATGATGGCCGCACTAAAGGGGAAAAGGAAGTTGAGGGGGAGGCACAAAGAAGTATTTATCCTATGTCATAGCCTAAGGCTCATATTTCTTGGGTGATATCAGTAGTGAAAAACTTGAAATTATGCATTCCACTATATTTTAAATACATCTTAGTGTTACTCTAACATTAACGTCATGAACAACTCTTTCAGAGATGAATATTTTCCAGAAATATATACAGTAGTATACGCAATTATTCAATTTCCGCAGCACTTGGGATGGGGTGGGGTGGGGTGTGATAATGTTTGAGAATCTGAGATCATTGAAGCTCTATTTTATGCAGGTATTATTGTTTAAATACTTCAGTTTCATTATGCTCACGACATTGATAGAAATTAGAGTGCATACAACATATTTATTTACCTCTGCATTCCGCAGTTTGTGATAGGCTCCTCTTACTAGTTTCGGTTTGACAGTTGTGAACCACTCGGATCTGTCGGTAGATCTTACTCCAGTCCTAGGGTTAGAATAATATCTGGTACTGCTGTCGGTCTTAGTCTTGACTGTCATTTAAATATCCCAATTCTGCACATCCTTCTGGATCAACTTTTATACTGATCGTTTGAAAAATGAAGACTGCAAAGTCTACGAGTTAACGGCTCAAAGTTCTCATGGAATCATGGCGACAGTAATAGATCCAAGCCGTTCGTCTGATTTTGTCTTTCGGAAATCGTAAAAATGTACTAGTCGAATTGTTGTTGCATCCAAACGCTGCACTGAGGGACATTTTGGAAGATTCTTGGAAAATAAACTCTAATATAAACACTAATAATCTGCCTACTCTCAAGCACAAGTGGATCAACATATTGCTGAGCTGATAGCTGCTAAAGATCCTGTGACGTCACCTTTATTCAGCCTCGTTTCCACTCGACAAATATGCATATCGGAATGCTCACGAAGTTCATACCCTATAATGTACTGTACATTTTTTTCGGTGCAACTGGGTCGCCCCAAACTACTATTTAATATATCATGGACATCAAAATGAGTAATATAACTGTAAGTTCCCTATTCCTTTAATAGCAATATCCACTTTTCCAAATTTGATACAGACTTCGATGGCAAAATAGTTTATGTTGATTTTACTTTCAACATTATACCATACTGGGTAAATAACATTTATACCCCCACCCCTGATTCAGATAAAAGTGAATTTTTTAAATCACTGTACCCGTTATTAACGGGGCAACACAACACCATTTTAGCCAGTGATTTCAACTGTGTTTTAAATCACAATTTAGATCAAATTGGTGAATTCCATTACAAATTACTGCTCAACATTAAAGAACTACAGCACACTATGTACCAAGGTTCAATTATTAGAAGTAAGGCAGCTATTTTAGACAACAATGAAAAGCCTAGTCAGTTCTTTTTTTTAACTTTAGAATAGAAATGGCAATAAGAAAACCATCAACAAAATTGAACATAAAAATGTAACCTACAACTCTAGTCCCTATATTTTACACTGTTTTGAATCTTATTATACAGATTTATTTAAAGCTGAGGAAATCGACGACAACTTAGTTGATGAATTTTTAACTGATTTACCAATTTCTTATTGGTACGATTAAAAAGGAGGAAATTTGGAAATCCATCATGATGATGGATAACAAAAAAGGAGACAAAACTCTTGTTAATATCCGTCAGGTCCTGGAGATTTATTGACACTTTAGGCGACTCACTTGTTAAATTATATAATTTGATATTTGAATCAAACACTTTGACCGATTCACAGAAAACTTCGTATTTTGTCATGTCTTCAAACATGTTCCGCAGATACGAAGTGAACTTATCTCCCTTTGTGGATTCTGAAATGTAAGATAGAACCTTAAGTGTAGAAGGGAGACTATCCAGGGAGGACGCATTGAATGGTCTTAAACATGCAGGAGTAGCAATAAGTGACATTGCAGGAATGTATCAAAGTGAAAATTCACCATGGAACGCCGTGTTGAAAACAAAAGAACAGGCTAGCAACATTAATAGTGAAGGAATTAAGTACCTCGCTAAGATGATTCTTGACTTACGAGTGCATTGGCTCCCGTTGTATATTCATGACGACATAATCAGGGAGGTACTTGCCCCTTTCGGGAAAACCCTAGATATCACCCGAGATAAAACCGTCCTCAACAAGGACAACCTGACTTTGAATGGTACAAGGTTGGTGAAATTGCAAACCGCAGAATTTGATGCAAGGAACATCCCCCACATTGTGTCTCTGGGCCAGTGTGGTATGCTGATCACTATGAAGGGCCGGCCACCCATATGTTTAAAGTGCCAACAGTCTGGGCACCTAAGAAAGGATTGCCCCGAGAAACCTAACACTACGATGTATGCTTCAGTAGCTACTACCCAAAGAAATCGACCAGATCAACAGATTAAACCAGTACCAGTCATTCCGGCCACTCCAGTTTCTGAACAAAGACCGGCCACTCCGGTTTCGGAACCAAGTATTCCACATTCACAAGCGGAACCTACGACAACGCCTACAGAAAACGAGCCTCTAGAACTAACAACAGAGGAAATTCATCTCAGTCCGAGCTCAGATTCTGGAACCACCCCTAAACCAAGTGAAGGAAAAGAGAAACGGACTGAGCTTTTTGATATGGATTCATTGTCATGGAAGGTCGTCAAGAGAAATAAGAGAAATAAGAGAATAAAATCTTCACTAACTGATGAGGAAGACAACCTCATGGATACTTCTGTGACTAACGTCTAACAAGGGTTATTTTTTTTTCAATAATGAATGGATCGCCCGCGGACAATGGAAAAGGAATATGGAATAGAAATGGCTACCCGGACTGAAATATAGACACCGAATATGAATAATGGACAATATACATCAGGAATTTACCTGTTTACCCTTTTCATTAATAACGGTATAATTTTCATTCTTTCTATCGTAATCTTTTTGTATTTGTTAATCATTTTATATACGAGTCATTTACCGTATTTTCGCGCATATATGATGCACCCAAATATAAGACACACCCGTATATAAGACGCGGGTTTTGACGCTTTGTGTAAAAATATTTTACATAAGACGCACCCATATATAAGACGCGGGATTTCTTGATTTGTGTAAAACAAAATTACATAAGACGCACGCGGCCTGCCATCTGCCGCACTGAGCAATTTATATCCAGTGGTTTCCTTTCCTTTATCATAAATGAAAATTTGTCCAATGTTTCATCACCCGTCGGATGTACCGTATTTCATGTTATTATTCGTACACGAAAAAATAATTATTTTTTTCAATGTACTAATTTACAAAATCTGTCTCATTCTGCTCAATGTTTTAAAAATATGTTGTTATTATGAGAGAGAGAGAGAGAGAGAGAGAGAGAGAGAGAGAGAGAGAGAGAACAAAACGTGTATTTAATTGCCAACTGGTCTGTGGTCTTCGCGTTGAGATATTATTTTTACTACCGTTAGATAAATAAACTCAAATGGCTTCTGAACTCATTTTCAAATACGCGCGTTTATTTGTTACACTGACTGACGTAATCAGTAGTTCGCATTAACGACGATGTCCAGCGGTTAATGAATAGAAGTATATATTGTAATGACAACTGAACAAATATATACCAGTAAATCATTATATTTTCTCGCCGATACAAAAGACAAAGAAGGGCAATAAAACGAATGTGAATATATTCTCAGTTAACAAAACAGCTGCCCTTTTATTAGTATGTTGAGCAACAGGCTTTCTACACATACCGGTAATTGGTGAACATTCTATTTCGGGATTCTTTTCTTTATCATTATTAGATGCCTCAGATATACATTTACGCGAAGAAAGTGAAACAAACAATACTCTGTTACAACTGTTCAAGTACATGTACATAAATCAATTAATTCTGTAACATTTTTAGTTTAGATCAAAAAATTGTCTGAGGCAGGACCTCAACGATTATTGTTTATTCTTATCTGCCACCGGGCCAATAGCGGATGGGTTGAGTACCGGTACCTAGTTTCTAGATTCTAGAACAATAAACGCCAGATGTAAAGGCGGCTTCATTGATCTGCTAGGAGGCCAAGTCTTCAGCGAGTGTGATTAGTACCGTACATAGAAAAATAAATGCCTGATGTATGTGGTTAGCATATATAAACGTGGGAATAGTATCTTGTTACCAGTATATATATGTGAGAGATCAATTTGCATTTTTAAAATTTATAAAATTGTCACGATGCCGAAGCGAAAGTCATATACAGCTGACTTTAAATTAGACGTCATCAAGTTTGCCAAGGAGCGTGGCAACAGAGCTGCTGGAAGAGAATTTAGCTGCAGCGAGAAAAATGTACGTGATTGGAGGTTGGATGAAGAGGAGATTAATAAGATGAATCCAAGGAAACGAGCTCGTAGAGGTAGAAATGCAAGATGGCCGAACTTGGAAGAAAATCTAGCCAACTGGGTGCGTTCGGAACGTGAAAGTAACCGTGCTGTTTCAACAATAGCGATCAAATTGAAGGCTCGAATTATTGCTATAGAAATGAACATCACAGACTTTCTTGGTGGCAGTGCAAACTGGGTGTTCAAGTTTATGAAACGGAACGATATTGTAGTCCGGTCACGTACAACTGTTGGACAGAAGCTACCGGACGATTGGGAAAATAAATTGGATGTTTTCCATACCTTTGTTCAAAAGGAAATGAGTTAAATGAAGTTGGCCCATGATGACATTATCAATATGGATGAGATTCCAATGTCATTCGATATTCCAGCTACTAGATCAGTGGCAGATAAAGGAGTGAAGACAGTCGCGATTAATACCACCGGACATGAACGAACCAACTTCACTGTTGTATTGGCCTGCACTGCTGCAGGAGGAAAACTTAAACCCATGGTTACAGTGTTGTTCCGATTATCGATTATAATCGATAATCAGTTGGTTGAGTGAACCAATTCGCCAATCGATTGTGAAACGCCATAATCGATTGCATAGTAAGGGAGACAACTATGAAGCGCTCGGCACAGACTAGTTGAATCCCTTTGTTTATTGGGAAGAAAACCGAGGATTCTGAACAAAATGTTAAAACCCAGCTAAATACCATGCACGTGTCATGGATGAAAATGATCGCAAAATAATATATCCATATCCTGGAGGTAAAGCTCGTTCTCGTGTATGGACATATTTTGGATTTTACAAAATACAGGAGGGTCTACCGACAAAGGAGAATTTAGATACAACCACAGGAGTCTGACGTTTTATCAATAAAGTATGGCGAAATGTCTGACAAAATGATAAACCCTTAACAATAACATATACATGTTATTGTTAAGGGTATTTCATTTTGTCAGACATTTCGCCATACTTTATTGATAAAACGTCAGACTCCTGTGATACAACGAAGGTCATATGCAAACTCTGCAGAAAGGAATATGTAAAAAAAGGTAGGTCCAGCTATTCTCATTGAAATCAACGCGGGGATACATTTATTTTTGGCAACCACATTCTCCAATACATAGTGCAAAAAATGAACAATATTCTAAATTTTTTGTGGTGCTACAAGAAAACAAAATTATCATGTGATACGCTTTACATTTTAAGACTGTGGAACCATATTAGCCTTCCGATCCACAACAGTAGACCTAAATTATTTATTCCCTTCATAACTTCCAAATATATAAACATACTCCATAGTTAGAATTTTTTGGATAATTTGGAAACAAATAATGTCGTCAATGACGAATGCAATTATTAGGAGACAGAACAACCTCGTATAAAATAAATGAGCTGCACGCACGCACACGGAAAAACGTTTCATGGCATCCCAGTATCAAATATTTTAAATCAAGAATTTTATTTTCATTAAATCATTTGTGTACTTTGTGCTTTCCTCTAATATAGCATGTGTTGTTGTTGTTAAAATACTTCAAATTTCTTTTCATAATAAAGCTCCATGTCATGATTATGATTGAAATACAAAAATAATCAAAAGATTATCCTGCTATTTAGGCATATATGACAATGATGGAAAAGTGATCTCTGAGGTTTGTTATAGATATTCCCTGAGACATGTGACTATTTAAAAACATAAAAAAACTTCTTAAAATGTTGCAGATTAAATTTAAAATATATGTACAAATTTAATATTAATTTTAATCCTCATTTTCTTTAAATAATTCCATTCCATTCATTTAAGATACTTGTGCATAAAGAATTTGTTGTTTGCTCTTTTTTCTTCTCAATATAAAAACATTTATTTCAAATACATTCCAGGCAATACTACAAATTTGGCCTTTCATCTTGATCATGACCATAAGGAAATGGGATCAACAAGAAGTGCTGATGTTTCCCCCCATCCACCCAAACAGACTAAGATTGATGAACAGAGAGGATGTCAGCTACAAAGCAGAAAGAAATTGATGATGCACTCTTGAAACTTATTGTTGGCAAAGTTCTTCCGCTAAGCCTTGTTGACCATACATATTTTAGAAACTTTGTGATGCTTCTTAATCCAAGGTAAGTTTTGAATGATAACATTAAAAATTAGTAATATTTATTTAAACTGACAGTGAGAAAAGAAAAAAGTGTTCCATTTGATTCTAGATGTCAACACTGTTGAATTTTGAATTTTCATACCTAAATTAAGCAATATTTAATTAAAATATAATGCTGTCCTGTCTAAATAAACATTAAATAAATTCATTGTTTTCACTATATTTAGACACAGTAAATATTCCAAATACGTCTTGTTTGACTACCATGACTAAGTGTTTCAAACTTGACATTTTCAGGTATGAAATTCCAGGTCGTAAATTAGTGTCCTCCATGATGTTCTTGATATAGCTGTTACTCACGATGCATGAACTTCATTAAATACAGAAAGTTATAGTACAGTGACTGCACATTTTATTTCCAAAGATTGGGAATTGAAAAGTGTCATCTTAGAAACACGAAAAGTTGAAGGCAGTCACACATTCTCGCCCTCACCGCCATCAAAAACCACTTCGGCCATCATTTTACGATTTTTTAAGAAAAAAAAACACGTGTATTGAAACGGCTGCCAAGTAGTAATCCTTGGTTTCCGAACATTTAAAGTTTGCCCAAACGAACGTAAATTCATTTCTGATTGGCTACATGTGGGTCTGATGCTAGGAAAATACTCATTTGTAACCAATCAGAGACTTTCTCTCAACCATACATTTGGACCGTATAAAAGTGGTACCGGCCATTGAATGCAGTCGAAAATCTACGCTAAAATACGGTATCGACCGTTGAATGCAGAAACTGGATTACGTGTAAACATGACATCGGGGCCGAATGAGTTAATAAATCCGGTTCCTTTTTTCAAATTTGTACCACGTGTTTGTTAATACATGCATTTGTAGTTGACAGCTGAAACAATGGCGTTTACTTACGATAGTGATTCAGATTCGGACTTTTCCAGTTTTTCTGAGGATGATATTGACCACCATGAATTAAGTATTGGTAGTGATATTGATATATCTTCTTGATCAAGTCTGTCTGAAATTGAGACAGAAACTGATGATGAAGACGACGAAGTGTGTACAAGAGAACCACGTGCGCCAAAAGTAACGGAGTTTACAGAAAGCGTCAGCTCAACTTTCGTTTTGGATGAGGGAAAAAAATGAAATAGATTTTTTCTTTAAATATTTTTCCCTGGCTTTGATTGAAAGCATTGTTAATCAAACTAATGGATATGGGGCAACATGCATTCAAGAAAAGCTCGATTCACTCTGGCAACCCACGACAATAGACGAAATGATGGCGTTTCTTGGAATACATTTAGTTATGTCCATCCTGGGACTTTCAGAATATAGCCTAGCTTGGCGATCAACTTGGCCCTTCCATATAATAAGTATACCTACAATTATGACCAGAGTACGTTTTGAAAAGTTATCTAAATATTTTCACATAAATGATACCATACAGAATCCTCCAAGACGCCAGCCCGGACATGACAAGTTGTGTCGCGTATGACCAGTTTTAGATGAAATTTCCAAAACTTGTCTTGAAAATTACAATGGTCATAAAGAGCAGAAAGTGGATGAAAGGATGATAGCTTACAAAGGTCGATTTATCATTCAAGCAATATTTGCCTGCAAAGCCGACCAAGTTTGGAATAAGTTTGGAAACGGGCAGATCCACACAATGGTTATGTTCATGAGTTTCAGGTGTATACTGGAAGAGACGAGGGCCAGGCTGGACGCACAAAAGAAGAGGGCCTTGGTGCTCATGTGGTAAATGACCTGACTGCGAAGATACGAGGGAAATCACATGTTTACATGGACAATTTTTTCTCCAGTCCAACACTGTTTGAATCACTTAGAAAAGAAAAAATATATTGCCTCGGTACAGTGCGGGCAAATTGAAAGGAAATGCCAGAAGAAAAAAAAAAGCCAAATTAAAGAACAGAGGTGACAGTAACTTGATGACAAATGGTAGCCTATGTGCTATCGCTTGGAAGGACAAAAAAAATTGTCCTTTATCTATCACCCAGTTGCAATGCAAGCGAGAGCAAGACTGTGCATAGGAGACAAAAAAAATGGAACATACCATGAAGTGCCAGCTCCAATTGTCTCTGAGCTTTATAATAAATACGTGTTTGGGGTTGACCTGGCAGACCAGAAAAGAATGCAATACTCTACCTGCTGCAAAGCTACCAAATGGTGGAAATATCTGTTTTGGTTCTGCTTTGATGGTGCATTAGTAAATGCAATGATAACTATGCAGGAGTTGCCCAACCACAAACTTGTCACCAAAAAGAATAAAAAAGTCATACGGGGACAACTTGATTTTAGAATTGCGCTTGCACAGCAGATGATTGGGACATTTCGAGGATTGATAACCGTGGAAATTCACATTGGCCCATACAAGCAGAGAAACCTGGGCAATGCAAAATGTGTAGCAGAGAAAAAAGGAGACATGAAGTGTCCATCATGTGCAAACAGTGTCATGTCCATCTCTGCGTAAAACACAAATGTTTCTCTAGATACGAGGAATTACTTAAGAAATAGAAGAACATAGTGACAAGGTAACAGTGTTAGTAATTAAATGTATATATTTGATAAATAACTTAAAATAAAAGACTACCCAGATAAATTTTAGTATTTTGTGTTATAGTCCTGGATAAATTTTAATGTTTACAAAGTGTTTTGTGTTATAATTATATTCCTGGATAAATTGTAGTGTTTACAAGCAGTGTTTTGTGTTATATTCCTGGATTTTATAGCATTCATGTGGATGTCAGCAGAATAAAATAATCAAACAGATATAAGGTAGTTATAGCTATTATACATGCATGATTTAAATCAGTTTATTATACAGAAAATAACTAACACAATCCAACCACACATCAGCTAAAAATTGGCTGCAGCAGCATTAGGCTCTGGTAGTCAGTCCACAAATCAGCTGCAGTAGTGTCCCCAGCAGCTAGGCATAGCAGTGAGCCACAATAGTAGCACTAGAAGTTAAAGAGTTAAATGATCGTACGTTTGTTCTATGACCCAGAAAATCATGTTATCCCTTGTTTACGTAAAAAATACAGCTATTTAAATTATTCTAGGAGAGCACAGCCAGTAGTTAGTCTGGGCTTTGGAATATTAAGTTGTGTCTTCTTATTGAGTTATTTTTAATTACCGTGTACTGGAAATTTGTCAAATCGTTTGGAGCAAAAGGAATTATTTATCTGGAAAAGAACATATGCTTAAAGATTTTGATTTGGATTATTATAAAAACAAGAACTGACTAAATCACGTGACATCGTCGCCCATATTGGATTACATCGTCAAGATTCAAACCGGGAACTATTAGGACATTTATTTATCAGGACTCTTGCAATTCCATTAATGGATTATTTTTGTGAATTCTATATTGGATTAACATTTGGACTTGATTCTCTAAAACCTTAAGTTTATTTATTTTCTTTTATGAAAATATTTGTACATAATAAATTGTTTTTTTAAATTTTTACAAGCTTGTTATTTTCACTTCTTTCTAAGTTGCTGCTTATTCAAGCCTAAGCACGTAACAATAACTGTGATTAATTCATGTTATGTCCAAGATTATACACATGGATCAAACATGTAGAGTAAAAGGTCGTTCAATCTTTGACAATGGTCACTTAATTCGAAATATTAGTGACTATATTGAGCAAAAAGATTTACCGTGTGCATTTATAAGTTTAGACCAAGAAAAGGCATTTGATTGTGTTAATTATAAATTTCTACGTAAAACTTACAATATTTTTGGGGTTTCACCCTGATTTCATCAAATGGGTGTTCATTTTTTATTTCAATACAAGTTCTTCAGTTTTAGTTAATAATTTTATTTCCAATCCATTTTCAATTTTAAGAGGAGTTCGTCAAGGTTGCAGTCTTTTCACCCCTTCTATATGTAATAGTATATGAACCTTTTGCTATTAAAATTTGTAAAGATGCAGAAATTATTGGCATTTCAATTCCCGGTGCAGCGAGGTCTGTAAAATCTCCCTTTTTGCAGACGATAGTACAGACTTTTGCTGCACGGATAAATCAAATTAAGCAATACCTATTTTTGGCACACACATATGAGCAGCTGCTGGTGCAAAAATAAATTATAGTAAAACTAACAGTATGTTCATGGGAAAATGGCGTACCCGCAGTGATCACCCTTTCGGCATTTCATGGATTGATAAACAAAAAACAGTAAGCTTTCTTTTCGGACGCAATTTAAATAATGATGATCACTGGCATATTTTAGCGAAAATCACGAAAATACTATTACTATGGAAAAGTCGTCATTTATCATTAGTATCAAAATCTCATATCATTAATCTTCTGGCTTGTAGCCAACTTTGGAACACTGCAACCGTGACTGAGCTTCGTAAACACTATCAAACCTTAATAGAGCTCAAATACTATTCTTGTGGAACTCTAAATTCGAGCCTCTATCTAGGGCGGTTTGCATCAACGCCTTTCAAGATGGTGGTCTAAACATTACACTGTTGGAATGTAAGGTCAAAGCCTTACGTATCCAACACATACAGAAACTTCTTGATTACGAAATATTCAGCCAAATGGAAACTCTTTGCAAGGTATTGGATTGATTTGCAATTAAGATCTTTCAACCCCAATTTAGGTCTAAATGTGTATACTCACACGTTATATACACCGCCTTTCTATAAAAAGTGCATAATAAATTTTAAAACCTTTTACAATAATAATCCTACGATTAGTTTTGGCAAAATTCCAACTAAATTAATTTACCAACGTGAAGTTCAAAATTATCTTCAAAAACCTAAAGTCCTAAGACTATATGATCTCCACTTTCCTAGTATTTGGAGAAATTTACATAATACATTTTTAGACCCTATCTAGACTATCTGGAAACTCTTTCAATACCTTTAATACATTCCTCAAATTCGGTCTTTTTCCGAAAGAGGCAACATTCTAGGAACCTGAATTCGAAGACATGTGCCTCCATCTATGTGCTGAATACAAGTATGCCATATGGATTAAACGTATATGTGCGTACTATTATAAATAATTGGTAACTAGTAATACACCGTTATCCTTCTTTATAGACTTAAATGTAGAATCAGAGCTGATTTTGCAAGATTAAATCTTGTTCACTTTATCGATAAATGGTGTTTACCAGGTCTTTTGTTCGTTATACAATTCAAATTAGTTATAGACATTAGTCTATAACAATATTACAAGTCGTATTCCTTTGGTAAACCCATTTAATCAAATTCAAATATCACTAAACATTTATTTGAACTGTTACCTTTATTCGCATTACCTTGTTCGTATATATAAATTGTATTTTTTGTATCGTCCTTTGATTATCTTGTACAGCTTTTAAAGTGTTTTTGGAGTTTCGTTGTATTATCTTTTATTGGCATTATCGTTTCATAATTTAGTTTTTTATCTTGTTTAATTTTGCAATTTCGATATGTTTTGCACCATGTTATTTTCATTCTCCCATTTATAAAATGCATTTTTTGTAACTTCTTTCATTTAATTTAGAAGTGCGTTGAAATAAATTTGTCTTGTATGATCTTGGGGTTTCATTGTATTATCTTCGATATGTATTATCATTTAAACACTCGTTTATTATCTTGTTCAATTTTGAATATTGTATATGCTTTGCACTGTTTTGTAAACACGGACTTGCTCCTATCCTTCTTTCTCTCTAGACTAAATGGTAGGATAAGAACAGACTTTAACAGATATAATCGTGCTGAATTCCATGACAAGTGGTGCCAGGCAGGCATTTTCTGCAGCCTCCACAATTTCAAATTAATCATCTCCCTTGACACATGACATATGTTCCCTGCTTCTATGGTGTATGTTCATACTGATAGCAAACCTGTCACCTCATTAACAATGTCACAATATCAAACTGATTGTCATCACTATCTTTCTGTCTGAATGCTCTCTACCAATCTGCCAAACACGTGCATTGTATTACCATATGTGAAATTGTTGTACATCCACTTGTACACCCAATCATAATTGTAATTTGTTAATCATGTTATTGTACATCTTATTCAACTACATTGTATTTTCACTCGTATGGCTTGCCTTCAATAGCATTAGAAACAGTTTCTTTATGTTCATATTATAATTTCTGTTGCGAGTGCACACATGATATTGTAAATATTTAATAAATACCGTATTTTCCGGCCTATAAGTCGAGACTTTTGACTTGAAAATTCGGTCTTCATCTTATACTCTGAATCGGCCTATATATGGATTTTGTCATTGAAATTGCATCGACTTGTATATGGATTACAGTATCCGGTATGCTATTGATATTGCTCTATAATCGGCATAATCAAAAACAGGTCACATAGAAGTACAAATTCATGTTAAATT
This sequence comes from Unio delphinus, assembly GCA_029339505.1. Taxonomy (NCBI): domain Eukaryota; kingdom Metazoa; phylum Mollusca; class Bivalvia; order Unionida; family Unionidae; genus Unio; species Unio delphinus. The sequence continues at coordinate 1,525,204 of JAQISU010000400.1, forward strand.
ACTATGTCAATAAATTGTCATAAAATAATATGACTGCATTTATATTTGTAAGTTTTGTCATTATTTATTTTGCATTCTGCGTGTTTTTTCTTATTTCTCAAACATAAAATAAAAGAAAACAATTACCGGTAAAAACTTCACCGGGCTGCATAGCACACTTACGGTTTATACTCTATAGTGTACTGTACTAATTAAAAGCATATTGTTTGTTCCTAAAAAGAAAAGAAGATATGAAATAACTGATCCATTAATATTTGATTTTCCAGTATAATGTTGGACATACGTGAGCAATTACCGGCATAACTTTTTTATTGATCCAATTGATCCTACAAAGGGATGTAATCCATAGTAACTCGAGCGTTCTATGATTATTTATAAAATAATGTAGATCATGCATTCTAATGAATCCCCCAAATCATGCATTTCTAATTGTATTTGACAAAGTTTCTCAAATAAATTACCGTAGGTTTACACTACACTAAAATCAGATAAATAGATGGACTACCAGTACTAATAGATCATCAGTAATCCATGATTTTTAGTTTCGCAATTCAGTTTAAAGCAAATTGTAATGTCAACACTTCACCTATATTCATTCTTAACCAGCTGACATTTCGGTGTCTCTCTTTGATTATACCGGTTGTTGATAAATTTGTATTTGGTTTCCAACAACAATCAATGCCAGTTGCCGCAATTGTTTCGACCTTGATATTGGCTGTAGCTACCCCATTGTTCTTTATCATTAATCCGCATCAATTACGCTACTCGTGTTTAATATCAATGGGATTAAGTACAACAATAAATGATGCCCACTCCCTTCTCTAGATCTAAATACATGTAATGAATTTAGCCATGGGCATTGTTTTCATTGCTTTAGTACAGGTTAAAATACAACGAGTTCTGCCTGCTGTATTTATTAGAGTACATCAAAAGAACATGACGCAATAGCTGGGCTAGCTGGGCGGCAAGTTCAAAGGACTTTGACTAGCAGCTTGGGTGGGAAAAAGTGCTGAAATTTACAATGACTGAATTCAGAGACAAAGATCCTGAGATGTACATGTAGTTATTATAAGAATACACTTTAACTTCCATTATTTAATATACGAACAAGTACTATTTCATCATTCGTTACGTACACCCGTTACGTAATTTTTGTTATTTTCTTTTCATTGAATTCAGTCAAATGATGATCTGTGACAAAATTATTTAATATTTTACATCCGTGTGTGGATATTTTCGATGGAAATATTTGTATTATGGATTCAATGTATGTTACAATATTCGCTGGTGAGTACACGGTGTTGATACTCTTTTCATGCAATGGATTATACATGTATATATAAATTAGACACGTGTATGTACCAATGCATGGTTCTCTGAATAAAGTACCGTAATTGTATTTGACAAAGTTTCTCAAATAAATTACCGTAGGTTTAAACTTTCAACTGGAAGGAATGATCATAGCTCTTGTTGCAATGGATATTGCCGGTAATATGGAATATCATACGACGATACCATCAATATTCATGCAACCGGAAGTTACTACCGGTAGTATAAAATACAAAGCCAAGTTATTGACCTGGCCTCGTCTTATACTCTGAATCGACTTATATATGGACGAAGGATGGAAAATTTACAAAATTGGTCAATTCGACTTATACTCCGCATCGACCTATAGGCCGGAAAATACGGTACCTACGAAGAAAAAAAAAGTATCGGCTTCTCGGACACTTTGCCGCTTCTCGGCCTTTTGGCAAATATCAAAGTGCAGTACCTGTTGTTCTTATCTTATCGAGCAATCATCTATCATTTAAAAGATGTAGTACAGGAAATTTGATGTGAATCTTGATAAATACGTTCAATAGGATATATATTTGTGAACAGTGAAAGTGGAAGGAAGAGTAAACAGGGATCAGGCACTCAGACGGTTACAAGCGGAAGGGGAGAATATCCCTTGGAAAACTACTCTAAAGCCAGGTAAAGGCTGGAGAAATTCATGGAGAGGGTTTGAAATATCTAGCCCGCCTTCAAGTAGAACTCTGGATACATTGGCTACCCCTCTATATAATCGCCAATCTCATTGCTGATATTCTTTCGGAGTACGGTAGAATCCTAGATATCATTAAAGTCAGAACAAATGGAACCAGAGTTGTCATAATGGAAACAACAGAAATAGAATGTAGATGAATCACACACATCTCATTAGGGCAATGTGGTTTTCTGATTACAATGAAAGGCCGCCCACCACTATGCCTCAGCGCAGAGAATGTGGACACCTTCAGAAGTAGTCCCAAAAAGAGAACCACCTTAAACTACTACCAGAGAAATGAGAACCACCTTAAACTACTACCCGAGGAACCAGTTATGTTTCCGTGACGGCTGGAGTGGTGAAAACCACCCCACCTCAGAAAAAACAAATACCCACAGTGCAAGCAGTGGCATCAACCGCCGAAAAAATCCCGGCGCCGCCCCAAGCAGAAAACACAGCGAACAACCCAGACCAACCAGTGAAACCACTCAATAACACCGAAGACACTGAAGTCAGCATTTAAACTGACAAGAGACAACTCATTAATGGCATTAAGTCATGAGCAAAAAATCTCACACCAAAAATAGAACAGAATCAACTAATAGTATTCACACAACCTGTGGAAATGGTAACCCATCCCCGCCCGCCCATGGAACACAAAGAATCTATATGGACAAAGCACTTACCTGGACAGCCCCACAGACAACGAAAACTAAAAACAAACTTTTTCAGGTTTACTCCTGGTTATGCGTACAGTGTCAGATCATGTTTGCTCTCATATACAATTTTTTTCTTCTACTCGTAATGATGTTATTTTCATGTTTAAATGATATCATATATTGTTTACATCTCTATGCTTGCAGAACATCAGGTATGTCAAATTGTTACTAGCAAATCACTACTATCCTTGACATATACACCGAAGCCCTACTTAACCTCTCCCTCTCACCTACCACTGACTATCCTTTCCGCCACCTATTGACCATACAGTAAAAGTAACCGACCCAACCATCGCCACAAAAATCAACATCTTTAGCCTAAACTATAATGTCCTACGTTTGAATACACGTAACAAATTACATGAACTTGACAGTTCAATCACAATTAATAATGTCGATATTCTACTATTACAAGATTGATAATAAATACTCAGCCCATGCTATAGGGGTGAAACGATTCATCGATACATCGTTACTTTTGCCATTTCGATATAATTATATATCAAGGTGAAGAATCGATACAAAACGATATCTACCTTATAATAGCTACACAAATCTTCAGCAGTTATGATAATTAAATTAGGAGCTCATTAGACCAAACTGTCGCGGTAGTTGTTTTGTATACACAGGAAGTATAGCGTGTGAGATTCAGTTAGTCATCTCCGTTCCCGCACCCGGACCAGTTCTATAGACAAGAGTTTCCTTGTATAAGGAAATTACATTCTTTTTTGTTTTTTTAAATAATACCATAATTTAAAAATATAATCAAAGAAATAAAATTAATAACAGTTTCTGAAGGAATTTTTTTTCTTCTTAAAATTATTATACCGTAATAATGTAAGTGTCAATTCTTTTCTCTTTGCATGGGACTAAACTATCCGTGGGGGTGTGGAAGCGGTGATAGAACTTATGATTATTCTTAATCACTAAGACATTTGGGGTGCTTTCATGCAATGAATTACAAACAGCGGGGTGACCAAGGTGATTCCAACATCCGGTCAAATGGATCAGACGCAAAAGTCCGAAAAAATTGAACTCTAATTACCTGCGATTAGAAGATCATCGGCCTGGAACTATTTTGGATATCCTGTGGAGTATGAGAATGGAGTAATTAGAAAAGTAGACAAGTCCAGGTGTGTTTGCAATCTGTGTTTTACAGCTCTTAGGAATACTGGATACACCACAAATATGTCTACACATTTTAAACGGCACCACCCAACCACTGCCATTGGAATTCCTTTTAAAGATGACAAGATTTCAGCTCCCAAGGTCAGTGTTTTTCCTACTCCTAAAAAAGCCTAATAATTTATTTTCACTTAAAATAACTTTAAAAAAAAGACTAAAATTTTGATAAGAAACCTTATAAATTAAAAGAAAACCTTAAAATTCTTCAACATGAGTCAGCAATAAAAAGGTAAATTAAAGTTTCTATACGGAAAAGTCGGCACTGCACAACTGAGGAAAAAAGCTTAAGCTGCACGTGAAATCAACTACAGCTTTCACACATCCAGATTCTCAGTAACTTGCACATCTGGTATATCCTGGCTTGTAAGACATATTTTCCAATGAGTTGGCTGTCCAAACTGCAGTACACTCCTTGGTTGGATAAAGATGAAGATGCGTTTTCTGCTAGATGTAACTTGTGTAAAAACATCGTTTACTATTAAGAGACTGGGCGAAAATCTTGACTGACAGTGTGAGTATAAATATACATTATCTGTCTGTTTATCTTTCTCTGTCTAAATTGTAGCTTCAAAATTTGTTTTTAATTTTGAAGAAATTACATTGAATTTGAAGCTGGTCAGACTATTTACCATAACAAAGAAAACTAAAAACTTATGAAAGGCTTTAATTGTCTGAAATACTTAGTATTATTGACTATTCTAGTATTTCCTAGGATATATAATGTTTATTTTAATTACTCCTTACTTTTGCATAATTTGCTTTATTATCACTATTATCTGCGACTTACGTAGTTACAAGTGTTTTTAACGGGAAACAACTGTGTCATAACTGTAACAATAAGCTTACCTCCCCTAATTTCTAATTTTACAATTTATATATAATTAGTCAAGATGTTTCCCTTTTATTACTTTTATATGGTGGGATCCATATACATTAAAATTACATTTAAAATCTAGAATTAAATTGCAATAAAAAAAAGTATTTAATATATTCCTAATGATATATAATTGTAAAATTTCTGGGCTTTTTTCTTCTTTTCTAGCTTCAACAGCCTAACTTAGGAAAAGTACTGTCACCACAAACTCCGAATTCGCATCCATCCTGTTCATTAGTGTTCACTACCTCAGCATCTTTGCAAGATCATGTAACAAAAGAAGACACATTGACAGCACAAATTATTTGGACATTGCATACAACAGATACACACTGCAGCTTTTCATCAAATTCTGGAATAACAAAAGTATGTTTCCAGATTGAACTTTTTGGCAACTGCACTATCTCTCAGACAGGAAAATGTCATATTTGGCTTCATTTGGATTGGCACAATATTTTACATATTTTGGAGGATCTGATAAAATGTGAAGAGTTTGTTGTTCTTTTTTGCGAGAACATGAATGATGTCCTTCAAACTAAACAAATAGATTTCCATGTTCGTTTTTAGGATCAGCGCAGTCAAGACCTGGTATTTAACATCAAACTTCCTTGGTCATTGTACTGCCTCAGATATGGTCTCAGCATTTGAATCTGTGACAACAAATCTGAATTTGAACAATTTGATTCAGTTATCTATGGATGGGCCAAATGTTAATTGGGGTTTTATAAGAAGATTGATTCCACTCTGACCACTGAACATATCACATTGTTAAATGTAGGAAGTTGTTCACTTCACTAGGTCCATGGTGCATGTAAGACCGCAATGGATGCTGTTAATTGGAAAATAGATAAATTTCTGAGATATCTTTCCCAGCTTTTCATGAGACACCTATGTAAAGGTTTCTGGTACTTCCATCTTTCCGCTTCAGTTCTGCAAACACAGATGGTTAGAGAACACCAGCATTGCTCAGAGGGTTTTGTGATTGACCACATTAATTGTATAAAAACTGACAATTCTTTAATGTAACCTTCAAGCTATCACACAAAGTAAAAATACCAAATGCGATCACACAGGAATGAATAAAAAAAATACAAGATCTGTAAAATCTATAAATGTTGATATTGGCGAAGAATTAATATTTCAATCAATGAATTAAGCCAACAAGTATTTTGATATTTGCCAACCTTTGGCTCTACAAGTTGCAGAGAAAATACAAAACTCTGCTTTTTTCAAAACAATTTTGACACAAAATTCAGTTTACTATACAGAATGAAAACAATTACCTGCAGGAGACAACTCTTAACTGGAATAATTATAATCCTGTAAGAGTTAATGTTGTAAGGGAAATAACTATTAATGTTGTAAGGGAAATAATCACATATCATCAAGGTCTGGAGGTTCTTGTCTCTGCACATGACTCTGTTCCCGACTGAATTATTTACAAAACAATATTTTTTTTTCTTCTACTTCTGTCGGGTTTCACAAAACATTCCTGCTGATTTTCGGGTATTAGTTAAATTGTATAGCATATAGTCACTGTTACTATCGGGGCTCCAGCCTTCAATTATCGAAATTCAACTGAAAACCAGACTCTCCCACATTGTCACGTTGATGTGTTTTTGCATTCTCTCGTGATTTTATGGGAGAGAGTGTGGTTTTCAGTTGAACAGAAGGACCCCATCTACACGTTTATGCCGTCCTACATATTCATGTATAGTGTGGTCCTAATAGTAAATACCTGTAAATAGTGTAAATATAACTTGTATATAATGGTATATATACATGTAAGTAGTGTAAATACCTGTAAATAGTGTAAATATAACTTGTATATAATTGTATATACCTGTAAGTAGTGTAAATACCTGTAAATGATGTAATATAGCTTGTAAATAGTGTAAATATTGGACTTTTTTCAGTTGCATCTTCCTTCAAGAAGCACAGGAATGACAAGTGTTGGAGATTTGAAGGAAAAGTGTGGATTCAATAAGGAGTATCTAAAATACAACTTTTATTGTTAGATCTGCAAAAATTGTACTCAGATAAAGAAGACATGTGTGAAACTGCAGGCTGTACAGGTGCAACTAATCCAGATAGTTGAAAGTACTTTGTGACTAGTAAATATGATTTTATGGGGTATATGGCAAGGAGCTAGCAAACCAAATATGGTGATGTTTATGAAGCCTCTGGTATTTGACCTTATAGAGGTATATACCCATGGATTTACATTCAGGCATGAAAGTGAGGAGATATATCCAAAGCAAAGTTGATTATAGCTACCATGGATCTTCAAGCATATGTTTTGAATAGGACACAACACAATGGTGCTTTTGGTTGCCTGCACTGTCTTGAACAAGGTGAAACCCCCACCCACCCACAGTGGTAAAGGTTATTGTAGAAAAAATCCAGCTAGGGATGTACCAGCCACCCTTCGCACTGATCAAGATGTCAAAGCCAGTGCAATTGCCAGAACAGGTCTGAGACTGGATGGTTTCTATGGAGAAAGTGTTTGGTTGTATCTGCCATATTTCTCTGTAACAACAAATGTGGTGATATATGCATGGAACTCTGTTAGGTGTTACAAAAAAATTTCTTGAATTATGGTTTGAAAACAAACATTCATCAAGGCCGTGGTATATTGGGAACAAAACAAAACAAATTGATAGAAATCTGGATGGAATACGCCATCCACCCCCCCCCACACACACACACACTTCATTCACAGAAGACCCAGAGCTATTACCAAGACTTACAACCATTGGAAAGCATCAAAAATGCGAAACTGGTTGCTTTTCTACTCACTTCTATGCCTGTAGAATCACCTGCATCTTGCTCACTTCAGCTGCTTAGTTGAAGGAATATACATTTTGCTTGGTGAAGGAATTGCTCCAGAAGATCTACAATGGGCTGATAAACTACTTCAAACCTTTGTTAGAAATGTCATCATGAGCATGAATGTGCATAATATGACCCACATCACTTCATTGGTGGAGATGGGGACCACATTGGGGATGGTCATGTTTTCCTTTTGAATCATACAATGGGGAAATCAGGAACACAATGTTTGCAAAGATGTATTTTGGCATCTAGAGCCACAGAAGAAGGTTGCAAGAAAGGTCTCTGACCTCCCGGATGGTTCAAGGGCCAAAGAGTTCATACAAAAGATGGTAAATTCTGGCACCTTAGATAACAAGATAAGCTATGATAATGCTAAACAGTGTCCTGTAGTAAAGGATGAAGAGATGAAGAACAATCTAGTTAATTATTATAGGGCTAAATCTAGTTAATTCACTGCTAGATAAAGCATTTGGGGTCAGTGTTAGGCCATTAGTTGTTGCTCAAAGGCTAGGTGTCAAATTACAGTGCTGAGAAACTGAAACAAATAGAGCTGTATCAGTGTTAAATTATGTGTTTGTAAAGCTAATTAAAATCAATTATAGCAAGTTTGCCTTAATACTTAAACATTGTAAATATTTTTGTTGTTTAAATAAATATTTTTTTAAAATCAATTTAACATTAGGCACTATTTTATACTGGCACTATATCTTATACTATATTTACAGCTCTGCATTCAAGGGATTCAGTGTAATAACTGGTGTAGAATAAGCTGATACATATTGCCATAATGTCAATTTTCTCACCTTCTTCTGATTGAACATGTTTCATTTGAAGCGATTCTCTGATGTAGAGCAAGACCTTCATTGTAAGGACTATTTAGAGGGTTTTATATACCATGTGAATTATTTAATTTCAACTAATTTCACAATAACATTTTAGACAACAGACTTTTCAATCAGTTTCTGGAACAAAGCGAAAAGGAACTCACATCTGATACATCCCAGTCCAAGTTTACTATTACATGCTGATGGACTAAAATGGACTTTTTACAACACGTGCTGATGGACTGTGTACTTATTTTTAATTGTGCTGCAAGTCTAATCGAAATTTGAGGAAATGGAAAGATTAGAACTTCATCAGAATGGCTACTAATCTATTTAATGTACACCAATATTTTCATTTCCTGCTTTCCAAGCAAGATCCCTATCAAAAGTTTTGTACCAGGTTACGAACACAGAATCCAAATTAAAGGAAGGATAAGTACAAAGCCATACCAGGGATTCACACTGGAAAATTGATAATGAGGGTTGAAGTGACTCAAGCAAATAGTGTACATGAAATTTTTAAAGTACACTGCTCCCTCGATAACTCGCAAACCTACTTATAACATGGTGTCCGGCGTGGATTTTTAAAAAATGAAGAAAATTGTGATCAGAACTGGTGAATGAAACCTTGTTTTATTGTCAAAAATGGCAGTTAGTGCCAGAAAATTTAGAATCAACATAGTGAAATTTTCAGGTTTTAATAAGGAATATTTTCTCAGTTCACTGTAAATAATAATACTGTATATGTATACGGCAAAACAGCGATCAATGAATTATAGTAAATGCCAACAGGTGGCAACACTGAATGAAATACACACTAATTAAATATGTCTTGTCAGAGGAAATTAGTGTTTTAATCTTTTCATTGTGTTGCAGTGTAAGCAGTATAATCGTTGCATGTTCTCTTCTATTCAAACATGAAAAGAGTCAATTGATCGATGCCCACGAGCACATCTGTGAGAACCTAATTAAGTGCCAGCTGCGTTTTGATTGACGACTTGGGGAAGTGTTTGTTGCATTGTAAAAATCAATTAAAATAGATATGCTTTGTTTTATCATGTTTAGTCAGTCTTTTGTATCAAATCAGGTAAAAGACGTACAATACAAAAGTTAAAAGGAATGCAAATCCTACACGCATAAACTCTTGTGGTCAATATCGTGTCTGAACATCAATCAATTTAATTGGACCAATCGAACATGATTTCAAATATGTACTTATTGTCATTAAAGTATATATTAATCAGTAATTTATCCTAATCATCTGTAAAGGTGATCATGGAGAGCAAGGGAATCAAGCAAAAGGCATACTCTGTGAATGAAAAGCTTACTGTCATAGTGTTACAAAATGCCGGATATGGTTTATTCCAGTCTACCATACTTTTCAGATAAACAGGTTGTCTTGTTTAACGCACCATAATGGTTCTGTAAATGTGATTTTTCGTTGTGTCGCATGAAGCTTTTATTGCTCGCGCGGCACGTGCCAATTAATATATTATTGCGAGCTCCTGTATATATATCGGGTAGGAGATATTGAAGGGGACAACGACTATTAGAGGGAAGCTCTAGACAAATTCAGCTGTCAGTGTAATTTAGAGCCAAAGAGTTGGGCGAGTTGCATATGTTTTTTCCAGTCAACTCTTTTTTACTATTCATATTAATTATTCAGTTTCATGAAAGCACGTTCATTGAATTATGTAGTCACATCTTTTATCGTATATGTTTCATATTTAATGTGGTAGCGAGTTATTTCATCTAGTCTCTATCATGACTAATTTCAAAAACATATTACGTATGTATTAATGTCGTTGCATCACGTACATTTATTTTGTATAGTATTCCTACGTCATACTTCGTACCTATCGTATATTCTTTTAGTACTTTTGATAAAACCCATTCCAATTAAATTAGCCTATCGGAAGGGTGTTTTTTTTTTTTTCATGTTCAACTCACTGGTGATGAGCAGCCAGATGGGTTTATGAATTCCATGAAGTCTGGCATGTCAATGCTACTATGACCCACCAATATAGTGCCGACGTACGGGTACAAAATGTGGAGGGGAAAGCGACCGTGCCAGAGAGAGAGAAGGCTGTGTCAACTTGTATTTACTAAAGAGTAAAGTAGTATTTTGACGTGTGAAACACAAGTAGTGTGCTGACTTCATATAATTTACAATAGTAGTGTTTGACTACGTGTGAAACACAAGTAGTGTGTTGACTATATATAATTTATAACAGTAGTGTTTTGACTACATAAGTGTTTATATGAAAGTATACTAGTCATTTGTACGCATGAAGATTACATGAATTTGCTATTTCTTTTGACCACCTGAACTAGTAGTCAACTTGTATTTCATATATGTTTTATTGTTATTTTGCCTTTCTGTGTGTTGTTATCACATCATTAGTACTTGTGTATAATATAATCATTGTTTTCCCCGAACGTGCATGTTGTTTCTCTAAAACCCTGCCCGGTCTCAATGGGTTGGCTCGATAACGTTACACATAGAGAGGGTTTGTAATGGTGAATGAAGATCAAAAGTCTGTAGTGAACTTAAACTTGCCGACTCGACGCTCAGAGGTTGGTTCAAGGATGAGCAGAAATTTCAGAATTATTTGCATGAAGTTGATTCTGATGATGGATTTAAACGGAAACGGGCATGCACTGCAAACGACACAGAATTAGATGATGCTGTGTACACCTGGTTCACATAGCAACGTGAACTAGGTGTTCCGATTTCGGGAACAATTCTCAAGGCCCAGGCAGAGAAAATGGCCAAAACTATGGATACTGATTCAGATTTCATGGCAGGCCATGGATGGCTTTGGAGATTCCAGCGCAAACATGGAATAAAACAAAATTCGTTGTCAGGAGCAATACGCTCAGCAAATCAGGTGGCCGCATCTAGTTATCTCAACCAACTCCGAGTGATACTGACCTGTGATGGATATACAGACAACCAAGTTTACAATTGTGATGAGGCTGGTCTTTGCTATCGGATGATGCCAGACAAAACTCTAGATACCAGAGATGATGCACACAAAAGGGGGGGGGGGGTTTCAAGCTGAATAATGAGATTTCTTTTGTGTTAACAAAACTGGCATGCATAAAATGAAACCATTAGGTGTTGGCAAATACAAGTCTCTCCATTGTATTCATCACATGAATATGGACAGCCTTCCATTTGTATATAGAAATAGTGGAAATGCATTGATGACTGCAACAATATTTAGGGAGAGGTTTTCTAAGATGTCTGTCCCCGCCATCAGAAACCACCTGTTATCTAGGAGCTTTGAGGAGAAAGCTCTACTGCTATTAGACAATTGCCCAGCACACCCCCTACTGATTCACTAAAAACAAGCGACGGAAAGATTCGGGTGGAATATCTCTAAAAACACAACATCATTAATCCAGTAACTAGACCAGGGAATTATAAGCACTTTTAAACAGAATTACCATCGGCTGTTAATACAGTCCATGCTGGACAGTGGAGGCGTTACAACCTTTCTCAAGAGTGCGAGTTTGAAGGAGACTGTTTTCATGGGTGGTCAAGCATGGAGATTGATCACACCTAAGATAATAGAGGGGTGCTGGATGAAGGGTCTTGGACCTGCCTTTGATATAAAGCAAGACACTGATCAAGACAGTGATGATGAGAGCGACTTTGAAGGTTTCAGCGAAACAGATGTCGTACTGGAGGAGGCTGTTTGGGAGAAATTTATACAGACCCATGGTGCTCAGATGTGAATCGCAACGATGTGGAGGGGTGGTTATGTGCTGACAATGACTGTCCCACAGCTGAGTACATGACAGAAGAACAGATTGTACATTCTGTAACAAATAGAGTTAGATTGGAAGACTATTCCAATTGGAGCACCCCTAGTGTCAAGAATGAAGCCGATTCAGATGTTGCTCCATCTCCCCCCTCTGCACAGGAAGCAATAGAATCTTTTAATGTTGCCATCCAGTGGTTAGAGACCCAAACTGTTGACTCTGTGAAGATAATTCAGTTGAGAAACCTAAGAGATTTTGCTTTGCGGCAGAGAAATCAACTGACAACACAATAAAAAATTAACAAATTTTTTCAAATGTGAATTTATATTTGTTAACTGTGTCCAAAACTGAAAATATTGTCGTATTCTCAATCGCGTATTTGTATTTAAATATTTTTTTTTTTTTTACATGTCTGACGTTATTTATACCCATTAAATTCATGGTTGGTAATGGTTTATCTTTGTAAATTAATTTTTTTACATTATACTCTATCTAGTGATAGCAGAATTTTATTTTAGAGCAACACAAGTTTCGACGTCATTTTTCGATATAAATGAATTTTTGAGAAAAGAAATCTCGATTCATTTTGAAAAAACAAAACTAGAATGCATCCAAATCAACACAAAAAGCAGCGACGTAATACACAGTGTGTTTAGCGATACACATGTTAAGAGTACTGATACCTCGTTAAATGTTTGTTTTTACGATCTTTTCAAGATACTTTATCCAGAAATTAAAGGTAATTTATAAAGGAAAACGAACAATACCTTTATAAAAAAATATTTATTCAGTTATTTTCAGCACGATTAAAAAACGAGTATTTAACAATGCACCCCCCCCCTTTCGCCTCTCTGTCGATCTCCATCTCTTTATTAGTTTCTTTATAGGTCCCTCGGTAACTCGCGCCCTCACTTATAGTGCGGTTGATGTTTTTGGACCCCATTGTGTGCGAGTTTTCGAGGGAGCTGTGTGCGTGGATTCCTCATTACAACCTGGTTTTACAATTGCAATATAACCAGACCATGCCTCATCTGCAACCAATTAGGATACAACAAATGGGACTGCCCCACGCAAAATGAGAAAAACACCCAAATACCTAACAATATCGACAACAATCAAACCATTACACCACTAGTAGACACACAACATACATACGCAGGAGCCACATCCGTGAGTACTCCCATAAAACAACATGAAGAGGGAAATGCAACAATACCTCCCAATAACACAAGAGAAACACTAGACAACACATATGCAGACAAAGAGATAGATGGAACGGAGAATAATCCATTTTCCAGCCCTATACAAAGAAAATGAAAAACATTACTTATAACAAGAGCAAAGCCAGCCCCAAAGCAACTGCCACCAACATAGAAATAAAACCAAAAAAAACATTCTCATTGCAAAAAAAACAAACACCAAAGGTAAAAAACAAACCCCAATACCAACACAAACAAACAACAGACAATGAATCACCAGGAACCAAAGAAATAAAAACCATGATATGAGAAATGATTGACAAGTCGCAGCTACTTCCCCATCTCTACCACAACACAACCAAAATAAACAAACCCAAACAACTATGAGATATAAACAACTCAAAAAAAAATATAATTACAATTTTTACTCCAACAAAAATGGAGAATATTAGAATAATGTAGTAGGGACTTTTATATGATTTAACTGTTTTCCAGTTTCCTAGTCTGGTACATAGTAATGCTGAATAGAATCCACATCTTCCAAAACAATACCAGCACACTCACCCCATGACCTTATGGAAATTAATTATTTGGTTAAACATGTCTATAAGTGAGAACAGGCATTTGTGTTTATGCAAAGTAATTAAATGACTATTTACAGTGACTTACAATTAGTTTTAGTTTTAGATTTTGAAAATGCTGATAATATTAGTGACAAAATATTAGATTAAGTTTCTCTAATTAGCAAGAGTATCTTGTATTTAGATTTTAAAGAAATATATATTTTATACTGAGAATCTTTGCCAAACTTGAACTATCTAAATAACTTTTGGCATTAACTAAATATTTCTTCTCTTTTTCTTTTCAAAAATAAAATACTTGTTCAAAATTTACACTAAAAACTACTTACACAAGGAAATACAACCAAAACAAAAAACCATGATCTAGATAGAGCTGTCTATACAGTAAGATCTACAATCAGATCCAATTGTGCCACAACCTTCAAATGCACAAGTGCCACAAGCATCCCAGACAGAGCCAACAACAGCTCAAGACCAAAACGATCCTCTAGAACTCACAAAAGAGGAAATCCAAATCATTACATGAGAACCAGAAATCAATGCAAAATCTACCAAGGAAGGAAAAGATAAAAGAATGGAGCTATTCGATGTGGATTTGCTTTCATGGCAAGTCTTAAGGAAAAACAAAAGGATCAAGTCATTAACCACAGAAGCGGATGATAACCTAATGGATACTTCTGCGGCCAAAGTTTAAACGTGTTTTTTCTCTTAAATTCTGAAAAACAACATGGAACGCCCACAGACAATGGAGGAGAGATATGGACCAAATATGACGACCCAGACCAAAACATGGACAATGATTTTGAAAAACAGACAATTTACTTCAGGAATACCTGTATAATTTTTCTTCTTTCTATCCTACCCTTTTTGTATTTTTTCTTTATTGTTCATGTAATTCATTTATGTATTGCTCACTACTATTTGTATTCTTTATTTCCTTCTTTCTATTCTAATTTCTACCCCGTTCCTATTATTTCTTCATTGTTCATATAATTCATTTATATATTGCTTATCACTGTTTTAGTTATAATTGTTTTTTTTTTCTTATTACATATTCCTTTTTCTTTTTTTCTATTGTATTCTTTATGTTTTCCTTGCTTTTTGTTCACATAATTCATTTATTTATTGCTGCTTACCACTGTATTGGTAATAATCGTTCATGATATATTGTATTAGTCAATAAGTCAGTTCTGATTCTACATTTTTCGGTCATCAACATGTTAGGACAGCTTACTTCGTGCCTCACGAGTACATGGAGGACTTGTTGCCTATTGTGTAAACATGCGCATGTACGACAATTTAATCCTTTTTTTGGATATAACTTGCTTAATTTAATAATAAATGGAAAAGTTAAATATCCTTACATTAAATAGCAATGGCCTTAGAGCCAATACAAATCAAAAACTTTACGAGATGAAAAACTTGGTAATCTCGCATCGCATTGATCTTTTATTTCTACAAGAAACTCATGTAGATAATGAAAGTCTTGCTTTGAAAATACAACGAAATCTGCAATGTTTTAATGCAGTATTTAGTAAAGTGAAACATCAAGACAGAACTATAATCCATGAAATGAGGACAATTAATGGGAAATTTTCTTGCATCATTAAAGCACTTTTGAAATTTTTATTCCACTATTTTAACGATTTTAATGTTTGCAACGAAATTGTGGACAGTATTTTATCACTTTTATCTTCTGCCAAGGAAACTACACAGAAGGAACCTTTATTGTCGAATGATATACAAAATGATCCATTTGCTCCATACAGAACAGATGGCAAGAACTTTCTGTTGGGTTTGACTCGAGACAAAACTAAAACAGATTTTTCGGTACCATCAAATTTCTCAAATATCCATCATGTTGAAGAAACGAAACTTCACTATATTTACCATACATACAAGGTCTTTTTCTCAGAAGAGCAGTGGCTCAGAATGTTAATTTGAAAAACCCTTTCAATCCAACATTTTTCAATGCATGTATTCATTCTATCTCGAAATCTTAGAAAATACTGGTAAAGCCTGAACAGAGCATGTTGTTCTTCAATAAAGAATTGGAAAGCTGTTGCTACTGCAACAGATGGTGGTGTTGTAGAAATGGACATCATTCATCTTCCTCAGTATTATGAGAACTATGCTGTTCTTGAAGAAATAAATCACACAGAAAGTGAACTCCACACTAGAACCATAATTTGTGTGGGATTCTATGAATTGTGCAGAGATTCCAAAGTTTTTTTGTTTTTTTTTGTGAACTAGAAAAATAAAATAATTTATGTATACAAATGTACTTCAGATGATGATATTTTAGATGAAACATTAGATGGAAAACATTGCAAAATCTGTTTCAAGGCATTTTGAAAAGAACATAGACAATCTATCAAGAGTAAAGGGATACGATCCTTTACAAGACTGGCAACTGAACGTATCGTTCCCATTCTGTGTTCTTCTTGAACATGGAGTTGTCAATGCTGATACAATCAGAAAATCAGGCAATCAGACCAATTTCACTGTCAGCAAGATTAGACGCCTTCAAACAATTTATGATATTATATTTAACACCTACAATAAGAAGCATGTTGCTATTACCCAGGAAATAAATGCATCAATTCTAACAGTCAATCATCATAATGTAGCATGTGTACTTGGCATAACACAGGACTGTGGCATTCATGCAGCTGAAAAGTGACAAAAGCATCCGGCTGAATCAGAGAAATGTTACTTTGTTTTATATGAAAACCGCCATTGCTATACAAATAAATGACCAGTGTTGCATAAATGACCAGTGTTGCTTCTGAACTGCATCTGGTCAGCTTATGCGAATGCCACTTGATTTTGTTCTTTGACAACCTTGTCAGACTGAAGAAAAGTACAGATCATGATCGTGGCTCAAGCCATAGAACACAGATATGCACACTACCGATTACAGTGAAAGGGCTTCCAAAGACAACGAGGTAACTTTAGATTAGCACCTGGAAGAATGCAAAGGAAATCCAAAATGTGGTTGTAAAGATCGGATAGTACTGAACAAGAATGATATGGACAGATGCATATTCAATCTATCCGAGGAAGAAACAGCCATGCAGGCTTTGCTCATCCAACATATATTTTGGGATTTATGCACTATCATCAAAGCTTTATCTACATTGTAAAATCTACCTAATCATGTGGCGGAACGGACTACATTTGCCATCACAGACAACGAGATCTCAATGGAGAACTCATTCAAAGATCTAAGCATTACTGAAGATCAAATATACTCAGCCACCAAAGAAGTAGACCAGTCATGTAGTGATTATGACCATGCCGAATTAGATGACTTAGAAAAGTATTCTGACAATTCACCAGAGTTCTGATATTTTTGCTCAGAGTGTATTTCAGCCTTCTACAATCAAAGATGTTTCGTCACCACAAAGAGTATCTTTGTTCTCTAATGAAGATGATAATGATGAACAAGAAGCAAAATAACTTTTGAACGAATGTACTTCGATACTTCTGCCTCGCAACATCATCTTATTTGTAGACAATGCTGCAAGCCACACACAAGGGGATGTTCGATTAAGCAGCATAAAACTACACTTCCATCTGGCAAACACAACGTCCCACATTCAGCCAATGGATGCTAGCATAATAAGTGCATTCAAGGTCCACTACAGGAAATAACTGGTTAGATATCACATTGACTGTGCTGAGCAAAGCAAGGTTCAAACTGTGGACATTAGGCGCTACACAAAGTCCTCATTATTATTAGGTAGGCAATTCATATGGTAATGACAGTGTGGAGTTCAGTGACACCAACATGAATCTAACTAATTTAGACATGTACAGATTATAACAACACCAACCACTATTGTCAAAGATACTGATAATTGAGATAAAATGCCATCAAGATGGCTCAGAGATCTAATAACAAGCCTTCCCACCCTGGTTGAGATGTCTGCCAAGGAATATGTACAGATACACGAAAAGGAAGAGACAGGGCAGCAACTCTATGATGACATTTTGACCCTGGTATCTAAAGAAGAGGTTCCAGACAATGACAATGAAGAAGACTATGATGATACTATTGATAACGAGGGAAAAGATATTACCATTAATCAAGCCAAGGACAGTATAGCAACATTAATTTCGTATTTGAGCAGACATCAGCAATATTAAACCAGTGATGACATAAAACACAATAGTGAAGCCCTTGAGAATCTATGGCCACTATCAATAATCATTGCAGATAGCTCAGAAAAAGAATCCAGACAAAGGTTACACATTTCTTCTGGAAATCAACATGATAAATATATGTACAGCATATACATGTACAGGTATTTAGTGTGATGTGTTCGATGTGTTAATTGTCTAAACTTAACATCTCCCAAGCGCATGTTTGTTACGTATATTTGATTTAATTTACTTACTTTTAATTGTCAAATCCAAATGTGTCATTTAGGGTTTATACTTCATTAATTGGGAGATTATTCTGGAAAATTCAGGCTGACCTAGACTCTAGCTGTAAACACAGGTTGACCTTGGCTTGTTGACCTCATTTCTGACTTTTATTTAGAGAGTGTAAACAGGCCTTGGAAAAGATTGGCTAGATCCAAAAATATCTTTTTATTTTTAGTAATTAGTGGCTGATTTTCTTCTGGATCATTTTATAATTGCGTGACTTGGTGAAAGTAGCCTTTTCCTCTGACCTTCTATGAATGTCCAGAAAATCACGTGATCCCTTGTTTACATAAAAAAAAACTGGTATTTAAATTATTGTCCTGGGAGAGAGATTCAGTAGAATCTGAGCTTTTAAAGTTGATACATGTAGTTGTGTTTTCTGTTTGAGTTATAATTTTAATTACCTTGTACTGGACATTGCGTCATTTCATTGTAGCAAGAGGAATTATTCCATTTAACTGGAAAAGGACATGTGTTTATGATTTTCATTTGGATTATTTTAAAAATAAGAACTGCATCACATGACATTGTCAGCCATTTTGGATTACATCATCAAGATTTGAACCTGGAACTATTAGAACATTTATTTATCAGGACTCTTGCAATTCCATTAGTGGATTATTTTGTGAATTCTATATTGGATAAATGTTGGATTTGATTCTCTAAAACCATAAGTTTATTTATTTATTGAAAATAATTGTACTTAATAAATTCATTGTTAAAGTTTAACAAGCTTGTTAGTTTTCACTCTGTGTTGCTGCTTATTCGAGCCTAAGCACGTAACAATGTTATAATAATGTGAAATAATAAATAAAAAACTTGATGTATTCAATAATTTATTTCAACCATTATTGAATATACAGTACACTATATTTAAAGCTAGCATATACATGTGTATGGTGTGATGATATCGTAAAATAAAAAATGTGTATAATTCAATTATCACATTCACTGGGAACGAAAGTGTCCACGATTAACAAGGCTCTTCCGAAGAAACCACCACTCGACCACAAGATTTTAGAGAATTACCTCTCTGTTTCTAATCTCACATTTGTATCTGAATTCAAACAGTCTTTGTTAGCAATGTACAGTCTGCATATCACCCTTTATGTGTAGATGAAACATTTAGGATATATTTAAGTACATAAACGGATTATAACACACCTTACATTTAGTGCCTTTTAAGCATGAATAATTGCAGGTAACTGCATAACTATTTCATTTAATTATTTGTTCAACAGGTAAAACTATTCAAAGACTTGAATGCTACATAAAACTAAAGATTACAACTAATGCAACATCTTTAGTAAAGCTAAAGAACCTGGATATCAAATGCAACATCTTCAGTAAAGCTCAAAAACCTGGATATCAAATCTTCCGAGAAGCTCTTGAAACTCGAAAACATCTTTATTGGTGCTGAAGCTCAAAAGATTGTTAAGAACTCAGCCGATAAGGACCATATTGTGAAGTGGCAGGTATATTTTAATTGCAATACAATGCCATTTGTCGAGAAAAGTGAGAACTGGTCCTATAATTACCGGTACCGGTATGTCAGTAGAGAAAATTAACAATCACACGCACTAATAATTAAAAAATTAAAAACAATTACACCATGAAATATGATGCCACTAAAAAAAAATGCACAAGCTGAAAAGAACATAATTCCAGTTATATTTAACCCTTAAAGTGCTAGGCGCGACAATAGTCACACTTTTGTTCAATGTCCCCTAGTGCTTGTCGCGACTATAGTCGCTTTCAAGGTAAGCAACATTGATCGCATTCTATAACTTCATGTTACCATAAATGCCTGTAAAACTATATTTGATTGGCTTAAAAATGCCCGGAACAAGCATTCTGCAGTATTTTACTATACATTTAATGATTAAATTTTACAAATGCTCGCTTTTAAACACATGGTACTTGTGCAAAGCTAAAATGGCCGACGCTGAATACGAAGGTGATTTCTTGCAACAAATACTTGCTTCAGATAGTGATGCTCAAAATGATTTTGAATAATTTGAGAAAAATGACATTATTGGAGCAAGCGAGGTATTGATGGAAATACCCATCAATGATTTTGAGCCAGGAATTTACGTGGAACTGGAGTCGGATGTACATGCTCGCTTGACGTGAAAAGATGGCGCACCTGTCAACCCCCATTCACTGGCAATTCAAAATTAAATGTTGAGATGGTGAATACTGAACTTACGGACTATTGAAGACTTTTTCTTAGATGCCGAGCTATTGCATCTGATAGTAGATCAAACAAATCATAATGCAGATCTGAGTTCATGGGGCAGACTTGAAGGAAAAAAGTTGCATTGAAGAAATGGCGACCTGTCACACCTGAGCATCTAAAATGTTTTCGCATTGATTAAAACAATGGGTTTGGTACATACGTGTGATCTCGAACGCATACTTCAGTAAAAAATAAGTGTGGGATAGATTTCAAGCTATTCCAAGCAATTTACACCTGTCAGACAATCATAATGAGAATTAAGGTGACTCTTTACACAAAATCAGCCCAATGACTGAACAAAAATAAAGCCTTTGCTGAGGTTTAATCACCAGATATGGATCTCGGTTTGATGATCTTATAATAAATAACAGGTGATAGTTTTTCATGGACATTAATTACTGACTGGGGGGTTTAAACTTACCTCTAACATTCATGGAGTGGCTTTTTGCAAAACTGTCACCCCTTCTTTTACCTGTGATTTTCATAATTTATATATAACATTGTGACAGACATAACATGTGCATGGTTGGTCAACTAAAGAATATAACATTTCTTAGATATATTTGAACTTTTCCATCAAAAACAAACAAAAATACTGATGAAATACAATTGTAACTTGTCATTTTACCTGTATTTACACCTGTACATGCAAATATGTTACACTTACACGTGTCTTGATGCTAATCTTCAAGTTTAGACATTCACCATCATGTTTCATACAGGGTTTGTCTCTCAATTGTGTATATTTAATTAAATACATGCAATTTAAAGACTATGCAGTTTTCTTCCTTTCTCCCTGAAACAATTCAGCACTGAGGGACCTTATACTGCAAAACAATGCAGCACTTTAAGGGTTAATGAATACCGTACATGTTGGGACACTATAAATGAAATCATTAGAAAATTACATGTCAGAAAAAATACTCAAACGTATAATTCAGTAAGTAACACTTTATAAAAGAAAACTGTTTTGTTTTAATTTTTCGTAAAAATATATTCAGATAGAGAGAAAAAGAAAGAGACAGAGATATACCGGTAGATAGTGACTGTACAGAGTGATTGATAAGAGTTGAGAACAGTTTTGCTCGTTGCCTAGCTGTTTGTATAAACTTACATTTTAAACATCTTATATAAACAGCTATATATTATTAATTAATTAAATCAATTAAATCTTCAAACATCTCATTTACATTTCGGATGCCAATAAATATCAGTCTTAGAGAGAGAGATGGAGAACATAAAAGTTACTGCCTACTTAAAGATGCAGTCTCACTAAGTGAACAACTGTAAACAGAATATTTAGACAGAAGAAAAGATGGCAGTCATACAAAAAAAAACCTGGCAAGCAAATTCTTAGATGCTTCCCGGATAGAAAAATTGAAAGCTGTTTGAGAATTGAGCCGAAATTAAGGACATGAATTGAAGAAATGATCAAGACATCTGCATGAATAAAATGCAAAGTTTAAATTAAATTGTACATTCAATTGCAATTTTCTTATCTCACAAACATGTTTTCTATTTTAAGAGTTTAACACATCTGTATTAAATGGAAGTTACAATAACTTTTGAAATTGTGGAGTCAGTAACCAATTTCATTACTGACATAACAAATGTATAACTTTGCACTAGAATCTTGGAAATAACCAGGTGCATGATGCAAGAATGACAAACAGCATTGAGACACGTTATAGATATTGCCTGATATGCAATTTACAAAAGGACATGCTAAAATACAATATGACAGGAATAGAACTGAAAGGCACAAGATTAAGAATATACTACTCTCACAAGGGAGATGCCATGAAAACAACATTATTATTAAAACCATGATGCTATATAGCCAGGTAATAATAATTGAAAAGACTAATAAATATGTTCACATTTAATGTAATAATAATTGAAAAGACTAATAAACATGTTCACATTTAAATGTAATAACCATACCTTCTTGAGGCATCCTATGGGGGATGTGACCTCTGTGGAAGATGATTTCCATTGCAACCAACACTTTAGTCCATAGGAAGTTGTACCAGACTGCGCAGGCTAGAGGGCACTTGCATGACCTTGTGGGATACAACTGAATGAAAAACAAATGGTGACAAAATGTCTCAAATAAATTCATGACATCCCCCTATAGAAAATTAGAGGTGAAGGAACAAAATGTAATAACCATTCACAAATACATAGCTTTACACCTGTTCGTCAGTACAAAAAGTTATAGGGACAGGGAACTGAGAACCAGAGAAATAGCAGATACCAAAATCCAGTAGCACATGCCATAAGGTAGGGAGGGATCTGATCTAGACTACTGGTTCCCTCATTATAACATCCATTCACTGCTCGAACGCGTTTTCCGTTCTTCCATTTGATTGAGGGTATCCTGGCGACCTAGTTTTTGGTTGATCATTTTCACTCACTGAACAGTTAACTTCAGAGTTAAATTATTTTGAAGAAAAAAAAAGCGCCAATAATGTATTTGTTTTTATTTTATACATTTAATATATTTGGTAATTCATTCATTGCACTTTCAGAATCTGGCTATGTCTAGTCTGTTCTGGTAAATGCAATCTTCGCCTTGCATACGTTGATCTCAAATGTTCACAATTGCTTAGGTAGCAGGGTCCAGTTTCGTAAATTGGCCCCTGACAAATTTCTTAACTTAAGGGTATGGTGTGAGTTTTTGAGCTACTATTGTGTAATAATTAAAGATATGGATAAATTTGTGAACTAGGTGTTTCAGGCTTGTGTTATTCTTGAAATTGATGTCAGACATGTAAACTTTCCATAGTTACTCTGCAGTATGTTTGATTGTGAAATACCAATAGTCGGCTAGGAAGAAGAGCTAGCCTCCCATAGCAGTAGACACGTGGGTTCAAGGCAAGTAGAATATCTCAAAAACGACTTGGATGACAACTATTATGAATTGCATCAAGCTATTTAGTAGACAATGTTTTTCAAAATTTTCATCTAGGAAAAGGCCTTGTGTTTGCACTGTGAGCACCACATGCTGTCAAAAATGGCCTTCAGATGTGAAAAATGCATGTATAAAATAAAATAGGGGTTGGGGTACATAAACATTTTATTCTAAGAACTTCAGTAGACTTGTCGGGTCAAGTGTGTGATATGATTATGTTGCGCTACATAATACCTATCCAGAAATATGTACTTTTTTGACCTCACTCGCATTTATATTTTTAATGAATTTTTATATTAGGCAGGTGCATGCGACATTAAATTTGTACATAAAAACTGGACCCAGCCCCCTCAAGGGAAAAATGCTATAAAAAAAATTGTGCAATGAACCACATTTTGTCTTATTTTCTTGTTCTTTATTCATATGCAATTAATTTTTATACATTAGCTCTATCATAGTACCTCTATTTGTCTCCTTATTTTGAATCTCTCAGCTCTATAGGAGATTCAAGGGAGGTAATTTCTTTTTGCACCTATAAATTATACCTATTGGTATCGGGACAAGTTAGCATATTTTGAGCTTAACTAAGTTGCTTTGAGAGAAAATGGGGGTTTAAAATGTGTTTACTTGATTTTCATGTAGGTAGCAAGCTCTGTACTCCTATTTTAACGAAAGTTATTCATATTTCATTGCAGACACACAAAAACATTACATGACATGACATCACACATTCTTCTAAGTAATTTCACTCCACAGGAGCAAATGCACTTTCAAGAAATCATAAGTAGACATACTGTTATAAATGGTGAATGTCATCAATGGAACGGTGTTGCAAATAGTGATGGATATGGCATATTGCGGACAATGTTTCGAGGAAAAAGAATTAAAGTTTTAGTATTTTTGTGAACAGTTCCACCATATTGGATATAAACTTACAGTTATTGCATTGCACACAAACAGTAATGCACAAACCCTGTCTTTTGTGTACCGTAACAACTGGAAAAGCATTCTTACATTGATGTGGCAGAAATACCCTGATTAGTTCTGAAAGTTTATTGATGTTGACAACACAGTTTTCTTCTGGCATACTGGTAGCCACTTTTTTACTGAGTACAGAATGAGTAATAATGTCAGTTGTTTTCCTTTTTGCAGGTCTCAATTTGCATGGATTGATGTTAGGATCTGTTGTCTCAGTCATATTGGTAGAAGCACTAGTTTGAAGCATGTATTCATTATGATCCAAACGCACTAAAGATTGATTATAAAAGACCGACTTGGCTTCATCATGACTTGTATTTTCTGGTAGGTCCTTATTTAAAGTAATAGAAGTTACAACATGTCCCTTTTTGTACTGAGTTTTGTTATTGTTGACATTTTTCTTGTAGCTTTTCTTTCTATTTCCGCTCATTCTCTATATCCTTGCAACTGCTAAAGTCAGCTGTGAGTGGATAGGATTCTGAGAATATTTGGGTTAACTGTATGGACTGTGTATTTATTTTGTATTTTGAGCTTGAGAATGGTTCATTTCAAAGGCCTGTTGTCACTGAATTTATCTGATATGTTGATGTAAGTTCAGCAAGGTTCCTCACATCAATGTCCCATCATAGAATAATATTTGTTTCTTTATATCTGTCCCAATTAGCTAGACATAGGTGTATTCCCCCTCCCCCCAATGCTGTTTATGTTAGCATCACTAGAACAATACCAGGTCAGGAATCTTGATGTGTATGTCTCAAGCTATAATTATTATTAAAGTACATTATAAATGTAAATGTCTGGTAACATTTTTCTTAAGTGGCACCTTTTAAATGAAAAATTTCAACAAATAATTGCTTGAACAATAGAGAAGTTCTATCGCTAATAACAAAGAGTGTATCTCATATTCAGTCACTATCTGCAACTATAAAATCCATTCTTAGCATTCAGTCAACATCATCATGTAATTCTGGTATCTTCCTGACTATTCGATGGCAAAAAGGACAGGAAACATTCCATTGCACACAAGTTTAATTCTTTTCAAGACAGCAACCCTAGCACAAAGTATATACAATGCAATGCATTTTTCCGCAATGTAGTCACTTTTCTAAGAGAGTAACATTTTTACTTTAGCATACAAAATAATTTCCTTGATACCATTTTGTTAGATAATGTCTAGGTAACAGCGCTGGATTAAGCACCGTGGAGGCCCATAGGCAGTCAAACTTTTGGGGCCCCAGACCCACGGTCACGGTCTCATGGGGGCCCCTGGGGGCCCATAAAAGTCGCGGGGCCCATAGGCAGTTGCCTACTCTGCCTAATGGGTAATCCGGGTAAGTGATATGTACAATTTTTTTTTACATAAATTATTTTTTGCAAAATGCTTAATCCTTAAGGAGGCAGGGTCCAGTTTCGTAAATTGGCCCCTGACAAATTTCTTAACTGAAGGGTATGGTGTGAGCTTTTGAGCTACTATTGTGTAATAATTAAAGATATGGATAAATTTGTGAACTAGGTGTTTCAGGCTGGTGTTGTTCTTGAAATTGATGTCAGACATGTATAATTTCCATATTTACTCTGCAGTATGTTGATTGTGAAATACCAAAGTCGGCTAGGAAGAAGAGCTAGCCTCCCATAGCAGTAGACACGTGGATTCAATGCAAGTAGAAGATCTCAAAAACGGCTTGGATGACAACTATTATGAATTGCATCAAGCTATTTAGTAGACAATGTTTTTCAAAATTTTCATCTAGGAAAAGGCCTTGCGTTTGCACTGTGAGCACCACATGCTGTCAAAAATGGCCTTCGGATGTGAAAAATGCATGTATAAAATAGGGGTTGGGGTACATAAACATTTTAATAAACATTTTATTCTAAGAACTTCAGTAGACTTGTCAGGTCAAGTGTGTGATATGATTATGTTGCGCTACATACGAGTACATAATACCTATCCAGAAATATGTACCTTTTTGACCTCACTCGCGTATTATATTTTTAATGAATTTTTATATTAGGCAGGTGCATGCAACATTAAATTTGTACATAAAATCTGGACCCTGCCCCCTTAGCGCTTCCGCCGCCATCCCCCCCCCCCCCCCTTCAGCACATGTTACATGTTGCACCATTCAAAGAAGGCTGAGGAACTGCATGTTATGGAAGAAGAAAAGCAACGTCAATCTGTATGGATTTTTTCCCCTTCTAATTCACTTACTGTTTAGGGGGTTTTTTTAAAAATTTTTTCTTCTCCTTTTTTATCACAACATCGTGCTCGCGGCCAGCACCTGTGGCACAAATCAGTTTCAAAAGTACAAGGGAGATAACTCATAACGATATATTGTGAAATGGTCTAACACATGCATTACGTTATAAACGAGAGAGAGAGAGAGAGAGAGAGAGAGAGAGAGAGACAGAAATAGGGTCAAACTTGCACCAGACAAAGGGATGTTCATACCTTGATTCGAAAGTCCGGCCCCATTTTTTCACGATACAACCTCCGTTTTAGATGCTAGATATTTACTGACAGGCTTTGGCGAATATGCTACACACTACGACACATACGCAATAGTTCAACAAAATATCTACACCCAATACTGCAAGTACATGGCGACATGCCGTCTCTTTCTATCTCTGTACTCTGCCTTTTATCGACATTTTTTTTTTCTTCGCATTTTCACATAAGGTTGCTGCTGGAGAGGTAATAACCACGTGTTGTTTTCCAAGGGACTACCGCGCACGTGCGAGTCTGGAGAATTTTCTATGGACATGTGGCCTTGATCCTATGTGAGGCTGTTCATGATTGGCTATCAGCTCGGCGCATGAGCGTATTTGGTGAATTATTTCTTGAACCTAGATTTTTTTCTGATGGCATATGTTGGTCTGTTTTTGGATTAATTGATTCTTTCATTTGGATTTATTCACTTATTCATTTGGATTTTTTTTTCTTTTATTCTTTTGGATTATGACTGGAGGTAGAAGGGAATGATTCTAACCCTACACCAGTCAAATTCTTTACAAATTTTTCAATAATTGTAAGTATATCATTTAACTTGTAATTCAATATGCAAGTTTAACTTTTACTTTAACATTTTGCTATTCATTTCATTTTTCCATTTGCTTTCTTTGTTACTCTGTTTCATAAATTGTTTGTTTGTTTTGTGAAACTTTTAAAATGTCAAACTTCAAAACAAATCTAGAGACTTTTATGGGAAAGTATTTTAGAGTAGGGGTAGAGGATAGTTTAGAAGGCAGATTCATCACTGCCCAAAGGGACGATTTTGCCCAAGGGATCGATTTATCCCATATATTATTTCAAAGGAGACCCAATACACCAACTTTGTTAGCTTTATTGATGGCTAGGGGTATTGAAGCAAAAGACACTTTCACCAATTTAGGGAGAGGACAATATGTACTGTATCCAAAAGAAAAAGGATATTTACTCCCCATTGGGAATTTAAAACTGGACTCCTTCGAGGCAAAAGTAACAAAAGCACCGCCAATTACTGCTATGGTTCAAAGAAAAACAAAAGATGTAATAGTTTCACAGTTTCCTAGTGAAATCCCTCTGCAAAACTTTGTAGAGGGTTTCCAGCAGAGAATTAACATGAATGTCCTGAACCTAAGACGAGAGACTTACAAAACCATGCCGAATGTGATTACAGGCAAGATAATTGTTAAAGTGGACTCTAGAGAGGTTACAAAAATTCCAGAATTCTTTAAAATCTTCGGACTAAGAGTTAAAACAAGGTACTATGGCTGTGTCAGATTCAGACCATGTGGAATCTGTAGCAAAACGGGACACCAAAGGTGGGTGTGTCCACAAAATGCTGCTGGCACCGCCATTTCTGGTGCCTCAACAACAATTTCAACAACTTCAACCTCTACATCAACTGCAACAATTACAACATCAGGACCAAACAAGAAAACTGCAACTAGAACAAGAAGTCTTAGTTCTAGAAACAGAGAAAGGACAAGATCTTGGAAAAGAAGATGAAAAAGAACTAGAAGAAGACCAAATAGTGCAAGAGAAAGTAAAGGAAAAAGAAAAAGAAAAAGAAAAAAAGGAAAAAAAGGAAAACTTAAAAATGGAAAAATGGAAGAAGAAAAAGAAAATGGAAACAATAAAGAGCAAAAACAACTGGAAGAAGAAACAATAATCAATCAAGATGAAACAGAAAAGGAGAAAGAAAAAACAATAGAAGAAGAAAAGGAAATAGAAATAGAAGAGCTGGAAACTCAAGAACTAGAACCCCTCTCGGTTATTTCTCCGAAACAAAATAGAAGAAAACATTCTAAAAGAAATGTCCTTAGCTCCCCAATCCCAGCGGGAAGGACTACATCTTTAAAGACTGTACATGGAATTCCAAAAACACCTCCAGGAGAATCTAAAATTCTTCTGGAGCAACAAGAAGTTCCCATGACAGAATTCTTAAAAAACGTGATACGGAAATCAGGCAACCTTTACTACAAGGACTTGAACTTTCAAATCTTCCTCTTGACCTGTCTCCTAGATTGAGAGGAAACAATTCTCCCAACGAAGGATAACATATGCTACAATACCTCATTAAAATCTTTAACTCTTAATTATTTTATTAATATTTATAACTTTTCAGTTTGAAATCCCTGCATAATGGCTGAGTCTCACAAATAAAACTAGCCTTCATCAATATAGGTGGTTTATCTTTAGAAAAAGCTCAAAAACTTATAGACTTTACTACAGACTTCGATATTGTACAAGAGCTACACAATATTAAACAGCAAACTATAAATTTCATTGAAGATAAAGTAGACGCTTTATTTTTAGGCAAACTCAACCCTTCTGAAAAATCTTCAGGAGTAGGTTTTACAATTGTAAACAAAATTTTTCAAAACAACTGGAAATTATTGGATACTCCTAATAACCTTCGAGGTAGATTGATCCACATTCAAATATATAAAACTAATATAATAAATATTTATGCTCCAGTTCAAAAAGAATACAAAATGCAATATTACGAAAATTTCAGCGATTATGCATCAAACTTTAATCATGAAGACTTAATTCTCTGTGGAGATTTTAATGCATGCAGAGAAAAATAATGTTAGATCAAGTCGTAAAAATATATATTAAATGCTTTTATTTACAGTAACAATATCATGGATGCTATTCGTTATCTACATCCTAATGTAATAAAATACACTTATCAATTCCTAAATACAAATGTAAAATCCAGAATCGATCATTTCTATGTATTAAAGAAGAACCAAAATAATATTTTAAAGTGTAATATTTCAGATGTTAAAATAGCTGATCACCAAATGATAACTATGGAATATAAAACATTTACATTTATAAAATGGGGTAAAAGTTACTGGAAATTAAACAATAGCATTCTAAAGTTACCGGAATTCAACATTGAAATTTTAAATGAAATTGAAATACTTGAACTACAAGACAACTACAAAATTACTTGGGATAATTTTAAAGCTAAAATTAAAGAAACTTGTCAAACATATTGCAGAATTCAGAGCAAAAATAACCAAATTATTAAAAATGAATGTAAAAGAATATTAGAAGATACAAATACTTCTGAAGAACAAATAGAAAAGACTAAAAAAAGTTCTAGAAAATGTTGAAAATCATAAAACGAATAGAGAGAAACAAAGATCTGGTCTCTACTGTGATATTTATAATATTGGAAAGAAAATTTATAAAAAGGAAGAATGTAGAAAAGGTAGTGAGAAAACATTAATTAAACTAAAGAAAGATAATACAATTATTCAAGGAAAAAAGGACATTTTGAAATATGTTAAAGATTTTTATCAAAATTTATTTCAAAGCAAACACATATCTATAAATAAAATACAAACTTTTTAAATAAAATTAAACTACCAACTATTTCAGATGAAAATAAAGAACTTTGTGATCAAAATATACAACTAATTGAAATAGAGAAAGCAATAGATAAACTATCAAAAGGTAAAGTACCTGGCATTGATGGCATTAGTGCAGAATTTTACAAAAGATTTAAAACACCTTTATTACCAATTTTACAAAACTTGTACAATAAAACTTTTAGTTCAGAAATAATGTCTAACACAATGAGGACAGGAATTATAACATTACTATACAAAAACAAAGGTGAAATCACAGACCTTAAAAACATTGGAGACCAATATCCTTGCTTAATATAGACTATAGAATATTAAGCACTATTTTGGCAAACAGACTTTCAGCTACACTTGGTGAAATAATAATGGAAAATCAGTCTTGCGGCGAAAAGAAAAGACAAATCTCTGACAACATTCTATCTGTAAGGTGCTGCCGGTTATCAAGGGTTATTACTTATTAGTACAATATTGCACAAGGCCTGGTCAGAGGTATTGCGCA
Source organism: Unio delphinus (assembly GCA_029339505.1). NCBI lineage: Eukaryota > Metazoa > Mollusca > Bivalvia > Unionida > Unionidae > Unio > Unio delphinus. The sequence goes on from JAQISU010000400.1 coordinate 1,556,150, forward strand.
ACTTGGAAAAACAACACTTGAAGACCGCCTCCCTCTAATTATCGTTATCTAGAAGATGATCTCTACGGTGTAATTTGCCCGGTTAATGGATATGGTAATCTGAGATGGTACTTTGAACACGACAACACACGAGCCCCCGTGAAAATAAAATATGAATTTAATTAAAATACAATTAAGAAAAAAATGACACTGTAAATTACAATTTCTTTCTTTCTGAATACACTTAGTTCAGAAATACATAAACTGAAGCTTTAAAACAATGGATACATTCATAGAAATCCAAACACTAATAAAAAATAAATGAAGTTAGCCGTTAATACTGAGAGTAAATTTCATCATGGAATCGAATGTTCATTTAACATTGGACTGTTGGGTGATTCAAAATGACCTTGTTCGTCGACTGGTTTTTTTTTTCTCTCCTGCGTTCGTCTTGACTTGCTTGCCCTTTGGTTGTAAGCGGGATTACACAACTCTGTCTTCCAACTTCTTTTTCCGTGTATGAATTTCGACTTCCTCGCTATTTCTTCAAACAAACTATTTTCCTTGTAAAAGAAAAGGGTAAAACGCTCTAAGTATCTCGTTACTTTAAGAGTTGAGATTGTAAGTCCGTCTTCAGGTTCGAACAATCAGATCTTACTATCAGTGTTATCATTTATACGGCTAACAAATACTATACAAGTCTTCAGATCAATAGAGCTATACTGCTAATTATCGACATCAGAATTCGGGAAAGTCATATATTCCCGTAAGTTTAAGGAACTAGACCGTAAAGAAATCATATTCTTTATAGTTATAACAGAGATTTGAAAGTATTATCGGTCGAAATTCCTTTATGGGTAATACAACTATTATAATTTCGCAAACAAAACAAAGATTAACCATCATCAAACTTATTAATTAATTAAAAATGTATACGAAAAATATACACAACAAACTGCACTCACGGGTGGACGGGATCTACTACACCATTACCATCACATTTTCTAATAGATGGTGTCCCTCAATCGACTCAAACCAGCTGTATGTGCTGGGGAGAGACACGAGGGTCAACAATCCCCCCCCCCCCCGTAAAGTTTGTCGTCTGCTTAACATCTAACAAATGATGTTGAATCGAGGCAAACCTGTGGTCATGAGCCGATTATTCGAGTTGAGTAAATCGGGTCTCCAAATTGTGGGTGAGTGGTAGTTCGTATGCATTATTTTTTAAAGTGTGTAGAATTCTACGTTATTTGACAGCAGTGTAAAGTGGGTGGCACGATTTACACAAATACTGCCCAAATATACACAAATACTCCCAAACACTACCCAAATACTGTCCAGAGACAAGCACGTGATACATTTGCTACTATATAATTTTTTAAATTCGTTGTCAAGTTCAGTTCTGGGTCAAATCAAATACGTAAATAACTAAAGCAACTAGAAATTTGTTGTACGAAACGTTTCGAACATAATTAATTACCATTTTCTCGGAAATTATCGACAGAGTCCGGGACGACATATATATATATATATATATATATATATATATATATATATATATATATATATATATATATATATATATATATATATATATATATATATATATATATGTCCCTAATTTGCATGCTTAATTGCAGATATCTATATTCTACAAAAATGTAAATGTTTCATTGTGGACACACTTTCCGCAGTTAGATATAATTAGCTATTGGCCTCAAGTTTGTCCCCCCCCTACCCCCAACATGACTCTTTGTTCGAAACATTCAAAGACTTGTGTGTTCCTGTTCCCATCCTCATGTGTTGTATTTTTCGTAAAAAAAAAATTATATTTTTGAATAGACAACGTGTTTATATGATCGTTTATAGTTGCGATGGTTTCTCTTAATTTGCTACTTTCTTGGATGAATCGTTCCCTGAGGCCGTTCCCCCCCCCCCATTTATTTACGTTATTATATGCTGTTAATAACTTGTTATATGTTTTGTACTATCGCCTATTGACATATTTATCTGTGAATAATTAAATCAGATAGTCCTTATTTCCAGTGATCGTCGCCAACGATTTTCGCTATTGATATGCTATTATGTTTTGTCGGCTATCTATATTCTTTGTCTAAACTGGCATTTGTGTGGCCAAATGTTTTCTTTACTTTGTTTATTTCTGCTTTAAAAAAATATAGACTCTGACGGCACACATACATATATTATATTAAGTTAACGAGCTTATTTTGTGTATTAGATTTGGCCAACATTAAAATTTAACACACAATAAATAGGACGAATTATTTAAATAGTCGGCGATTGCATAGAATGGAACGAAACAAAGAATTTCTAAATGCTTTAGTAACTTAACGTAGTTGATTTTAACCCAGAACTTAACTTTGCAATGAATTTAAAATCTCTTTAGTTATAAATGTATCACGTGCTTGTTTCTAGAATGGAACGAAACAAGAAATTTCTAAATGCTATAGTAATTGAACGTAGTTGATTTTAACCCAGAACTTAACTTTGCAATGAATTCAAAGTCTCTTTAGTTCTAAATGTATAACGTGCTTGTTTATGGACAGTATTTGGGAGTATTTATGCAGTATTTGTGTATATCTGGACAGTATTTGGGAGTATTTATGCAGTATTTGTGTATATCTGGACAGTGTTTGGGTGTATTGGGTAAATCGTGCCGCCGGTGTAAAGTTACGCACAATGCCCGATTACCCATTAAGCACGCTAAGCACGAGTTTTGGACATCAATACAACAGGGACACCTGACAAAATCTCCAATTAATTCTTGATAAAACTGTATGAATCAGCATCTCTTATATGGTTTAACGATACACTGGTATTTTACCACCCCCACCCCCCAATCGCATTCTCTAGGAAGGGGCATGGAGTACCATAACATTTTCAGTACTTGAGCCTGCACTTGGTACGTGTTTCTTCTTCTGCCTAAAGACTGAAGCTTACAAATTGAATCAATGGCCAAAACCCGAATTTCACTTCACTATTCATGCTTTACAATAAAAAAAAATATCAGAGACATGGGATTTTCTCAATGGACCATGACGATCATGACCAGACCAATTTGTCAACCAAGATGGCAGTGTAAATTTTTGTAAATATATCCACGATTCATATTGATCAAAACTGTTATATTTGCTGGATAAAATCAAAAGAGAAAATGGATTATAAATAAAACAGATTTTTAAAAAATTAGCAATGATGAAGTAAAAAAATAGCTGGATTTTCTTGATGGCCACATATTAACGCAAGGCGGTCAATGGAGCAAAATTTCATAAACTTCAAAGTAATTTGTTCCCTTGCAGAAGTAAAAGTTATCTCTCTTTTCGAAATCGAATTTCAACCTTTTGAGCAGCAAGGTGGGGGTGGGGGTGAACAGACCTTTTCCTGGCATGTCACTTTTTGAAAAATAAAGCTTCCAACGACAATGAAAAATATAAGCGTAATAACGCCAAACCGAAGCTTCTAACTGACCAAGAGTTTCTCTAACTGGGTTAGTTTATTTTGTTACTTTATCAATCGTTAGAGTTTTTTCAAATTTGTGTGTTTTCGTTTACCCATAGGACGTTTAAGTGAGGCCACACCCTCCCTGTTGCTATAAATAAATCATTATTACATCAATAATGGCACAAGCTAGAGAATCTTACAAAGCCACATTAGTTCGAGAACAACTAGAAGCAATAATAAAAATCTTCCTGTTCGTGATTCTCTCTGACGAAAACTACAAGAACGTTAATAAACTCAAGTTGGATTTATTGAAGGTTCAGAACAATGATTAAAACCTATTATAATCGTCACTGAAAAAGTCATAAAAGCCAGTGAAAAAGTCTTCTTTCCACGTTAAAACGAACAAACGAACAAAGTAAAAAGATAGCGTGAAGAACTAAAGAAAGAAGAGGAATTTTACGAGGTTTTCCAGCTGAAATAGATACAGTTCAGCCTCCTGATAGAGAAGAAGAAATACTTGAAGGAATTGGCAAAGTTCGTACTGATGTAGGTGAAATAAAAGATTTTTTTGTACCAAAACACCAGCAAACACAAAAATAAATATTAAATTGATTGAAACATTTAGAGATGATTTCTTAAAATACTACAGAAGAATTATCTATAAAATGAAATAAAAACCATTAGAAAATATGTTACATAATGCTAATATTTTTAAATCCGTTTATGAGATAATAATAATAGTAATAATAATAATAATAATAATAATAATAATAATAATAATAATAATAATAATAATAAGAAGAAGAAGAAGAAGAAGAAGAAGAATGAGGACCTTGTATAGAGCTTAATCTTTAGAAGCTCTAAACGCTTTACAACATCAATAATGAAATGACTACACTACAGAAAAACAAATAACAAAAACCACGAAATTTGCAAAACATAAAAACATGCTGAAAACATATAAGATACAAAACATTTTTAGGTCTCTAAGTTTGTTCCTGCAGTCGGGAAGGGTGAGTTTTAAGAGCACTCTTAAATGGGACCACTGTGTCTTTGTGTCTAATTTCAATGGGCAATTCGTTCTACATCGCCGGGCCCTGGTATGCAAAGGAACGTTGTCCCTATGACATAGTTTTCATAGTGGGAACAATGAGTATACGATTGTCAGAAGAGGAGCCTAAGTATCTTAATGTTATATACACATTGGCGAGGCTGGATAGGTATGTTGGACTGGAGTCTTTCAGTGAAACATAGCACAGAGAACAAGTGTTGTGTTTGATTCTGAATCGAATGGGTATCCAGTGTAGAGTACAGAGCACTGGTGAGGTGTGCTCTGATCGAGGTACTCTAAAAATGATCTGAGCAGCTGTGTTTTGAACGTTTTGAAGTTTCTCGAGTAGATATTGTGACGAACCAGACAGAACTGAGTCCAGATTTGAAAGTACTAATGAACACACAAGTGTTTTAGTGGCATCAACTGAAAGATATCTGCAATTGGAACTGATGCGTTTCAGTTCAAGATATGCAGCCTTGCATATGTCTGTGACATGCTGGTGCAACGCAAGAGTACTGTATAGGGTAACACCTAGGTTTCGTACTTACTGTACGAATTTAATGTTGCTGTTGCTGATATTTATTGTCTGAGGTAAAAAATGTGAATGAGAAGGTCTTTGTGTTGTGATCAGAATAGCCTCAGCTTTAACATCATTCTTCTTCAGCTTGTTACATGTCATCTATGATTTCACAGCATAAATGCACCGCTCTACTCCATGGATGGTAGCATCAACTTCAGTTGGGTGGCTAGACTTGTATATATGGGTGTCATGAGCGTACAATGGGTGAGACACTGGGTGATGATCTATGACACACGAGAGCGACTGAGTGTATAGAAGGAAGAGAACAAGTCCAAGAAAAGACCCCTGTGGGACATAACAACATAGATGAACTGGGCTGGAATGTATTCCATTTGCAGATATAATTTGTGTCCTGTTGACTAAGTAGGATTTGAACCACTGTAAGGCTATATTCTCAATGCCAAATATATGCAGGAGACGGTGAAGTAATATATCATGGTATATTGTGTCAAATGCTGCAGAGAAATCAAGGATGGTAAGGACTGTAATATTTCCACTACCCAAACCAGAGAGAATGTCATTAAATACTTTCAGAAGAGTAGTTTCAGTCAATACTGTGGCAAGGGCGATATGCAGACTGTACATTGCTAAAAAGACTTTGAATTCAAAAGTTGGGTTAGAACAACCTTTTCTAAGATTTTTTATATGAATCATAGATTAGAAACTGGGCGGTATTTTTTTTTAAATCGGTATGGTCATGTGTTGGTTTCTTCAGCATAGCCTTTACGATGACAGTTTTGAAAAAATGATGGGAATTCCTTCGATGAGAGATAGATATTAATAACATCAGTTAGTGAAGGCAATATTGAGTGTAAGCACTCAAGCAGCAGTGATGTCGGAATTGGATCAAGTTCGCAAGGCTTTGGTGCACTTTTCATCACGATTGTTCATACTAAATCAACAGAGACAGATTCAAATGCTCCTAATGGTTGTCGCTGAAATTCTGTATCATAACTGTATGGTGAAGAGTCAATTGAAATTTTGTTGTCAAACGAATCTCTAATGGTTTGTACTTTGTCACGGAAGAAATTTGGAAATAGGTCCGGAAGGTCTACTGGAGAGAAAGTAGTTGGAAGTGGTATACATTTGTAAGTGGGATAAGTTTGCTAAACGGACTAAGTTTGTGACGTTCTTTTTAGCGGCTTCATAGATTTGTTTATGAATAGTGAGTCTGGTGGAAACCCAAAGCCTCTCTGCTTTTCGGCGATGTCTTATAGCAGTGCCAAGCTGGTATCTAACATTGCTATACCATCGAGAACACCTCTTTTTCTTGATACTCTGCATTTGTTTGCTGGGGCATGTTTTTCTAGGAATGAACGCAGGCAGTTATCGAGTTGTTCTGCTGTAGGATGTAAGTAAGTTGTTACGTTGTTTTGGATGTCATGCATGAATTTCATTATATTTATCATACGGAGGTTTCTCTTAGTAGCAAATAAAGGTGGAGGGTTAGGGACTGATACGTTGAGAAGGCATATAATGCAGAGGTGATCCGATGCAAGTTCGTGGGATATAAGGGTGGATTGCAGAATATTATTATCAGGTTTATGAAGAATCCAGTCTAAATTGTGACCAAGTTTATGGGTATGTTGGTTAACTGACAGTTTAAGACTGAAAACATGAATGGAATCTAGGAGTTTTGACGTGTATGGGTTTCCGGGACAGTCAAAGTGAAAGTTGAAATCTCCAAGAACAATTAGGTTGCCACCTGTCGAATTTCCATACTCCAGAAAATTCCGAAACTGCTCAAAAAAGAGAGATTCAGTCAGCTTGTTTTTTTCTACTAGGAGGAGGGCGGTAGAGACAGAAAAAGATGGACTGATCTTTGTTCCAGTGTGAGAGTTGTTTTGATTAGTTCAAACGATGTGTGGCAGAAATTGAGGGTTGTGTTGTAAATAGGGCATTTTATCATGGAATTATTTGTGATGACAGCAATTCTACCTCCGCGACAGTTGCGGAGAAACGACTTGATGGAGTAATCGGTGGGTGTTAAATCAGTACACTTGGGCTCATCGCCTGATGCTTTAGCCATATTTCTGTCAGGAAGAGGACGTCGATATTCTGGTCGTTGATAAAATTATCTATTTCTGTGCGTTTTTCCGGTGATCCTACTGATTGAGCGTTGAATAATGCAATACGTAGTGGTATCTCTATGACAGTTGACACAACGGATGACGATTTAAGATGAATTTGATCCAGGTTATCAAAATTAACAGCTGAATTTTTAAATTGTTTATCTGGTACGGAAGAAAGGGAGAAAACTGGAATTCTTCTTCCTGTTCTACGCCGGCCAGCTTTGAAACGTTTCCTTTTTTGCTTCCGTTTACATTTAGGTAATGATGAATGTAGTCCCAGTTCATTTAGTCTTGAACACGATGTAATATGAAGAGCCAAGTTGTGGTCATTTAATGCAATAATGATTGTCCATCATAGCGAAAGTGGTTTGACTGGCGATCACATGATGGAGGTTTATTAAAAAAAACAAATGACGTCCGAACAGTGGAACAAAACAGCTGAGAAAAATTATAATTGTTCTTTTTTCCAAAACAAGGAGATGAAGAGATGAAGAGACACATACGAACTGAACACACAATGCATGATGAAACACAATAATGTAGAGGAAGACAAACAAACACATATAACATGAAATATAGCACAAAAGCGGAAGAGCCTTCGTCAAGCAGTTAAGCGATGGCGGCCATCTTTCCGGAAATAATATATAATAATTTTATTAAATGGATTTATCGCGTATTTTGCAAAGCAATAAGAAAAAAAGAAAATTGATTTTAAACATAAAGATATCGTTTAACGAAAAAAAATTTATAAAGAGAAACTGAAACAAGCAGAGGCGTAGCTAGAGTGTTTGGAGCCCGGGGACAAGATTCATTTTTACGTCCCCCCCCCCCCCTCCTTAACTCTGAAACCCAACGCGCAGAAATAATTCTCCAGAAATTAATAATGAAATTTCTCATATATGTCAAACATTATTAAGGCGGTATTATGGATATCAACGTTTATCGTTCTCTCATTGATTGAATTGTTGATGATTATCATAGCGATTACGATCCTTGATTAGATAAATAAATAACAAATAAGATGATCGTAAACAATGCTCAACGTGAACCGATCAGGGTTAGAGTGATATATTCACAATTAACTCTACACAAAGCGATCTACGGCGATGGACTCGGTAATGTTGTTCAGTGTTTATTTATAAGGATAGATCCAGAAGCAATACCGATTGCAAAGCAACTAGGAGTGAAAGCTATCGACGTTGTTCGTAAAAAAAAAAGCCTGGAGTTAATGGTAATGTTGCCGGTAAAGGGTTCTCGGAATCAACAATACATTAGCACGATTAATACAACAAAAACCAAAGGAATTAAAATTACCCAGCATTGAATTGATGCGTACAAATGTCAATAAAATAAAAAAATCAAGCTGAAAAATTAACAATTTTCTGCTGAAACACATAACATTTAACTGCGAAATTAATTGTCTGGTGTTATCTTCGTGTTAGACGATAATAATTAAAGTAAAATGTTCAAACGTATATCTGACCCAGCATTTGATATAGACGCAGCAGTTCTCAAAGATGATTCTGTATGCGATTATCAATTTTATTCTTACGATGTACGACAATCAGATCAGCGTGGAAGAATATAACTGCAACTTCAAGACACTAGATTATATTTTTTTTACTAGCAGGAGCATTTATCGAAGTAAAAGGCGAACTTGTAACAAACATTGCTACTAATATTTCAATAAAAACCTGCAAGTAAATGTGGAACAAAAATTACATTGAAGAAAGATCAAATTGTAAGTGGAGGTCAAAACAAATTATCATTAACAGCAGCAGGGAGGGCGAATCCGACAACCTTTTAAAGAGGCGTTCATTTGGCAAACCAAGGCTTCCTCCAAAATCGTAAAAAAGGGTCTATTTAGCAAACCAATGCTTCCTCCAAAATCGAAAAAAAGTTTCTTTAGGGGACGCAAAGTCGTTGTCACACCCTCCCTGCTGCTATGGGGGTAAAACTTCTTTTAGGATTTCACAAATAGACTAATTTGTAAAACCTCACCTCGCAAATCAATAAAATTATTGGATTGGTCGGTGAGTTTAAAATTAATTCTCGGTAACGAATCATTATGACATCGCATATACACTGGATTAGTTGGATCTTCAATGATTAGAAACCCTGGAGGAGCTGTTGGTGCAAACGAATATAAAATATATCCTTGTTGAGCTTTATTTGATCTTACGAGATTTTTTAAATCACTTCCTTCGATAACATCACATACTAAATTGAATGCAATCACCGAGAATGTATTGACGTTTTCAGGAGCGATATGCCTACCATCACCGTCTGGATCATTATTATGTTTGAGGATAATTGTCTGTGGTTGTGGTATTCTTAACCATGTTTCGTGAATTTGTTTGAATTTTCTTTTCCTTAGAGTTGCTACATCGATGTATCCAGGAAATCTAAATTGCGATATATTATCTTCTTTTAATGAAAAATCAGTTAAAACTCGTTGTCGTTGTTCTCCTGTGCAATTATTCACCATTTTTAATGTTCGGTTATATTCTACATTGAATATAATCTGATTTAATATTTCTATGTGTTTGATAATTTCCTCATGAACTTCTTTTCTCCCGGCAATATAATTATCAAATCTACGATCTAGAAGAATTATATGTCTTTCAAATGTACGATAAAAATTATCAAACCATTCTGTAAAATCGACAACGTTTATTGAACCAGAATATTGATAATCTTGTTCATTTTTCTTTAAAAAAAAGTCCAAAGAAGAGGATTTCTTTCACCTTTGTTATAAATTTCAATTTTTTCTCCCTCCACTTTTTTATTTTATTTATATGAGTCTTAATTATATAGTTATATCCGCAATCTATTACATTTGATTCATCGGGATATGATTCTTTATCAGAAGTAACATCAGATTTTTTAGGTTCGGTTACATTTTGATAAGATCGTGCCTGAGGTATGATTTCAGGCCATCCTAGCACGGTTCTTATCGAACACTGATAGATATCTACGACATAACTGGGTGAGTTTATCTCAATGGCAGATGATAACGTCGGCTCGTGAACTGTTATAGCGATTTTCGATTCTTTTCCAGTAATTGATTTTATTCTGAGTTGTAATTCATCATTGATTTGTTCGATTTGGTAAGACCCTGATGGTAGCGAAACAACGTTCCAGTCTGGAGTTCCGTCTTGTTTATTTTTACTCGCAAACACCAAGGAATTATTCGGCTGTTGACCTTCAAATGCTACCGAACTAATATTAGGCCAACTGTGATACACTCGTAACTTTGCTAACGCTATTTCTTTCACGGGAATCGCAGAAGGGAAATTCACACTGAATTCAGGATTGGGTGAGGTTATTGATATCATACCTGTTTTCAGGGGGTTGGTATTTTCCGCTATTCGTTGAAGTAGTTCTTGCGATAATGCCATTGTTGCTGCTATTATTATTATTATCTTTTTCTAATTTTGACATCGCGGAATCATAAACACGTACCATCGCTGAGAACTGACTATCTGATATTAATGTGTCATCGAGTGACGACGATATCATTGAGGATAATTGCGAGTATGCAGTAGACACAACATGGAACTTGATTATGTAATCCTGAAGTTTGCGCTGGCTACACGATGCTATTTTTTGTTATTATCGAGATTATTCCCGCGATTGTTGTCGCCGCTAATAAACAAATTGGATCATCCATTGTTACCGAGGAGAGTATTATACCGGCTCCGGTGATTACACCTGATACCGAGTACACAGTAACATCAACTGGGTGATTCGCCTTCGATATCTTTTTTATATTTACTTGATACTCCTCAGTGAGTGTTTTGAGTTTAGTCTGAAATTCTCTGACCTAATCATAGCGATACTGCTGTGATGACATTTTATTTATTATAACAGAATTCAATTTAGTTGTTTACTTAAATCCGCTACGAATTCCACATACCATGTTACTGAAATCCTAGCCAAATTATTATCAGTGGATGTTATTGTGAATTGTTCAATTGTTCCATTGTCGATGATCGTTGATATCATATTGTTGATCCCAGATGAACTCATTGATGAAATATTAAATTGAGTCGGTGACACTAGTGCTAATCGATAAATACCTTTGACGGTCGCGTTGATATTTAATATGTTATTTTGTGGTGTCCACGTAAATGATCCGTATTGGATCGCGTACACGTGATTTATGATATTTTTTTGTTAGTGAGGGATTTTTATTTTTTCAAGTTTTTGTATCATCCTCAGTAGATCATCCTTGATGACATCGTTGGTCGTTTTAATATCCTAGAATAACTCCTAATCGCAGATTAATCGTTGTTATTTCATAGAGTTTTGTGCTAATATCAGTGAGATCTATTTGAACATCTTCGAGTTTTGAATTTTTTTTACCAACAAATTTATCAAATGCGTCGCGTCGTTAACTAATATATCATGAAGGGAAATAGCTTTCAATTTACCCTGACGATCTTGAAATACAACTATTTCAATGGGATCAACACTTGCGAGATTTAACTTTAACATAGCTATATCATCTTCGATGATTTTTTTTACATCACCGGTTGCAGATATTTCCGCGGTGGATTTTTTCAGGCTTGATAAAGTTCTCCCCCATATATCAAACATGTTTATTTTATATTACTTTCTCTCTCTAAAAAGCGACTACTAGTATATTCATTTACGACTTGATGATGTGGTTTTCTCGATGATGAAATAGCGTCAAGGACATTTAATACTTCTATGCCGCATATTGGTGGATCATTAAGTTGTTGTTTTGGTATCGTGGAATGCCAAGCCTTCATTTTATCAAAAGTGTTTAATTGTTGTATATAGCGGATAAATTCCCTCGGCGGAACCAGTCCATATGAATCAAAATAGACAATTGCGCGCGGATCAATAGCGTATGCAACCCAGTGGGTTCCACGTCCGCTGCTTTTATCGAGATTAATAATACCGGTTTCAACGTTTTTTGGTTGTGCCGGTAATTGATCTTTCATAAAAACACCTCTAAAGTTTTTTATCGCTAGTTTTTTTTAGCAGCATCGAGTAAATCAAAATTTGACATGGGGACTATTGTTAATAAACTGTTCCTGGTATTTTCAGGTCGCTTCCTTTGTACCATGAATACTGGGTTCCTGGTAGTCTTAGGCCCGTTCCCTTTGTTTTATATCCCTGTCCCTTTTTTGGTTCATATGATTGAGCAATGCTGTGTACTGCTCTTGCACCAAGAGATGCAGCCGCTCCTAATGCGGCGGCTTTACCAGCTGCAATTAATGCTGAAATCTCAGCGAGAAGTGTGAATACACCACCTGATTTTATCATGTTCTTAATCGCTGCCGCAGAGAGAGTGATCTGTTTACCTTTTTTATCTTCGATGGCATCATTGAAGTGTTTTATCTGACGAGCTGTCAATGACAGTTTATTCTGACCACCAGACATCTGAATGTGCTTCAGCAATATTGTGGTTCCACATTTTTTTAGCTGATTCCGATTGCAATTTTTTAATTTGACCAGGAGTCAACGTAACACTAACAACACTTTATAACATTTTATTAATACCAGATTGATCTAATTGCTACATTACATATTTTTGAAAATATTACATATTTTCCACTGGTGCATCAATTACCTTCATTAGTCCACCAACACCTTCTATTAGCATTGATTTGTCACTGAGAATGACAGCAACTGCACTGTAATTCGGGATAGTGACAGCACCCCCTGGACCAGCAGTCGGACGAGTTACACGAGCTCTGACGTACATGTCAACTACAGATTGTCTTGTTAAGTCAAGATGTTCCAGCGAGAAGTAATAGATGGGATATCGTTTTCTAAAATCAAATTATGATATTTGCAGACCAGTATCCACATTATTATCGCGTCCCATATATGACAACAAACGATGATACACGCGTGCTATATGGTTGGTATCGTAATCAAGTTGTATCTCCTCGGTTGGTTCCTGTTGATCGTTTATCTTCAACGAAACTTCATTACACCCAATTTGATCAAATATCATATGACTGCGTGTTTGTGAATTCAATCGCGTCATATCCTGTAACGCAATAAATATATGACGCGGAGCTGAAACACCTTATTTTGATGCTAGGTGCCATGTACGTGTACTATCAATATTATAATCCATGGTATCTGTGGTCACTGTTAGCCAACTTAACAATGATTTTCTGCCTGTACTCATAAATGATAGTAATGTTTCTTCCACGGTGATTGATGGAACCATTACTGGCATCCACAGTGCTAGTTTCGTTATAATGACTTTACCCTTAGCAACACCAGCATCATGCCAGATTGCATTATTATTACTACCCCTTTTCATGAGTGCTACTGTATGCTTCGCTCCATACATAACTTTTCTAACATTTCTGCAAAATCCGAAAATATGATGTAGTGGAATCGCGCATGAAAATTGTCTACGCTGTCCTTGCAACATTGCTATGCGTGTTGCAAACCCCAAGTTGTAATTGGTATTAACGCTTTTTATAACATCAAAAGCAGCAGCTGGTCTTGCTTTGTGTTCACTATCATCTGGTTGTGGATCAGATGCGGTATTTTGCGGTGTCACTAATTTAATATATGGAATGTGATCAGCGTGATCAGTGAGATCCTTAGAGAACATCATAGATGGACCCGCCAATTTTGTATAATCATTAGAGTATCTTGCTAACCCCACTATTGTTGTGGCAATATCAACTTCACGCTCTATAGACTCGATTTCTCTTGCATCAATCATGTATCTAGCACTCTCAAATAGCGCCATGATACCATTATTGACAAAACCAACTCGGATATTTTCATCACCTGCATATGGTATATCAGCTGAAACATTTGTTACGAGTGATTTAGATAAACGCTTCAGAGGGTAGAAAGTATTTGCTGGAATCATGGACTTGAAGTTCGATTCTTGATCGAAGATCCGGTTGTGCTGCATGATATGGAAAAATACTGATAATTAAGTAGAGAATCATTCTTGAGCACTGGGGCATCTAAATCAAACGCTGTGTCAGGATCCGATTTGAACATATTATATGTTTCTTGATCTAAATCGTGATCTCGCTCGCGATTTCAGGCCACTTCCCGCTATCATATTTGCAGTAATATTTCCCTGAGTGTCATATCCATCATTTATCCGTGATGCTATATTCTGTTCCACTGCATTGTTTATTATTTTACTAATACTTGCAGGCATAATTTCCGTAGATGGTAGTGGCCCTAGTGATTTTATCACCGGCGACTTTGTCATCGGTTTCCTTCGCCGCCGAACTAACGCTACTAGTTTTTCTTTACCCGCGGAATATGCCCTCCCGGCAACATCACCAACAGCGCTTATACCCTTATCACGAATAACATCAATAGCTTTCATTGATAATTGTTTTGCGATTGGTGCTATTTTTGAAGCCATTCTTGCAAAAAACCCTGCAATGGTATTACCTAAACCATCTCCATAGTACGCTCTATAAAGAGGTAATCGTGAGTTTACTACATAGACCGTAGTTGGTTTTCTATGGTTGTAGCGTATGATCATCTTATTTAAATGTTATTTATCTAATCGTGAAATCATTTACTATTTCTAATCCTACGGATTTTCATCGTAAACGATTTCCAATCCAACGGATTTTCAACGAAGTCATCAAATTAATCACCATGGTAACCGTAAAAATCCCTTGGATTTTCGGCTAGCTCATCAATAAACTCTCGATATACATCAATATCCATGATACCACCCTCAAATTGTCGCCTGCAGATATTAGCTGCCTCATTAATTACTTCCGGTGAGTTATTTCCGACTCGTTTCCCTCCTACGAGAATTTCTAATCGTGATATATCCCCCAGAATATTACTAGGACAACTAACTAGACCACTACCTGAAAAACCCCTTTGATATCCATCTCCATTTTTTCAGTTGTACCAGTTGCACCTTGCTCGCGAGATAATTCATCCAGTGATCTGTCCATTCTTTCTAAATCATCATCATCAAGTGATGTATCCCACTGAGGTTCTTCTTGTTTTTTTTTGTCTTCGTGTTTGTCTCCGTGTTGGTGTTTGACGTTCCCTATCTAAATCATCATCCCATTGAGGTTCTTCTTCTTGATTTGTTTTGTCTTCGTGTTTGTTTCCGTGTTTGTGTTGGGCGCTTTCTTTCTTGTTGTTGTTGTTCTATTTCCATTTGTCGTTCTTCTATTTGTTGTTTATCATAATTACTATATCCTTTTTTAAATTCTTTATACCCCATCTCCCACTTATCTAAACGATCAATCCCCTTATTTTTTTATACAACCAATCAAACCAGTCACTGCGTTTTATTCCAATATCTTTATACTCGTCCTTTAAAAACTCCCTTTTTGAATCATAACTGTTAACAGCGAAATTACCAAAAGCGTGATAATACTCTTTTTTCAATATTTGAAATCGTTTTATTACTGTTTTAGCCTCATCGGTAATTTTATCCACTAAAGAAACACCCGTTGTTTTACTAACATCGCCATGTTTATCTCCAGCTATCTGTTTTAGCAACGGGAGAATACCCTTTTCCTATCTTCTTCCTCAATAGTCTCACCCAATATAACTCTTTCAGTAGTTGAAGTAATGGGTTTGAATAGCTGTTGAGTGTCTGATGCAAAATCACTCTGCAATTCCTGTCTCGTTTGGAGCATATTTCGAACGGAATCACGAACTGGAATAAATTTCTTAATCGCATCTAATCCTTGTTGTGCTAATTTTGTTGTCAGTGCTTCACCCACCATTATAAAGTAATGTACGATCTAAACATAGTGACTTTGTCACCCGAAATTCTTTTGTGTGTTATACTTCCGCGTAGTGACAAAGTCACCAGTGACAAACCATTGACAAAGTCACCATTGATTCAATTACCGTGCAAAAAAAATCGTCTTTCGAATTTTGTTATAGTTGAGTAAATGCCATACCTGTCTGTTTCATACATTGTAGTATTCATGTATGTATGATGTGTATTTACTGTGTTGAGGCAATCAAGGCGGGATTCTCAGTTTGTCGGATAATCTCTTTTATTGTTTTGATTTTCGAATTAATTGTGCGTTTGAATTCCTATTGCTGCCCCAATTCTTTTCTTATTTTTTCGACAACAGTGAATAACGGGACGAACTTATTGATGTCCTTACAGAATGCAAGGGAGTCATAAATAGCGTGCTGAATTCGTTTGATGAAAGACAACGATTTTGGTAACACGTATTTATTACTTTGAGCATGATATTCAATATCTTGAAAATAATTTAATTTATTTGACAATTGAATCCCTTGAATTTTCAAATTTAAAATCTTAAGTTATGATCTCATTGATATTATCAGAATTCATATATATAATATTATGTATTTAAAACAAAAGATATTTAATATATTTTTCAAAAACTAAAAAATTGGAGGGTCAATTTTTACCCGTTTTTGTATGAACTCCGTTCGCAATAACGTGTATTCACATCTTATTACGACTAGAGATATATATGAAAAACCCCATTTGGAACCCCTCAGGTGTTATTCACATCTGACCGGGCCCAGAGGTACCACGAAACATAGTCTCCAAGAGGAGATCTAACTCGCCAAATAGCGGATTAGAACTCCAAGATGGTATATTTCGTGAATGGACTTCACATTTACACACACACACACACACACACACACACACACACATATATATATATAAAATGACATGGTTATGGTATTTACAATGAATGATACATGAAATATAACAATGGATTATAGAGGACAGCACAAGAGAATACAACATGTAACAATGGATTATAGGATGACAATGGTATGATGGTATAAGGATCAAATTAAAACAGGCACACTTCTACATTCAAATTGAAACCACCATACCCCCCACAAAATCACTTCGGGTTGAATGAAAAAACACATTCACACCGTGTGACGGTGTGTGTGGTATGGTGGTTTCACGGTTTTAATTTCGAATGGCTACCACGCATACCTACCCCACATCGAATGCAAAGAAGCGGACCTAAACTCCCACGACATACGCTTTGTAAATGATATCCACAGAATTCATTACTGCATGATTTGTTACAAGCGGTTACTGATCCTATCATACGCCATTTGCAATGGTTCATCATATAATAAATTCTTTATTTAAATACTTGTTTTAATTATAATATGGAGGAGTTCGAGAAATTATCGAAAATTACAATTTGGAAAAAGAATGATTTCAATCTCGATAGAGTCTCCACTGATGTACCAAAGGGTCTAATAAGTGATAGAAACATGATAGGTAAAATTCGTGATTGTTTTAATGAATTCAAGCGCGATGGAGTATCTCACTGTTGGTCGACATTTCGAAATAATGGTAGTGTTGATGCTACCATGATCGACGAAAGAGCAGCAGTGATAATCTCACATCTTTACAAGATAAAATATTTTTTTAGAGTGAAATTCATTATCCACTCAGAAACGGGGAATTGGATTAAACGCGACAAATTTGAACCCATTCTGAAAAATAAGAGAACTGTCAATGTGAGTAAGGATTCCAAACCAGGAATTTTGACTGCAATTGACAAACCGTATTACGAGAGATCCTATCCTGAAACAGCATTTCTTTATAGGATCTATCCGATAAATGATAAACCGAGAATTGAAAAACTAAAACCAATGAAATAATCGTCATTGAATTGTGTAGCAGAACGAATAATAGAACACTTCACAAATGCGTTGCGTGGAAACAAACTGACGGATCTAAGACGTAAAAAATAAACGAATGGGAATTAGTTAGGAAGAATGGAGCAACGATTCAAGATATAACCAAATTAGAGACATCATTAAGATTCCCAATAACCGTAATGACCATAACAGGCGAGATATTACACGAATCTAGATATAAATCAAATGGAGCCCCAATTAAAATTACTGACCATAATGAACACGCGTGGACACCTGCGGTAACAATATTTCCGCGGAATATAACCATAAAATATCTACCCCCAGAGAACTCTGGGGGAAATTTATTTGATTTGTTTTACGAGTTAAGTAAAAAAGATCCTGTGTCAGTGTGGTTACTTCACAGTTTTGAAGACGAAGAGGGTAAATGCGATCAATTTGTAAGACCCAATGGCAAATTATACCCTACTGAAGACCTCCACAACGAGATGAAAAAACTAGCTAGTGGTTTTTGAACAATTCCGTCAGTTGCAGCTCATTTCACGAGAACGAGAAATCTATGGAAACCAACACGCGTAGAATTTCTCTCTGATACCGAATCAAGCTGCATCGAGTACAACCATTGTGGATTATGGAATACAAAATACGACCCTAAAAGTATTATTTCGGTTGATATGGTTGCGTGTTATCCAGGGAGTTTTCTAGGGTATGGAGAGTGCTCTGAGTACTTCAAAAGATTTGGACATCCCACACATTAGATGACCCGTGTTGCGATTAATGGACCACTGCCTGATTTTGATCTCACCGGATTCGCTCGTGTGATATCATTTGAACTGGCTAAAGGACTTCATCCGTGTTGTTATGTTTGGTTTGAAAAACACTGGATGCCAATAGTGTTACTACGGTATATGATTGATTCTGAGATGCTGATATCGCTGATTGTCAGTGAAGCAATTATATCATATCGAACGCAGACTGAAGTCTGGTTACCACAACCCGATAGTCTAGATATTTAAATAAAAAACAATTCCCCGATTTCGACGAAGAATATATCTTGAAATGGTCCAAGGAAAACTTTGAAGTTAGAAAAAATCATGCAAAAGATTTCGGTAGAAGAATAATTGGTAAGTTCACACAGGGTGGAAAATATGAAAACAAACGATATTCTTCGCGGTTGAGTATAGGTGACGCTAAATACGATTTTATAATCGCAGATGTAACATCTAGGGGTATATACGTCGATCGTAAAGACGCTTTTTTGTCCGATGGAACCAAATTGGGTACAATTGTTACTTACACAGATGGAGAAAATCCTCAATACACGTACTTAAGGTCGTCTAAGCTGTGTTTTGTCATTGCGGCGGTGGCTCTTTTAAGAGAGCCTTCTTTCTCTCTCTCTCTCTCTCTCTCTCTCTCTCTCTCTCTCTCTCTCTCTCTCAAAGATGTAGCCGTATCTACACCGTTATGAGTGACTCTTCCTTTTGAGAGAATTATTTCATAAAAGTTATGGAGAAGATTCTTTGAAAAAAAACGACATTAGTGGACTAACATCATAAATAAGGTTTTCCGTACCAGCAAGAGTCTCGTACGATTCCGTACCTTATTCCCTAGACATTCCATCATCATGTGACATCCTTTATCTATGAACTCATTCTTCTCTTCTTCCTATCATCCTGAGTTGACAAACCAACAAAAATCATCTCATAAAAGTTGGTGGAGATAACATCATGAATAAAGGTGTCACACGTATAATTATGATCCATGAGAGAGACTCGCACCAACATCTTTGCTATCATGAGACATCACGCCGCCAGCTACACTACGTGAACTCAGGAATGACAGAACAACTCTTCTGTGATTTTCGTATTTTTTCGCACACACGAAGGGTCAGTTCTAAGACATCAGCAACAATATCATCACACCATGGGGATAAGAACGAGTACAACTAAGACGTTTACCAGCCTACAATGCATATCGCCGATGAGAATTCTTTTTGTAGTATCACTTGAAACATCCCACATGTCGAATGTATATATATAAATAGTCCAGTGCCGAAATCAAGCTCCCTGCAATTCAGACTGAAATACATCTATGCTATAGACCCAGACTTCCAATGACCTAACAGCAACATCTCCGCCAGAACCAGAGTCAACGACAGCCGCATTGACAGTGACTTGAACTTTTTACAATTTGAACTCTTTCATTATTACAGACAAAAGTGTATTGTTTACTATTTCTTTCATATGCAATTCATTCGTAGGAATAATATTTCTGTGGTAATTCACACACAGGTATGTTTTTTGCTCTATATTAAATTGTTCTTATAATACAAATATTATAAGGTTATTGCGTTAAATGATACTCCTAAACAACTGATCTAATTTTTGCTGTATTTCTTATGTAGTAACATAATTCTTGCTTATATCTATTACAGTAAAATTCCTCACAGTTGTAATGTTCTGCCTAGAGCTTGAATGAAACAACTGACGTTTCTTGTATCCTTCGCCTAAGCTATACAAAACCTGTTCGTACTGAAATCTGAAACTATCGTATACATGATACGCTAACAGCACATTCAACATAGTATTACCGTATTTACCTATCTGAGGGAGAATTGTAAATTTCGCCTAGCCGTCTCAAATATATTGACTTCAGATGTTGTTTTTTTTTTGTCAGCCAATTGGGTTCGACAATGTTTTAGAGGTTTTAATGTCACGAAATAGGAACGGCTCTAACGCATACCTACAGCCAGACGAAGCATTCCTTCTATGGTTCTGCAACATCCATTGATGTTGTCGTAAATGTATGTTGAAATGATAAAAATAGTCAAAGTGTCCGAGCGATTACTCGAAACCGAGTTCACGTAATGCAGAGCTCTCACAATATGAGCAGCTATTGGTCTATATACGGCCAACTTCTGAGTCAAAATTTGTTTGAAATGATAACGGTAATACATTCTCTTTCACACGTCGCAGATAACGTTGATAATACACGTACATTTCAAAGCTGCACTAGACCACACCGTATCAAACGCTTAAATGATATGTTCATTGTTCTTAGGTTAATTCAAAGGCGATACGTATTTCATACACGCACAGGTCAAAGTTGATTGCAAGTGAACATACGTCATGGTTATTAAGGCTAGAACAACATTAAATTGTCAGTTTCCTAACTCTCGATTAATACTAAATTTGTACGCCATTTTCTTTGCAACCATTCTTACTCCAAAAGTTACTGTTAATTCCTTGTTGATATTATATATGCACAAGGAAGATCAGCTCAATATCGGCTTACTAGCATTCATAACAACAAGAATTCCTTCATTACACATGGCTGAAGCAATCTAATAACGAAGTCACCCATACATATGTTCTGCTGATGTTATGCAAATAAATATAAAAGAGAAGAAGAGACAAAAGAAGGAAAAAAGAAAGAAAAAAGTATAAAAAAGAGTAAAAGAAAATAGAAAAAGAAAAATAAAGATACCAAGAACTGCATGCTACTTTTTGTGTTACAATCGTCTGATAAGCCTAATTCAGATGTAAGTTTTGTAGAATTTTATATTGTAAAGCTGTTTAAGTCTACGTAAACTTTTAAATTTTGATTTAATGTCGTACCACGCTATTTCATTCTATTTTATGAAGGTATCCAATGTTGCTAAGTTTCTTCCATTGTGTTTTTTTGGGAATTTTATCAAGAATTTTGCATTGTACTTTTATTGTATTTTTTTAATTTGACTGAGTATTGTGCAAAATACTTCCCATTGTGTTTTTGGGAATTTTATCAAATATTTTGCATTGCACTCCTCATTGTACTTTTTGAATTTGATTGAGTATTTTGCAATGTACCTTCTCATTGTATTTTTTGTATTTTACCTGGTATTTTGCAATATATTTTGCAGATTTACATTGTATCTTCAAACTTTGCGAAAATGTCTCGCAATGTTTTATCATTGTATTTTTGATTTTTCACCTTTTATCTTGTTTTGATGAATGAAATTGATTTTTCTTTTCGAGCCTCGTGGTCTCGGCTCAAATAAATCAGAGTGTATTATTAGGAATTGATTTTTTAGTAAAATTAATAAGATTACTATTTTCTTTAAATTGTATTAAAGTAATGTTTTATTCATTTATATGTTAAGATTAATTTCATTTATTTCCAAAGCACAACTATATATTAATTGAAGGAAAATAGTTGATGTGCAAAGCATAAGTTGGCAACGTAAATCACTAGCTATACAAATGTACATTATTGTGTGGAATTAGGTTATAAAGCAAAAAAATATTACTGGGTCGGTCAGCTCCTAAGTCTTATCAGTGAAACATATATTCCGTAAAACCAGGCATTGGCAAAAGTCTAATTCAGTTAATAAAAAAGTAGAACAAACTTCCGTGCTGACATAAATACAGAATGGTTCTTATCTAATGATGGACAGTCGTCGCTACAAAATGGTTCTTATCTAATGATGGACAGACATTGCTGCTGGCTTAGTATGTTAAAACATGTTGCTGGTTTAGAATATTAAGGAATTATCATATTTGGACCTAACTAATGCCAAACGAATATAGATAAACTACAAATTTGAGTTCTACCTTATGTCAAATGACATCAAATTAGGCCGGTTTCGACCAGGAGAAACTGATTCTTACCTGAAAGGAGAACGGCCATATTTCCTCTCCGGTACCTTAAACATGACACAAGATGCATATAAAAAGACCGCGCATTAAAGGGTCAGGTCAGTTTCTATCGAGGGGGAAATAGATCTTCGCCTTATCATTTCAGGTAAAACAATTGTATATGTCGTAACTTCTTTAGGAATAAGTATTTTTAATGTTGAGATTTTAATAGTAACATTGTTATGTTAGCAACATTGTTCACTTAATACTTTTATTTATAATATATTGTAATGGAATGTTTAAATGCTCTAATGAATTATTATTTAATTTTATTTATGTAATTTTTATTGTAAAGGTTGAATTTGCTACCAACTTCATATTTAGATTTAATGTTGAAATAAAGTATTCTTTAAGTAAGAAAGAATATTATCTAGCAATATATTTTAAATCTATATTCTATTTTAAAATAAGTAAAATGCATTTCTTTAAATTAATTGTTACATTAACTATAGTTATTACATCTTACACTTTTGGCTATTTTGAAATTGATAGAGAATTAACTATTTGTATAATATTCTAAAATGCAGAAGTTATACGAATAAATGAAGTTGGAAAGCTTGAAAAAAGAAAATATAATATGTATTGCATGAATTTTTATTATAAAGTTTTTAGATGTGTTTTTAGAATGTAGTCAATAAATGTGTGTGTTGATTAATTAAATAAAATCAGTTCCTATCGACGAGGAAATAGATCTTCGCCTTATCATTTCAGAAGTAGTGTAGCTGTTTTATCATCGTGGCGGCAAGCTTTTAAGAGAGCCTGAACTCTTTCTTCTCTCTCTTTCTCTCTCTCACCATGGATATTGACGCTCCCTAACTTACGAGTAATTCCTTCTCATAGCAAGAAATGAGAAGAAGGTTATGACAAGCTAATCACAACATACATAACAGAAAAATTGTCATAACAATTCTATCAATTTACTTTCGATGATAAATAGATTTCCTGAATCAAAAGTTAGAGTAGCCACTGATTCATTTTATATAGACGTAAAATATAGCAAAGCAGAAGCTGAATTCACTATTTCAGACTAAGAACATGCTCAGTGCAACAGGGCCAAAGGGGGCACCACAAAGTTGAGAAAAGGGTGAGAGAAAAAAAAAATGAAGATTTGTAAATATATGTTGAAAAAACTAGTGCAAATTGACTTTCTGTTTCTTGATCATGGTGCACCCTAGGGTTATCTTCCCAGGTGTACAACAAGGGGCACTACTGGTGCAGTGCACTCTGACCTCTGTCAGTCAGTAAGATCATTAACATTTTCACATTTTGCCTCTTGTGGAATATTCTCGACTGACCTCTGTGCCTCAGACATGATGTGTGCAATATCCTTGGAAATATAAGACCACTACACTGGTAAGATGTCATACAGCATCAATGATCCCTTTGTACTGCTGCAACCTGCATTGTATATCTGGTCAGACAGGTCAACAACTAAAGTGGACTGGGTCAGTGTGGAATTGAAGGGGGGGGGGGGGGCACCAAGATTTGTCAGTCCTTAGGGCACCAGTGAGCCTTAATCTGCCCCTGGTAATATTGGCGACATTTCTCACATGCCCATTTTGACCATGGCATGAATGAAACTCACAATGACAGAGGTGAGATATTAATGATCATAGACCAATCAGCATTCCAGTACCCCTTGTAAGTTAAATAAATTCTCACTTCTAAATTTAACTAATGCATAGAATATATTTTATCTACCATGTTAAAGCTACAAACGGTTATTGTTACTTTTGAAATAAATGTTGCCATTCCCATACTTAGCAAAATTAAATCATGTGGCTAGTTGATATCTAAGTTTTGTAAATTGCCAATATGTCATTTTGTAAGTTTTCTCTTTGGAATGCATAAGCATAATAATCAAAATATTTTATAATTCAGGACTGGATTGGAAACACTTCTAGGAAGAAAAAAACCCAACATTACACTTGCCAAAAAGGTTACTATTGCAAAGGTGTCTCAGGATATAACCTGTTTGTTAAGAAAAACAAAGGTACAGTTGGATTTGTTTCTTTGCCTTGTATATTGTCAACACATTAATTGCTTAAAATGAAGTTGCTTTGTGTAAATTTTCTTCATTTTAATTTTTGTTGTTGTATTTTGGGTTCATTTAATTGCATAAAACATAACTGAAGTTCAGATTAACTTTTGATCACATTAGTAATGCCCTAGAATGAAAAGTTTTGATTTGTTTTCATAAAGATTGATTAAATGAAATGTGTTCACTGTATTTGGACAAAAGGGTTTAATTAACACTTAGTGAAACAAAATAGGAATGTTTGACAAAAGTGAAAATTACTGTGATAAACTGACACACGTAACATATATCAGCAGTAATTCATTTTAAGATGGGAAATACTTTTGAAGGGGTTACTGACTGCTATATATAAGGCCACACTCACTTTACCAGAATAAAGTATGTAGGTTTACTTTCTCCTTTCCTATGGAAATAATGTTCTGAATCTTCTAATTGTTAATTCATAATTGTTTTCTCTATCTCTCTTTTATTGACATTATCAAGCTATTACATTTTTCCAATTAATGATACAACTATTAATACTGCTTGAATCCTCCAGTCATTCACTGCATTTTCTCTAAAATTCATTTTAGCATGTATATTAACATTTTTAAATCCAATAACTGTGTTATCATTAGTACTTTAATGATGTTCTCCAGTTATATTTTCAGTCACTAGTGTGTTAGTTATTTAACTTGTGCTGAATCAGTACTACCTTTAGTAGAAATTACTTCATGTTAAAGCAATTATAAAGTATATTATTATATCAGCACAAATAGTCACAGTTAGCTCTTCGATTTAAAACACTTGACTATATAAAAAAAAATGTTTTTTTTCCTTTTCTCATGAAATCACAGATATCTTGCTATATGTGCACAGCTTTTTTTATACACGTATGCACTAACACACTTGCACACCTAAATACATTTCCTGACTTTATATCTTATAGTAACATGTATATATTATTGCTAAATGCATCTTGTATGAATTTATTGATTTACAGATAAATTTTCAAGCATTTCAGACTGGGCAGCTGGATGGAAACAGCTCCCACAACAAGAAAAAAACTGTTATGCTGATGAGGTACGTCAGGTACCTAAAGGAGCTGTTTCTGAGGAACCCATGAAAGCTAGATACTTTTTGCTTAAAAAGTTGGCTAATCTTGTAAGTACATTACAAATGTATTGTATTCACATTTTTCATTCTTTGATTTATCTCAAAGTTTATTGTTATGTACATAGATTGCTAGTAACTCTTTGCATGATGGGTAGTTTTTAGGCCTCTTACTTGGGGGTATGTAAGAGGTGGTCAAACTTGCGATAAACACAAGTTTCATTTTCAATCACATTTTCATTTTATTTAATAAAATTTAATCATGCACTAATAGCCAGAATAACTACTACATATATAGTATTGTCAGAGTGGTGTGGGCTTAATAATAAAAAAGCATGGGGATTGCCATGCCATGCCATACTAGTTTGACTATAAAAAGCAAAACAAGTAAACCTGCAACCCATTATTACCAGATATACAGTATATTGAAAGTTTTACTATGTTATGGTAAAGGTTAGTTTTACTATGTTATGGTAAAGGTTAGTTTTACTATGTTATGGTAAAGGTTAGTTTTACTATGTTATGGTAAAGGTTAGTTTTACTATGTTATGGTAAAGGTTAGTTTTACTATGTTACGGTAAAGGTTAGTTGTACTATGTTACGGTAAAGGTTAATTTTACTATGTTACGGTAAAAGTTAGTTTTACTATGTTATGGTAAAGGTTAGTTTTACTATGTTATGGTAAAGGTTAGTTTTACTATGTTATGGTAAAGGTTAGTTTTACTATGTTACGGTAAAGGTTAATTTTACTATGTTACGGTAAAGGTTAATTTTACTATGTTATGGTAAAGGTTAGTTTTACTATGTTATGGTAAAGGTTAATTTTACTATGTTACGGTAAAAGTTAGTTTTACTATGTTATGGTAAAGGTTAGTTTTACTATGTTACGGTAAAGGTTAGTTTTACTATGTTATGGTAAAGGTTAATTTTACTATGTTATGGTAAAGGTTAGTTTTACTATGTTGTGGTAAAGGTTAGTTTTACTATGTTATGGTAAAGGTTAGTTTTACTATGTTATGGTAAAGGTTAGTTTTACTATGGTATGGTAAAGGTTAGTTTTACTATGTTATGGTAAAGGTTAGTTTTACTATGTTATGGTAAAGGTTAGTTGTACTATGTTATGGTAAAGGTTAGTTTTACTATGTTATGGTAAATGTTAGTTGTACTATGTTATGGTAAAGGTTAGTTTTACTATGTTATGGTAAAGGTTAGTTTTACTATGTTATGGTAAAGGTTAGTTTTACTATGTTATGGTAAAGGTTAGGTTTACTATGTTATGGTTAAGGTTAATTTTACTATGTTATGGTAAAGGTTAGTTTTACTATGTTATGGTAAAGGTTAATTTTACTATGTTACAGTAAAGGTTAATTTTACTATGTTATGGTCAAGGTTAGTTTTACTATGTTACGGTCAAGGTTAATTTTACTATGTTACGGTAAAGGTTAGTTTTACTATGTTACGGTAAAGGTTAGTTTTACTATGTTACGGAAAAGGTTAGTTTTACTATGTTATGGTAAAGGTTAGTTTTACTATGTTATGGTAAAGGTTAGTTTTACTATGTTATGGTAAAGGTTAGTTTTACTATGTTATGGTAAAGGTTAGTTTTACTATGTTATGGTAAAGGTTAATTTTACTATGTTATGGTAAAGGTTAATTTTAAGAATTAAAGAATGGGAATGGGAGAGGCACATTGAATGTATTCCAGATCGTGACTGTGTTTTTAAGTTGTCAGTGAAATACAGTTTCACTTTTTGGATGATGTTTAGGAGATGTCACTCCAAAGTCCCATTCTTCACCAGTGTTTTCTGTTCTTGAATAGCTAATCATATTTATCAATATAGTTGATACATTCACATTTATATATCAATGCTTTTGAAAAATTTTAAGACTGATTGAAGATAGGGTCAGATTTGATGAAACAATTCAGTGACTGACAGTTGACATTACAATCACATAAATAAATCTCTCATATGAAGGCAAGAGAAATAAACCTTTATATTATATTTGCATACTATTTTATAATATTACATTTAATCTGAGCTGAACAAATTAAATTCACTTGAATTATAGGTTCAAGAGCTTCACAAGGTTGGTGTTTCACTTGCCTGCCTAAGTTGCATAGGTAACGAACAGATTGAACTTGGTGCAGGACAGGCGTTACAGTTTTTCAAAGAAAGGCCTCACATCCAACTGGAACTACTTTCCTATTGCTCAAAAGGTAAGTTTAACTGTTACACTAAAAATTTATTCCATCAAATAATTTTATATATTTCAGTGGTTGCAAATACTCCATTATGATGTTATTGGTTTTGTGTGTGTGTGAAAAAATACATTTCAGGCATGACATGACATTTTTTTGCATTCTGCATGATGCTAGACACACAAAAACCTGTACTCAGGAGTAGATATGTGATTACTTAATTTTAGACCGTGCTTTGTAATTTGTTTAAAAGGTTGAGTATTACAATTGTAATGTCTAATTCTAATTTGAGGGGGCTGAGATGTCAGATGAAGCCCCCAATTCTCCTTTAACAATACATTACAGTGTGTGTGTGTGTGTGTATGTGTGTGTGTGCATATATATTGAAATTTGAATGGCTCTTGCCATACATTTCTTCTTAAAGGCAACATGGTCACTATATATTTGTGTGAAATTTCATATAAAAGCATTCAAAGGAAACCTAAAAAGTTGTGATGCCAATGAAGACAATAATGTAATTGTACTTTATCAATAAATGCTATAAAAATGTCTTGTTTAGTTCTAGATTTGCTGC
This sequence comes from Unio delphinus, assembly GCA_029339505.1. Lineage (NCBI taxonomy): Eukaryota > Metazoa > Mollusca > Bivalvia > Unionida > Unionidae > Unio > Unio delphinus. Next base: position 1,584,512 of record JAQISU010000400.1, read on the forward strand.
TGTGTTAGTATTAGTTGTATCCTTCCATAACTCATTGGTTCCCTCTAAAACTAATTGGTGTTATAAGTCTTCTTTTTTTCCATAAAAAAATACAGTATGTTATTTCACCTAGCAACAGTAATTTATTGCACTCTATTATTTCTAAAAGTTAATAATTAATTAATAAATTCACTTACTCTTCAGTAATATGGAAAACATTATTGACTGCCATTTCTGCTATTTAAATTGTATTTGATAGGTCCACAACAACTTATTTTAGGATGAATAAAATTAGTTGCTTCTATTATAATGTTCTTTTTATGGCCTAGGTGTACATACTTTCCTTGATCGTCAGATGTACTGATTCTGTGATGTGAGTGAATAATGTAATGTCTGTTGTACATACCAGTACTCCAGAGTATTTGTTCAAATATTGTATATTATAAAACCAATAGGTAAACTTTCACACATGATTTGTCCTGTACTTATTTGCTATAAAGCATTAAAACAGTTGTGAAAATATAATGACTAAACAGATGTAGTAGGATTAGTATGTTTTTTGGAAACTTAACTTCACAAACAAAGCTGTCTTATTGCATTCTATTTTTATGTCACTATTATAAATGTTATATTTCAAAAACATCCTTGATCATTTGTATATTTAATTTTATAGACACTGACAACAACATAGATGTGAAAGAATTGCGTGGACAGGTGCAAGTTCACTTGAATAATTTATACTGTAAGTAATTGCTTATTGAGCTTTCAGATTTTCTTTTGGCTAATAGAGGAATCTCACTGATCAGTGAATATTTGTCCACAATAGATATTTCTGATACAAGGTAGCATATTAGAAACTAGTTATATATTATAATTAAAATACTATTAGTGGTTCTAATACTTTTCAAAACACTTTGAAGTGTAATTTATAAATATGTGTCATACTATAGAAGCAATGTTTGATCCAAATGTGTAATGTGTGCCATATTTGTTGTAGAACTTGTTGGCCTTTTCATGCAAAATATCAGCATGATGAGTCCTGGGCTCTTTACTTGTGGATTGTGGAACTCGGTAGTCTGCAGGCTATATTATGACAGTCCCTGACAAAAATTTGGGTGTCCCTCTGTTTCAAAAGGATGAAAGAAAATTGAAAAGAAAAGTCATTATTTTAATAATATTAGGATTGAATCTTTGCTGTTTATAATAACACACACACAAAGAAAATATTTTTCAGTATAAAGAATGCTATGTTTAAACACTATGCTAATTTTTTTGTCTTAAAAATGTATTCCTACAACATTATTTAAAACTCACCAAAAACACCAGTAATAAAATTGTTCACATTTACTTTCAATTACTGGGAGTGCTGTATAATTATCTCAGCATGTTAAATAGAATCTCCATTTTCACCAAGGAAGCTTATAAGAATAAACATGTGGCATTAGACTGTAACATATATATGAACACAAGTACCATCATTAAATTAAACAGAAGGAATGGAAAGAACATAGCATGCAGAATATAAGGTACTATGTCATAACTCAGCATCCTCAAAGTTGTGTTACAAAAATTATTACCGTACTAGCAGCATATGCGAAAACAAACCACCAATTCAGAATAAATATCTAAATTAGTAATGAGTGTTAAATACCTTACAAATTGACTTTAGGAAATAATTGGGGATATCATGTGGGCTGTCCAAAACAAAAAATTTACATTTTACATTTTCTTTTGTAACTATTTCTCATAAGCTATCAAATATACATGTAGATCAGAATATATATCATAATATAATGGAACATTTGATGGGTTTATATACCGCCATTAGAAAAACGTTAAATTCTGCTAAAGATAGAAAGGTAGTACTGTATATATTTCCAACAGGAAAGGTAGTATATATTTCCAACAGAACACTTTTACAGGTAACTTCAGCCTATCATGTACATAAGCACAGCAATACTTGTAGCATTATGGTAAATTCACTTCTGCTATGCCTTTGAGCTGACAGCTTAAATAACCATAGTGTTCCAAATTTGCATATAAATTTGGAATGGATGTTATATGGCAGCTCTCTGGACTTTTCCATGCTTGTGTTATATATTGTCACAGGCTTTAATATGAGCCATATTTATACTTCCACAACATCATGTATACTTCTTCAAAGCCTTAACTTACTCGAACTTCTCTTAAACCCGTTAATGCAATTACAAATATCATATACCCGTACAATTATGTGAATTTTCAAAACAACAAGTGCTGGGAAGTGTTACTGTAAGGTACCACCCGATACAACTGGAGTCAGCCTTAACAACTTTCAGTATCTTTTAATTATTGAAGCTCCAAAGTTCCATATATTCAGAAATGGAAGTGTTATGTAAGTGTAAGTGAACTCTACATGTTTACATAAAATCAACTAAATAGTGTTCATTTTCATCAAAATCTTGCAACAATGTAGAGCACATTAAGATTACTCTGTCCCCATTAATGACCAACTGATATTTTGATAATACCTTGTCATCCAAATTGGGTGGCTTTCAACAGCATGAGGACCATCCACGTTTATGTAAAATATATATGTATAGATGTAAATTAAGTTTTGTTTTTATGTCAATATGGATCACAAGTCTATTGTGTTTTACTTGCAGCTAAAGCAGTGGGTAAGCATCAGAAATTTCCCTCCCATTATGGAGAAAGGAGACTGAAAGCCTTTCTTAAATGTCAGGAAATAAAAGTGCAAAGGTAAGAAATCATTATTTGAAACAACCCAGAATGTTATTTTGGGGTTAGTAATATTGGCTTGTCTGTTTTTGTTGTAAATATAATGTCAGCTTATCTGCAAGTTTTACCAAGGTCCGGTTGTTATAATTTTCTTCATATCATTTTTCTATTATACATTTATCATATACCTTTTTAAAAACCAAACTTACAGAAATAATTACAATATAAGATTCACCTGTTTCTATCTATATATCTGTCTGTCTGTTGTAATAGAGGGAAGGAATTTTTGCTGTAGAGTGATAATCAATAATTGCAATTTATAATTTATTATCATTATCATATGAACTCTGATTCACCTCAGAATCCTAGAATCAGTTACTTCAAAAAGTACCTTTCCTTGCTACACTTGTACATTTAGCTTTTTTTTGTGATTGAACACAATATTTTGCACTTGATAGGCTGTACATGACAGTCTGTATATATTGTATGGGGATAACAACAGAAAAACCCTTTGATGAACAAATGATACCAACAGAAAGTGAAGGGCAAAATTCTCACATACCCACTATTGGCTAAGCAAGACTTAAACCCATGCTGACATATGTGTGATATGTAAAGGCAAGCCTGTTAGACCACTTGACCAACCCCTCCCCCCCCCGTCTATGCTTGAATTTGACAGCCCTGATAATGAATGATGTAGAATATGATAAGATATAATATTGGTCATAAAACCTCAAGCACTGCAATGGTTATACCATTAATGTAAGATGTTGCTTCATACATACATTTTCTATTGCTTGTCAAGCTTCTTACTGGCACACCAAAACAATCATGCTTGCCAACTGGCTGATGCAACCTTGTTTAACCAGTCACAAATTAAGAATCATTGAAACAGATAGATTTATTCCTTTCAAATGGATGAATAAATACACAACTTTCTTAAAATGTTTCATGCTGAAAGTGTTTTGGAAGAAATTAGTATAAATGTAAATGACTTCATTGATACAGTACAATATGTCAGTGTATGATAGACTTTTTTCTTATAAGTGCTATTTCTTTTGTGTAAAATATATAGCTTCAAAATAAATTTATGAATTTTTTAAAATAGAGAATACTTTGATGATTTTTTTCAACCAGAACAATTCTTTTTGAAACTTTCTTGAAAATTTGCATTTTCTGGAAAATATGTGATGACTTTAAGCCGTGGCTGACATTTGATTCCTCTCGCTATTTTGAGATAAATCTTATTTGACTTGTTGCAAAGTCTGACATTTGTAAACTATTATATAGGATGGTAGCAATACAATGTCTAATTCACTACTTCCCATCTCACCTTTCAGTATGGATACAGCTGTACACATGGAAAGTGAATGCCCAGGCATGATCCAAGATCCTACAAACAGTCTGGCTTTGACTGAATTTCAAAACACTGCTGTCTCAAATAGCATTTTACCAGTACTGAACAACATTTCACCAACCATACACAACTTCACACAGTCAGCACCCATTGAAATTCCACCAGTCTCACATACCAATTTACCAGGACTGAACAATATTTTATCAACCACACACAACTTTATACAGTCAGCACCCAATGAAATTCAACCAATCTCAAATACCATTACACCACCAGTGCAAACCACTTCACAGTTCACTTCCACAGCACCAGAAACCATACATGAATTTACCAGTACACAAGGAACATGTACAGAAACAGCCAAAAGACTTGCAGATAACCAAGTGGAACAGACAGAAAGTAATTCACAATGGACCAAATTGAAAGCAAATCCTTGACCTCCTGATGTGTGTTTAAAAAGAAAATTGGAACATACAAATTTGGGTAAGGCTGGAATTAATACTTTCTCCAGTGTTAATCTTTAACTAAATCTGTCTCATTATTAACAAGATCAGTTATAAGGACTATTAAAGTCATGAATACTAAACATATTTCCCCTAATACAGTCAAGTTATATTTATATCGTTTTCAACTGTATATTATACATTAATTTTACTTTCCAATGCAATCACACTCTACTTGAGTGGCGGTGTCCTAACAAGGAGCCAGGAATGTAAAGCACTGACGGACAGCAGAATACCAGTAATTGTCTTTCTCATTGGTGCTAGAGTACATGCAAGAAAACATAAACAATACTAGCAACTTGTTGTCCAGAAGAGCCATATAAACATTCTGGTACTAAAGTTACAACTCATCAGTATAGGTGTAAATGGTGAATTATGTAAATCTTTTTTACTTTTCAGAAGTCTACAGTGTGAAAGCAATCCATGCACAGAGAAAGATAAGAGGCATTCAGCAATATTTAGCTGAATGGGAGGGATACACTATGAAGGAGGCTACATGGGAACCTACGAAGAATATTCCAGAAGAAATCATAAATAGTCTGTGGAAAAGAATCACATAACATCAACAAGGAATAAATGTTTCTATTCATTATTTCTCAAAACTTTGTCTTCTTCCTGAATTTACTTTACTGAATAAAATGTTCTTTGTGTGTGCCGCAACCTTTCATTACAAGTTTTGTTCTTGTTTAAGTTTCATATTTGCAATGGTTTAACAAGCAGACAGTTTTATTATAGTCTCATTTTTAGCTGCACTGGTCATAGATTATTCAGTTGTTCTTTGATCTAATATGCATCTTTGTCTATTAGAACAAATTTGTTATCACTACTCCTAAAATACTTGAGGACTGCCATGAAACTTTATATGCATATATATACCATATACCATAGTTTTCTTGGTACTACTTCATAATGGTATTGATCAGACATCCAATAGAGCCTCCACAGCAGTCATCTTGAACTTTTTTATCGCTACTTGTACGTTGACACGATGTCTTAAATGAAAATGGTAAAATATTCTTCATCCCACATCTCCTGAACAAAACGTCATACTGACAAGAAGTTTTCACTAGAAGACTTATTATGAAGCTTATATAAGTTAAAACCTTACAATGACACTTTACAAATATACAGAAATATGGTTGCTTTTATTTAACTGTACAAAATTTAATTGACAACATAGTCTAGAACTTGTTAAAATTATCTACCTCTGAACATTAAGGCAGTCACAAGATATGAACACGGGTATCAATAGAGACTCCCTTTTCTAATGCCTGTTATAAAATAGAGCATAGTACATTATGAAATGTCCTCAGTCATTTGTTGCCATTTAAACAAATTCCTCCACCATCTACCTGGTTCATACAATGTTGAGAAATCATTGAATTTGCACAGATACTCTAAAAACTCATTGAAATGTGAAAAGTGAGGTATTAATATAGTTTTGGGGGATTGAAAAGGTCATGGTCATTGTGAAAAAATGGCTTTTGCAGAACCAAGTTTTGTTTTAGAGTATGTTCTCTCACAAAACTTATTGGCCAAAAGTCAAGTTAGTAAGACCAACTGGTCCCTAGTTTTCCATTTCTCAAAATCAACTTGCAGACTGTTTTAAAGGCATATGCTACATAATATAATAACATATTTGTTATCATTATCTATCCTGCTTTCATTACTTTTGACCTAGACCATTGATCCAAAAATGTATAGTACTTTTCTTGGACTGAAATGCAAGCCAATTTTACAACTTTAATTATTTTTTACTTTGAACTTTCATTTTTAAATGTTTCAATCAGTTTCTTCTAAGCTGACAAGTTTCATGCAAATATTTGCAACGGTTGATGTCGCAGAACTTGAATTTACTGTGGAAATTAACACATGGTTATGTGTGTGAAAGGCCATTTGTATTGTGACTACAAGAATTGTAATACTGTTATGTAGGAAACGGTCAAAACTAACAATGATATTTGTATGAAGTGAAATTAAGTTTTAGTTTATATAGATGAATATTGTTTGTTTATCAAAAAATAAATTTCTGCAATGCTGGAATATTTATGTTCCAATACAAATATATGTATTAATAACTGTAAGGTCATGCTTTATGCAACACCAACAGAATCAAGTTGATCTACAAATTGTGCTTGATGTCAAAACCTGTATCAAGTTATTAGAGGTCTTTGTTTTCAGTTAATTGGATTTACAAGATTTTGACGTATTTGGTACAAAACAGAAATTTCTGACAAAATACGCTGGTCATTATAGATCAATACAATAGTCAAGACTTTGATAAATAGAGAGATTTCACATGACAGTAATTCTATTTATCAGGGCTTAAAACATGGAATCATTAACGTTACTTCAAGAACACAATGATCATGTGTAATGTACACTTAATTAAAATCATCAATCAGCAAAATGGAAGTGCAAGGGGGTGTGAGGGTGATTGCACACTATGCTACTTAATTTTCTTTCACCAAGCACTGGTCATATTATATAACTAGATAAAGTGAGCAATATCAGTAGAAATTTCAAAGAAAAATATTCTGATAGACTGGATGGGAAAAGGATAGAAAATGATTGAAAAGCAAATAAAATTATAAAAGTTTAGGACAAAGAGGAAACAAATACACATTTTGAATCTGCAATTTCATTTATTTGACTAATTAGTTCATCAGAATTATATAATGTTTTCAACTGGTATTATCACAGTAAATTAGCCTGTACATTATTGCATTACAAAAGAAACATTACAAAACTGGAATTATAAAAAGACTATATATACTGTTACATTTTTTGAGTAAAAACACAACAACCAGAATTACTGTTATACTTATGTTGCAGAATTAAACTGTATTTCTTAAATGATGCATCTAAATTCCGTCAAACAAAAACTCTATACAAGTACAACTTGTGTACTAGCTGAAATGGAGAATGACAAGTGTATTCATAGTAATAAACAAACAGTATGTCTTATGTATTGCATGTATGTGTGTGTGTGTGTGTGTGATTTAGATTTTTATTATAGATTTCATTTTCCAGTCATTTTACTATGATGCCTGCAGTATGGCAGTTTATAGTGATGTATAGAAAAATGTAACTAGTTATTCCTGTAAAATTTATTTGTCTGTTTTTTTTTTTTTAATTCATTATGCAAACAATCTTGCTCAGTAAAGTCTCCAGTCCCCAAAAAATCAAAATGTGAGAACAAATGAAAAACTAATGTAACTACACAAAAAATCAAACCTTGTCATCTATAAACAAATGCAGCTACATCTACCATATTTTTAAGTGTCCACCTCAGTTTGCCTTTGCCTAATCCTGATAATGAGATTTGTGCCTAACATTTAATAAGTTGTGCATTCAAAATATAATTCATCTAGGTATTTGCATCATCATGTTAATAGGATTTTGTCCACAAGGTCTCAAGTCCCAAAAAAGTTCAAAAGTGTATTAAAAGCGAATTCGAAAGACTTGTCACAGCAGTAAAATCTAATCAAATCATTTACATCTGCATGCAGATATACTAGCCACGCAGTATACACTTTATTTGAATAACAGCAAAAACAAAACAAAAGTTCCGAGTTTCCTAACTGTCAAGGTCTGATTCAGCATCTGTGTCATCGACAATATTAGCATCAATTTCAACTTCCTCTACCTCAGCATCATATACTTCGAGAAGCTGATAAATATCTTGCAGCTCATCATCTGATACACTACTCTGAAATGATGAAATGTTCATGCACTCCATAACATGTTCCATCACTGGCATTTTATTGTGCTGGATTTCTGTATATGGACTGAATTTTTGGGAAGCATTTTCTATAAGTTTCTCATATTGAAGTTTGAGCAACAACAAGCAGCAGTTGATTTTTACATTTATAGCTCTGCCTTTTTCCACATCCTGAATACTAGATATTTCCTCCATTATGATTTTCTCCTGTTTATATGCCCAAGCTAGATAAGCCTTCATTTCGACAGAGGACAAGGCTATTTCTTCCTCTGCTCTCAGGTATGATGTATAACAATCAATAGCCTGTAATTTTAATGGGCTGATTGTGTCCTCAACTGGTTGATATATCTGACTTGATGGTGTACAAACATCAGCAAAATTAAGTTTACTCGCATCTAGCTCCTTCAGCTCCTTCAGCCTTTGGTTGATCTTTTGATTTGTCTGTTGAAGCTTCCATCCAACCCTTATAACAATATCCTGACCATCTGGAAGATAAGACATTTAAAAGAAAATTAATGGAGTAATGTCATGTGCAGATGTATGGGTTTGAATCAATTTAATGTGTGCTCTGCTGTAGCAGTTTTGAATATATTCAACTCATTCTTTATGAATGTTACCTTGCTTTGATATTACCCGTAGAAACAGATGATAGTGTGAACTGATTAAAGTTTCTGTGGATTCCTCAGAACAGTTTACAAATACATTATTGAGTATACATTTGCAGATAATAACTAAAAAAATAATTTTCGATAAATAAGTATAATGTAGCAGGAAAGTAATTTTCCATTTTCCCCCTCCCCTGTGATGAACATACAAGTATTTCTTTAATAGCCACAATATCATCGATAAGGTACCTGCATATTTTTTCATTAATGACAAAAGAAAAGTTCTTTCAGTGGCAGTCTTTCAGGATCTTAATTAAACTGGTCTTTCTCTTCTCTCTGCCACATTTAAGATTCAAATGGAAATTCTCACTGGTGACTGTCCATCTCTCTGTTAACTTCATCTTTTTCTCTGCCAAAACCAAGTTTTTCTCCAATCTAAAATGGTAGGAAAGTTCCAATTGACATGCATATTTTTACTATATGTCGAAAAATTTACTGCAGTTTACAGAATGAACCAAATAACAGATGTCATCATAAAATTATACAACCATTTTATATACAAACATTAGTCTGAAAAAGAAGACATTGATTGAAATTTCTTATTCAGATTTAAAAATGAATGAAAATAATAATGTGTTAAACAGTATTTTACTTAAAGGAGACTAGAAATGAAAATTTTTATTTTATAAATGTAATTCTTTATAAATTCTAATTCGAATATAATGTTTAAAAATATAATATCGTGTGCGGATATTGATTATATTACGAAGAAGATACAATGATTCCGTAAATTGCCGAGTATTTCCGAGTTTTAATGAGACGACAGATCACGTGGTCTCGTGACGTCATACTAGCAAGTCCTCGTATACAAACAGAAACATGGCAAGCGAGAGAGGCCATTGATAACGGTTTTCATCGGAAGTAATTTTTCACACACACAAAAAATCAACACCCCACAAATAAATCTGCGAGGAGGAAATCATACGTAATTAATTTCAACATTAAGAAGCTTCCTTTCTATGATTCAATTACAGTGTATTTTACATGCATGCTACAGTTAGCGTATTGACAAATCTGTAAGTATATACATGATTCGTTAACAGAGTACGTACTGTACTGGTCAGTGCTGAAAGAAATGTTTTAAGCACAGGCCCCGGGCTGATGACTTAAATAAACTTACTAGCCCTGACTGAAATTCCACAAACCCGAACAGTTCATATATGTTAATTTTCAAGCCGAGAGAAGAAAGAAAAAAAATAAATTCCAATTTTGGAGGTATTTCCTCCCTATATCTCTCTTGATTTTTCGCAGTTAACTCCCGATTATTTCAATATGTCTCTCAATTTTCATTTCTCAGAAGAAGAAAATCCATATGTAATTTTTTCATCAAGTGTGCAGTCCACAAATGTCATATTCTATTTTATCACTTGTGAATATTGTAGTCAAGAAATAATTAATATCACAGGACAGTTTTTGTCTTCAGTAAATAGATTAAGATTAAACATTATTCACGTAAAATTCAGATTATTTAACTACTACAGAAGTACTTCTTGTAAAAAAATTGTCACCAATTAGTTTAAAACCCATGAATTATCACAATGAAGGATGCGTAATTTTCTCTGCAAACAAAATCTCCATTTCCGCCCTAAAAAAAACTCGGCCAGTTAACACCTGACATTCCACTACCATCTATGTAAAGTTTCATTACCATGATTAAATTAAAAGAAGGAATAAAAAAAATACGACGCAGTATATGTGCCCCTAAAAAACTAATTCAAAATAAATATTTAATTCAGTAAACAGTGTTACATATATTAACACTTAAACTAATGGAAATAGGATGGGATATAAAATGTGGGAAAACAATGGCCACATACATGTACGGTAACGTTTGACTGCAGATTTGAACTCTTAAAATGAAGTCTTTGACATCGAAGTTACAACAAAATTCGGCATCGCTTATTTGCCAATGACTTTCTGGTGCTTACATACACACTCTGTAGCACATGGTTTCTTTGAATTATGTCAGAGGGCCAGTCCTTTTCAAACATAAGTGCAATGATAAGGAATAATTGTTAATTTGTTAAACTGCCATTATGTTTGTGTACTTAATTCTAACCTCTAACTATTATGCAGACCAGAATATGAAAAAAAAGGTCTTGTCCTGGGGTATAATAAGGCGTATCACAGGGAGAAATTGCACATCGGGGCAAATAGGTGGGGTCAATAGTCGCCTCCTCCCAATTTCTATTGTCAGCCAGTTAATGTGAAACTTTGATTTTATATCGGATCTCTTTTATTTTAATCGCTGCTATTTAAACTGCCCAAGGGACAGTTTTATATCAGTTCCAATCATTACAGATTTCCGTATATACATTTTACGAGTAATAGGCATAGACTGAAAGGTTGTGTTTTTTTTAATAATTTTTTAATATTTTTTTTAAAAAATTACTTAAATTGTTTTTCTCAAAACACGACCGTGTCAAGGGTTGATAATCTTATTATTATTATTTTTTTAAGCAAAAATTCCATTTGATTAAAGTCAGATCTCAATTATACATAGGACAGTGGTGACTTTATTTAGATTGTAATCTTGAAGAAGAAAATTTTTTTACTCATTTCATCAGCACGATCAGGTGTCGGGCTGTCATATTTGTTATTAGCACTTACTCGGCCTTCTGCCTATTTTCGTAACTCGTACGTTTGACACTCTACCAGGATTTAAAATATACAATGGTACATGTATGTCTGGAACAGTTTCAACTTTTAGTCTAGGCTTAGCATTCGTGTATCCTAGAGGTTCTATGTTTTTAGGATCCCTCTGGTAACATTCCTTTGTGAAATGTTATGGGCACGGATTGCTGTATGGTGTTGCATTGAAATCGACTCGCTTGTAATAATGTATCCAGACATTCTTTATCCCTTTATCATTTGGAAAAGAAAGAAAAATGAACTCCACAGCCTTTTCTATGTATGCTATTACACCCGTAAGCAACGCAAAACGGCATGGTACTCTATATGAAATGAACCTTGCAACTGTAGGTCTGGATGCTGGAGTTGCTAGTATGACGTCACTTTCCGAAAGTAACCGAATAGGCGCGGAAAATATGCATACGAGGTCACGGAAACTCAGCGCCTAGAAGATATGCCAATATCTCAATATTGGCAGTACGGTCGCACACGACGCTTCAGAATCATGTTTTTCTCTGCAGTGTATTTAATATTATTGTATATTTCCACTGGTTTCTAGTCTCCTTTAACTGAAAATAGTTATATTTTTAAAGATTCCAATCCTTACCTGAAACCAACAGAAAGATTAAGTAAATAAACAAAATCAAACCTTTCCAGTTCACTTTTCAGCATGCTTTCATCTTCTTGAGCATTTTCAGGCAAGGCATTTATTTTGTCTCTGAAATTAATCATATTCTATTTAAGTGAATAAGTTCTTGCTGAATTTAAGACAAAACTTTAATTGTGTTTCGATATATCTGAAATAAAATTCTAAAGCACTGGTTCTTCATTTTGGAAATACTAACTTTATTTTTGTTTGTAAAGATAATAAAGTATATTTCATGAAAAGATACTTGGTCAAGCTTTTTTGACAATGAAATACACAGGATAATTACTTCATATGAACCCTTAGTAACTTGGATTGGGATTCGCCACAAAACCCATATAAAACAAAGATAATGGTAAACAGGTAAAATGCTTAAAATGACAACTTTAAGTATTGCTATAATGTAACTAATATAAAAAAAGACAAGACCTTTTGCACATACAAGTGCAGGATTAGTAGTAAAGTTATAACATCAAAATGTACTATTTGAAGTGTGCAAGACAGGACTAGCAAAAGAAACCAAGAGTTAATATGCAACATACAGAAAGCAATCATGTGTCATGAACTAAAAGGGCTGTAAGGAGGATGGTCCCTCCTATTCATGCAACCAGGGTACAGGTCTGTGTGTTTGCCTATCAATATGTCTGCCAAAATTTTATTTAAGTACCTTGTCTGATAGAACTGAAACAATGAACTGCAGTACTTTTCAACTGACGTAAGTTCACCACCTATAAAAAAGTGAATGTTATTGTAATGTGACCATAAAGATATAAAACTAATTGACTTTAGTGTGTCCACAAAATCAAAATGGGCATAAACTCTTTACAAATGGTATTTAATTAAGATGAAACTTTAACAAGGTATATCTATCTATGACAGGCAAATTAAATGCACGCAGAATTGGTGGTTACCATAACATCTATGTTGATATAGATGATAGCAGAAAATCAGACTTGTTATAGTTTATGAAATTTTTTGCAGTTAATATTTGAAATTTTTCATACCATGTGTTAAGGTTTTCAATGACTCGAGTGCAGAAGTCTTCTGCTCAATGGCAAGCAAGTGCTTTTGTTTTAGTCTGGAAGCTGAAAAATAAACTGATCTTTTTACAGCACAATAAAGATGTAAAAACTGGAGTGACACAAATTTGCAGTAATCTACAAATGCTCAATGCCCTGTTGGAGACAATGTGTTAAAAAATGCAAAAGTTCTGATCAAAATTAAGACTTTTATTAGTTCCAACAAGTTTTACAAAATATATACTAACCCTTACTTGGCATAAAGGGTGCAGAAGAATCACAAAGAAAGATAAAAAGAACAATGTATGAATAAAGCATCATATGAGCTGGGGATCAGATTGGTAAATAATTTTTAGTGTTGGTGCTGGTGAATCAGCTTTTGTATGTTTTCAAAAATCATAATTTTATTTGGTATTTCCTGTTAAGAACAAAAAGCTGGCTAGAGTTTGCATGTCATACCAACCATAATCTTTTAGTAAATTGCATTGTACACATAAACATCCAAAAAAAAAACTATCTGAAAGACCGATTCTAATATGGATGTACTTAAGCAAAAATAAATGGAGAAGCATATGGTCATGAAAGTCACTGGTATGAGCAACTTTAACCAGAGTGGGCTCAACAAAATTCACCAGTCTCCATTTAACAAAATGTACCAGTCCCCATTCAATAAACTGCACCAGTCTCCATTCAATTATTAAAATTATTATCCCGTTACAATAAACGTCATCAGTAGAATGAAGTCTGAATTTTGGTATGGAAAGACGAATGCCAAAATTAACTAAATAATTGATACCTACATAGCTTCAGTTTCAGTTTCTCACTGTAATGGAACAAGGCATCCACCAGAAGATCCTGTCTGTTGTCCAAGTTCATCTCTTTGGTTATTTTGGAAAAACGACGAAGATAGGACCAAAGCCGCTCCATGCTTTCTCCATCTGTTAGGCCAGTCCCTGTTACATTTTTCTGTCCATATTGTAACCGTTTAATAATGATATATAATAATAATAATAACTAACGAAGACATTTTTTTAATGTATTTAATATGAAGCAGGCACACTTCTGCCAGCTCACCTCATGACTGTTTAAAGAAAGTAACATGTCAGAACAGAGGCATAGCTAGGGGGGTACATATGTTCTAGGGCACCATACTAGTGGGGGCACCAAAATGGGCTTTGAAATAGGTTGTAACGGGCAATGGAGATTTTATTGATGAAAATAATGGGTTTCAGAGTTGAGGTGGGGGGGAATGAATATTGTCCCCGGGCGCCAAACACTCTAGCTACGCCTCTGTGTCAGAATGCATTTCTTGGTTATAGTTAATTAGACAGTTTTACAAGTTAAGATTTAATAATGAAATAAACATAGAATATGTGGTGAGATTTATGAAAGAAATTCTAAGAAACTCACACCACACTACCATTATGAAAGCAATTCTAAGAAACTCACACCACACTACCATTATGAAAACAATTCTAAGAAACTCACACCACACTACCATTATGAAAGCAATTCTAAGAAACTCACACCACACTACCATTATGAAAGCAGTTCTAAGAAACTCACAGCACACTACCATTATGGAAGATGACAAATATGAATGAGCTGAATAACTCCAATGAAGATCTAATGCAAAAAAAAAGGCTAAAAATTGAGGGTTTTTCTCCTTGAAAGGAAATTAACCTGGCCTGAGAAAATTTACAAATTTACCAGCTTGACTTATAGATTTATGTAATAAGTAATACAATATGTCCCCCAATAAAATATATGATGGAACATAAAAATCAAAATATTTACCTGACATGACATATTATGTGCAAAACTATGAAACACTGGAACACAAAAGCTAACACAGTCTAAAATGTCATTCTTCACATTTTCCTGAAGAAAAAAATATATAGATACACATACATTATTTATATATTTTTTTTTATTGAATCCAATCAAAGATCCTGATTTATGTTATCAAAACATACAAGTATACCTACAAGAATGGTTAGAACAAAAATGGATACAGTACAACTTTGGCTGACAGTACAAAGTTAACTTGTCCCACAAATAAAGACTAATTATTACATAATGATCTGAACACAAGTTAACTGTTAGGTATCCCATGTGGTTCATTATAAACAAGTTATACTGTACTGTAATGATGTATTCACTATTAATATGATTCAAAGTATACACATAATCATTCCAATTTTAAAAATCAAAAAACTTACTGTAATACAGGTATATTTGGTTCATGTTCCTACAGATTTTGTGTACAATTCTTTTTCATTTTGAACTCAACTTTAAACTAGTGCTATATGCCAGTGCTCTGCTGAAGTGACCTTAAAACTTATATATATATATATATATATATATATATATATATATATATATATATATATATATATATATATATATATATATATATATATAATCCAACATCCGTGGTAACATCATTTTAGCTGACTGTATCAAAAAAGCCATTATTAAAAAATATGAGGCAGAAATTGTTTCCAACTGAAGGACTAATATAAATAAAATCATAAAAGAACACATGAACAATAACATCTGAACCATTTACTTCCTATATTGCAAACATACCTTGAGATGTTTGTGAATCATGCATGCAATATCATATATTGCAATGACCTTTTCCTCTTTTTGTCCCTCATGGATGAAATTGTCCAATAAATTTACTGCATAACTCAACCTAAAAAGAAAGCATGATACAAAATGATTATTTAGATGTCAGTATGATAGAAAATGAATAGAAAACAAATGTTTTTTTTTAAATGATGGCTGTAGGATTTTTCTCCCAGAATCGGAGGTACATTTATTAACCATTAGACACAATTGACAACTTGTTGACATTTGATAATACTGACACAAGTTCAATCATTCTGGATACTTTAATTTAGAAAACATAAATATTAACAGGCAGACATAAACACAGCCAGTGTAAGAGAAAGTAACAAAAACCAGTGTCCTGTATAAAAATTTCAACAAAGAAGCACACTGTGACTCAATGAATTATTCATCATTCAGATAACGAAAACAGTATCAAACTTTATGACAAAATTAGACATTGTTTCTCTAAGTTCCATTAACCTATTCACAAACCCATTAAAAATTAATTAAGAGAAATATCAAATATTACCTTTCACCATGTTGCATGTTACAGAAAAGTAGAGGGAAGTCATGCTTGCATACAGATCCTAAAATACCGGTGACATCAAGCTTTGAATTTTTAATTTTTGATCTAAGAATGTCTTCAGCCTGGAAACTGGAACAACCCTGAAAAATATCAGCACATTTTAGTCATGAATATTAGAGATAGTAATTGGTATATAGTACTGTTAGTACTTGATATCCAGTAACTAGTACTATTATTTTTTTAAAGTTTTCAAAACAATGCATACAATTTATAGCCTGTAATATATCCCAACACAAGGTTAAGACTTAATAATCCTTGCAATATTTCATTTATACAACTGAAAAAATGAATACTTTTAAATAGTTGGCTTCATTGCATTATCTCCATTCTACACAGAGCATACTCATTTCCATTTCATCTTCTATCATAGATATTCTAATAAAAATGAGCTAGTGCCATACCACTGTATATTTATAATTGAAATTGGTCAATCAAATAATATAACCAACATAAGCAGCTTCAAATAATTATCACTGAGAAAAATGATTCTATTTTGCTTTAAAAAATAGTGTTGTCTGCATAATTATAATTTATTGGTGGGTAACATCTGCCTATATGAGTCATTATGTTTCATGAATGACAGTTCCTGACTAAACTTTAAAGTTTTAAACTGCTATCACAACACTGATACATACTTCGGATCTTTTAGGATCACTGTAGCTATCCACAAAACTGTCAACCTGGTCGTGGTTCATAAAGTAGATGTTTTCATGTCTTGCTTTCCTCAGACCTTGCCCAAGCCCAGAAGACTGTTTATGAACTAGCCCAAGTTTGCATCCTTGCAAATTACTTTTGTAAATCCCTGTTTAAAATTATGATAATAATTATTTCCTCATTCAAATAATTTGTCATGCATGACTTGAATATTAAATTTGGAAAGCTCTCATGAAGTAAACAAAAGGAGACATAAAATATTTTACTCCTATGTATAAAATGATAAAAAGAGGACCAAATAAAATCATCAAAGTTGTCTGAAAATAAGAAATTTCACATACTTTCTCCATACCACTTGGCAAAATTACTAGATTATTTTCCTATTTAAAAACAAATACAATATAAAATTGTTACATTTGCAAATTTTCTATTAGAAATCTACCTGGCTACATGGTGGGCATTTTCCAAAATCTAACTGGCCTATGAGGCTCCTACCACTCTTAAACATTGTGGAGTGATAGCGGTACTCATTGGAACAGTCACCAATAATCAGCCTGTATATATTCTCTACCTGAAATAATAAAAGTATACAGCACATTTAGTGACAATTAAAAATAGCAGTAAATATTATAACTGTAAAAAACACTATATATACTTTTCATATTGGCTTTAAAGCTGTTCAGTCGTTGACAACTGAAGATTATAAAGTACAAAACAAAAAAGATTACTATTTATGTCAGAAAGGAAAAATGCAGAATCTTCAAAACACATAATCCATGTAACATTATCACTTTGTATCATTGACAGGGATTACTGTTTACTTTATCACTTTGTATCATTGACAGGGATTACTGTTTATTTTATCACTTTGTATCATTGACAGGGATTACTGTTTACTTTATCACTTTGTATCATTGACAGGGATTACTGTTTACTTTATCACTTTGTATCATTGACAGAGATTACTGTTTACTTTATCACTTTGTATCATTGACAGGGATTACTGTTTACTTTATCACTTTGTATCATTGACAGGGATTACTGTTTACTTTATCACTTTGTATCATTGACAGGGATTACTGTTTACTTTATCACTTTGTATCATTGACAGGGATTACTGTTTACTTTATCACTTTGTATCATTGACAGGGATTACTGTTTACTTTATCACTTTGTATCATTGACAGGGATTACTGTTTACTTTATCACTTTGTATCATTGACAGAGATTACTGTTTACTTTATCACTTTGTATCATTGACAGGGATTACTGTTTACTTTATCACTTTGTATCATTGACAGGGATTACTGTTTATTTTATCACTTTGTATCATTGACAGGGATTACTGTTTACTTTATCACTTTGTATCATTGACAGGGATTACTGTTTACTTTATCACTTTGTATCATTGACAGAGATTACTGTTTACTTTATCACTTTGTATCATTGACAGGGATTACTGTTTACTTTATCACTTTGTATCATTGACAGGGATTACTGTTTACTTTATCACTTTGTATCATTGACAGGGATTACTGTTTACTTTATCACTTTGTATCATTGACAGGGATTACTGTTTACTTTATCACTTTGTATCATTGACAGGGATTACTGTTTACTTTATCACTTTGTATCATTGACAGAGATTACTGTTTACTTTATCACTTTGTATCATTGACAGGGATTACTGTTTACTTTATCACTTTGTATCATTGACAGGGATTACTGTTTACTTTATCACTTTGTATCATTGACAGGGATTACTGTTTACTTTATCACTTTGTATCATTGACAGGGATTACTGTTTACTTTATCACTTTGTATCATTGACAGGGATTACTGTTTACTTTATCACTTTGTATCATTGACAGGGATTACTGTTTACTTATACCTTTGAAATCAATAACACACAAAAATCGTAAATATGAAGACATGCAAACTTCATGATCTTTTCGCCTCAGCATATCTTCTGACCGTGCCACAAAAGGAACGAATAGTCTACCCTGTAGGAAAAACAGATTATTTTTTTTACAGAATCTAACTAGTTGCACATGTAGATAATCATGGCAATACATGCCAATCTGATCCTTATGAGAATGCAAAGTTTATAAATAAATAGACCCATAAGGTCCACTCAACTCAAATTATTGTGGCTTTAAAGACCTAACACTATATGCCAGATTTATTCTAAAAGAAAACATTTAGAGATGAAATTCCATATGCATATGAAAACAAGTGGTTAGTTTTATAATTAAATGAAGTATTTCCTAAAGTAATATATATGTAGGAATTGCACAAATTATGCATGACTGTAATGCATCTGGTTGATTTATCTGTGAAATTGTTTGACAATTAGTGTAATCTCACATTTGTGTGCCTTCCAAGAGGCCTTCACCCAAATTTGGACAAGTAGCATGAGGTTCCTGTAAATTACTGTCGTACTCATACAAGTTCTATCCGATAACAGATGTTACTGTTTAATTATCATTACAGTCTCATTCCAAATTATTTTTTTTACACTACAGTTATTGTAGAATTGAAACAAGTTGAAACAATTACATATTACAAATACTAGGTAAAAATAAATATTTAAAACTTGCATTCAATATCATATTCAAATTCCTTCAAAGATCAAGTGATGACATAGGATACAATAAAACCTGTATTAAAGGAACACAAATTCTGACAAAACAAAATGCAAGAAAGGCATCCTATAACAATAACCGTCAGTCCATTAAATAACATCATTTACAAAAAAGTAGTCTGGTCATTCCTAAATGGTTGCCCAATAAATAAAAAAAATACAGTATTTCAAGTTGCTCCTTACTGAGCAAGACTTCATCAGACAATAACTAACTAAAGCAGGTCAACATGAGGATGGCATGGTGGTCAAAAGCTGTATTTTCATAGGTAATATTGTTCCTTACTGTGACCTTAACCCCATGAAAACCAAATCAGAGTGGATGATCATATTTTGAATGGAACTTCAATTCCTTAATGCAGCCATTGTAATTGTTTTGAGGATGGTGAGAGGGTGTGTTATGTAATGAGTATTGTGTGGATATTTGAAATAACTTCCATATTACATAATTATTAACATTAGCCTACAATCAGTTTACCTTCCATATTTGGGGTGTCTGATGGACTTCATTACAACACATCTGACAATAATAAGCAAATGTGCTGCAATCAAGACATCGGATTATTTCCTGTTCCTCTCTGCAACACTTGCTACATTTGTGTGTAGCTGATGACATTTCTTCAACCCTTGCATCTAAAAGATTTGCTCTTAGGGCAGACCAAGCTTCTGCAAGCTTTTGCCTTTTGCTCTGGTATCTTGTCAGGGGTCCTCTACCTTAAAATATAAAACAGTAATGTCTCAGAAAAGACTGCTTTTGAAAGATCAGTTATCATGCTGCAAAATTAAGTGTTCACGACATTATTATGTCACTGATATGTCACTTTTTACAATGGTGTATTAGAGCACTAGGAACTCTGTATGAGGCAAGATGCAAAATCAACAACATTGCTTTGACTAATGTCTGTCAAAAAATAATGAAAAATTAAGTTTGTAATAACATTTACTAACTGCAATAATAGTTTAAATAAAATGATGAAGTAAACAAAAATGTAAGTTGGAAATCATAACCCTTATAACCGAATCAATATAATAACAGACTAATAATGGGAAAAATCACAAACATCCTCTTTTTATTCGGAATTTAAAAAGATTTTGTGGTATTCAAATGTTAAGAATTTCTGAATATTCATTATGCTATTATGTTCCATACAATTTGGGGCAGGTTACTTTTCCAGTTATGTTGCTAGGCAGTGGCCTTTGGGATAAATATACAACCATGTGTTAGTAATGCAAACAAACGCAAAACAACGAATGCATTTTTAGGTCAGTTTGGATTGCTTGGGATTTAAGTAAGCAGTGTGGATACATATTTTATACAAGCAAACTGACTAACATCACAGAAGAAATTTTTAAATGCATTCAAATTTAATTATTGACAATAAATCAAACGTTTTCAATATAATTCCTCCTGCTAAAAAGCACAGTTCCTGTTTAATGATACAATCAATTAAAACAGTGCTTACAGGACAAAAATTGTTGTATACATGTTAAAAAGTATAATAAACATACTTGATTACACACAAACGCTAAAACTATAATCCCATGTACCATGAATTAGTCTGAAACAATATACTGTTTTAAATCTCATATGCTTGAGTGCAAGGATCATTAGCACAATGTAAATAATCTTTTAATAAGTAAAATACTCAAACAGTTCAGAAGCAATCATCCTTGTAAGTTTTGATGGGAAAAAGAACATGTTCTTCTGAATTTTAATAATAAATCACAACTGAGGACATGTGGGGATCATTAATTTAACCATAAATGTATTACTAGCATTTTCATGTGGAACACATACAATACAAATTCAAGTAGTTAAAATTTCAAATTCTTTCAGATCACCTTAACTTAAAAAAATCATTTTCTAATAAAGTAATAAGCTTTCCCAAAAAACATCTTTGACAATATTGAAAAAGTAAAGCTAATTCATAGGCTTAGGCTATCCCATTGACAACATGAATTGCCTACGGTGTAATCTATGTTCAATACACCCAACCATTTTACTGGTGCCACTAACTTTTATATGCATTATTTTTTTCTAATATAATGTTTTTCTTCAATTCTTTTTGTTGCACCTAAATATTTATATAAAATATTCTTTATAATACAGCAGAATTGTTAACTTCTGGAAGTTAACCATTTTCTGGGGTAGGCACAATGTCATAAATGACTTGGATTATGGTAAATTATTGTCCTATATCTTCCCAATTGATAATAGCCCTGCAGGTATAACCTTTTGGTTAGCATCATGAATATGGAAATCTCTGTAGACCTCTCTTTTAACTGCTCCAGTAGCCTACTGGTAAAAACATCTGTCGCAGAAGAGGGAGGTCATAGGTTTGATCCTCGGTCAGAGTAATATCAAAGACTTACAAAAATGGTACTTACAGCTGCATCGTTCTGCACTCAGCATTAACAGGTTAGTATTAGGACTGGCCAGCCTTGTGTCAGGATAATGTAACTATATGGGACATCGTGCTACATGTCTGTGGCATGATGCCCAAGTGCTAGACATCACTATAAACTGCCTCACTGCAGACATCGTAGCTATATGACGAAAAAATTCTTACAGCTACTTTATAAAACCTAATCAAACAAACAAAGACCTCTCTTTTATTACATTTCACTAAATTACTTGTACATTGTCATCACACAAATTCAAACATGATTCAATGTTGCTTTCAGCTAAACATCATCACATAATTGTTTAAAAAAAACTTGTTTATCTAAAGTATGTAAACTTACACTAAACAGCAGTGCCCATTAAGACATTATACACATGTTATAGTTTTTTTTCGAGATCCATAAATGTAATTTTTGTAAATAACAAAACTATATACAGTACTTAAGAAATTACTCTATTACCTGCATCGTGATAAGAAGCTTGTAATGATGATGCTGAGGAACTTGGAATGCTCTCAAATTCAGTAGCAGTAGACCGAACTCCACTGGAATGAACTGGCATGGGCACAGATGAGCTCCTCGAAAATGAAAATCTTACATATTCTGTTCGTCTTCTTGTTCCATAATACACAATTTTCCTCACTTTTGGAAACTTTTTTAAAAATCGCACCATTTTCTAAAAAGCAAACAATTCTAAAAATTCATAATAATAACTGCTACTTGTAAGATTTTGATAGTATCATGTTTTACATCCTATCATAAAAGACTGTCAGATTCAAGATAGTGAAAGACCATCCTTTACAGTAACTGAATCATTTTTCTTTTTAACAGCAATGTATTTCCT